>JAWWML010000031.1:3864345-3901698 GCA_035047165.1 Ormyrus rosae | reverse complement strand
ATAAAAATAAAATAATAATAAAAACGAGATAATAATGGAACAATAAATTAGTTAGGAGGAAGCTAACTGCCAATGACCTGGCAGCGGTTTTTAATTATCTAGCTACTTTGGATTCTTTAAAGATTCTTTGAAGAATAAATTTGGTGTACCTTTGTCACGTCATGCCTCGGATCGAGAAGGCAGAATTTAAAGATGTGCTAAAAAGATTATGGTAATTTCATTTACGAGTTTCTAACGTTTATTTTCGAATAGTGAAATGTATAGAGCAATAAATGGATCTTACTGAATAATGTAATTAAAAGACTTGAACGATTTTCGCATTTTCTTTATTCCTACTCAAGCTTTTTATGTCATTTATTTACGAACTATTGAAGCATTTAAAGCAAATTATTCACTGGAGAGATAATTTTTCTACACAGAATATTAAGAGCTCGTCCCAATAAATTTTCATAATTAAAGATGCACGAGCTTTTTAAGAGGCTGCTTCCATCGCAATAAAAATAAATTTTAATGTTCTCTTTCATTGACTAATGGAATATCAATTTTTGCAGAAGTATTCTTCATTAGTGGTAAGGGAATATGTGATTTAGCTCTTTATGATAATTGAAACTTCCCTGTCGTAAATATTACTTACAAGTATGCACCTCAATTATTTTGAAAGCGATAAAATTCAAGTATAATTAATATAATGCTGAACTTATACAGACGTTACCCAAAGGACCTATAAAATAACTATTTCAAAAATTGCATTATGCAGATAAGTAAATTTTCATCATACTTCTAATTATTGTAGTAATTTTTTAAAGCGTTTTATCACTGCGAAACTTTTAAACTTCATGCAAAATAAAACTTTTATGATTTAACTCAACAACTAAAAAACTTGAACCGAGCATAAAAATTTTGCTTATCTTTTTTTAAATGAATCCCTGCCATTTCGAAAAAGTAATTTCACGACTTGTCATACTTACTCTTCATATAATAACTACCGTCAAAAAGGTCATTAAATCATCGTAAAAAATTTAAAACTCCATCCATCCAACTTCCAATTCAGCTCGGGCATAAAACTATACACAGCCCTTAAACATTACCAATCTAAAAGGAGAGCAGGAGAGGGAGCATAAAAAGAAAGTCAGTAAAATCATGCATCCTCCTCTAAAGAATATCACTCAGCAATATCGATCCGAGCCTTGATATTATCCCTCCATATAGAACGCATTAAACAGACTGGTTCGAATAGCTCTGCAAAATAGCTCGACGGCGCATAAAATATAAAGTAATAAAACACGAGAGAGGAAGGGGGAGGGGCATACATCCACGCAACGTTCGCGTGTTCGCAGTATAACGATAAACTTCGCCGAGTGCGATGCCGAAAGTTTTGATCCTGGAGAGACACGCCGGCAATTACCGATAACGATTACCGCGCGCGAGGGGCGCGAAACTGCGGCCGCCTCCCGCGTTTATTGGCAGCGTCGAACGTCGAATCTGGCGCGGATACCTGCCCCCTCCCCCCATTGTGCGCGCACAGGAAGCCGAGCCGATGATGACGACGACTCTCCGACGAGCGAACTCAGCCCCCGGATGTAAAAGGAATGGCGCCGGATTTTTTGGCCCGAGTAGCGCTGACAATTAAAGCACTCTGCCGCGTTCGGAAAACAATGACTGGGGAAATCGAGAATACTGCCTCGATGAATACAGGCCGGGATGAAGCTGTATTTTTCGAAGCGCAATTCGAAGGAGATCGGAGAATTATCAGTGAGTTAGGCGAGCAGGTTTATATCATTCTTTTATTATCAAATGTATATAATGCTTGAAAATGAATGAAGCGATATAAAAGTATTTGGCACTAAATTTTGAATAAAAAAGCTAAATAACTGCGAGCGAGTGAAGAGTAAATTAGAAAAAAAAATAAAATTTTAATCAATTTACGAACAACAGAGGTAACTATAATTAGAGCAGAAGCCTGATTAATTTTTTTGCCTCGACTGATTCTTTCCCGGACTCCCCGTTTCGCAGTATCACGGGCAACCTTCGTAAATACCAGGCAATATTGGAAAATCCACGATGAACTGGAAGGAGAACAAAGCGGAATAAAGATATACACTCCGCGGCGCGGTAAATCGCTGGAAGAAACATTAGCTCTCCACTGTACCAGAAGCCTCTGGAGCTGACGGAGTAGCTCGAGATCAGCTGCGGGCGTATTCAATCCCAGCCCGTGGAGCCTCGCCTATATACCTATACCTTCTGTCCGGTATCGCTCCTCTCTTCCTCTCTCTCTCTCTCTCTCTCTCTCTCTCTCCCATCGAGCCAAGTTTCCAAGTCAATCGACGGGCGACTCGCTGCGGGAGAAGGGCTCCGGGAAAAGAGAGCCCGGCAATCTTCCTCAAGGAAAGAATGAAAGATACGGTAACAAGCGAAGAAAGGCAAAAACTTGGGTTATATGGAAGGATGGAGAGAGAGGCGCGCCGGAGCTACAATGGATGAAGGGCCAAAGGGTAGAGCAGTATTACAGTTCGACGGAGGTATTGGAATAGCAGTTCAATTCGTTTCCAGTTTCGGGGATTTCTGGCCGAGTTAGTGCAGCGCAGATCCGCTCCGATGTCGCAAAGCCCGGCACTGGCCAAGCGTGGCTTAAGCTCTTCTCCCCCTACCCCCCCGACTCCTCCCTCCCACTCTTTGGCCGGAGCTTCTCCAAATCACTTTGAACTTTCCGCGAGGATTTATCTGGAGAGAGAGCTAAGTATCGATGAGCGGCTCGCACCTTCTTCGTTTGACGCTTGTTTTCGAGGCTTATCGCGTTCCGGCCGAGGCCGAAATTCAAACGGCGATGGTGGTTTCGACGAAAGATTGAAAAATCGGGGGCGCTGAGTGTTCGCGAAGGAGCACAGAACGGATGATGTTGTAGAGTGCAAAGGAAAGAAAATTGGCTAACGCTGTTCGTAAGAAAAACTAGATCGAGTTATGAATATGAGTATTTTATACTTTTTCAGGTGGAAATATTTAGGCATTTTCAATGGAGGAAATTAAAAAATCTAGTTCTAAGAGACAACGAAGAGTTTCTATTTTACTACGCTAAAAGAGCTAGGCGCTTGAGATCTTGCGAGGGTCCTTATAGATCGAAAATTCAAGGAAGAGCAATTAATTGCTGCAGGAAATTATATTTGTCCTCTGACTGCTCCTGAAGTTAATGTCACTTTTTTATTACAATAAAATTTTTTTATTACACTTTTTTATACTATTTACTTAATCGTTTTCTGCCCAAAGCAAATATGCTTTTTATTCTCAAAAATAAAAGGTACCATTCTAAGTTCGGACCAGCATTTCTCAAAATTACATTCCCAAAATTAGTCTGTTTACAAGATCTGACGAACAGAGACCAGCGGCATAAAATAACGACGCCTCCAAGTGGAAGCCAGTAGCAACAATGGTTTCCAATTTTGACAAACACGACAAACAAGCCCATCCCAAAGAGATCAATATAGACAGAGCGTCAGAGTGGGAGAGGACGGCAAGGAGGCTCGGAATTTCGCTTTGTCGGTGGCGCGCTGGTAATTACATCGCGGGACCATTGGACCTCTAACAAGAGGTGACAACGTCTCTCTCTCTCTCTCCCTCTGCCTGTATGAGCGTGCCCTCGGAGCGTCTTGGGGGTATTGCGCCGACGTCTTGGAACACTCGAGCGGAGCTCCTTGTCCGGGGTAACAAGGATCCTCCTGGTGTTATTGCTCTGCGCCGCAGCGCCGTCTTATGTAATCTACAATTGCAGCCGAGCCATTGTTCCTTAACGAGCCGCGTTCCCGCGTCTCCAGAGGGCGGCCCCCCCACGTGGAAAAATGCCGATGACCATTACCCGGGAACGCGCGGTAATTGTTAGCCGCCAGCTGGAGATTCGTACCGTTTGATCCGATTCCTAAATGGAGCGGCGTTTTGTGTATTTTGAACTTGAGAATGAAGTTTTCAGAAAATTTTTTACGAGCAGTCACAAAAGACCGAATGGACGATGTTCAATAACTCGTTAAGGAAACATTTCTGCCGCATGAAAGAAGCTTAAAATCATTCAACGTCAAGATTAAAGAAGAGCCTTAAACAACAAATAACGATTTCTTCCGCGGATGAGGCATTGCAAAGGAGCAAAATCTTGAACGTGCACTTTATTCGGCCACTTCTCCATCGCTCGTTAAAACTGCGTCGTTAAACTCTCTCCGTCGGTAAAAAAAAAAAAGAAGAATTAGCGATAAGACGGACGATTGCGCCGCCGTAATTCTTTTTACGCCCCTCGGAATAATAAAAAGGACAAAAGCCGTAAGAGGCGAGGTTCTCCGTGATAACGAGAACGCCGACAGTGACAATCCATTTTGGCGCAGCGCGCAAATTGAATCAGCCACCTGTGTATGTGTACGTGTGTGTGTGTGTGTATGTGTGTGTGTGGGTGTATGTGTGTCTATGTGCTTGATCGCCAAGCCCAAGAGACAATGCTGCGCGATTCGCGTTCCCTAATTAAAGTTGTTGTTTGGACCATTAGAGAGGAGCGCCAGACGATTGACGCGAGAATATCTTCCTGGAGGACGCCGCCTGTCGGTGGAAGTTCGAGTGGACAGGCACAAAGCTGCGTGAAAATCGCTCCGGAACGTAGACTCGATCGTTAGAGAAGAAAATCTTGTCACAATGGCTGGGAATGAAAGAGCTCGCTGAAATGACGTCGCTAGATCCGATGTGCACAAATTGATTTGTTTTATTTTCGTACATCCGAATCGGGACTTTCGAGAAGCGAATTGATTCGTCGATTAGCTTTCTTAGAATAGATTTATTTAAAATTTTTTTAGAATGTAAATTTTCAGGTAATAATCATGTTAATGTCTAATAATTTATTTAGAGAAAATTTGTTGAACTTAATGAAAATTTAATCAAATTTGAAATTAAACATTGATTAATGGTTCACAGTGGTTAAAAACTGAACAAGTTTACTTCGGTGTACTATTGATTTTTCAGCTATCGGCTCCACGAACTTATATTTGGACGAGCACGATTTCCGTCTTCCGTCCATAATTAAATAAAATTTTGAAGGAACTTCATTACAATAATTACAATGATTAAGATTCAAGATTGGAAGTCGTCCAAAGATTCTATTTTTAGCTGCAGCATTTCAATCATTTCGTTTATTCAATTAAAACGGATACACCTATAAATAATAATTATAATAAACATAAAAATTCAACTCTTTTAGAATATTTTATTCGTTCAGCTTTTCGTAAAGACATTTTCTTAATGAGAACAAAATAAATATCATCCGGAATCAGATATTTGACCACAAATAGACAAAAATAACAAATGAATATAAGGTACCTGTCATGCTAATTGCACAGTATACCGGATGCAGGTTGTTTATATTGAAATTTTAAACAACGTCAAAAGGTTCCAAAAATAGCCGAGATAATTATTGATTTAACCAACTTGAAGCGACAGAAAGATTGGACAATTAATTAACGGTACTTTAGCTTCACTCAACGCCGCACTTATATGCTTATTTTAAAAACTCGAACTCACTCGGTACAAGAATTAAAATTTAAAGATCATGATTTAAATTTAAATTCAGATCAATCAACTGTTATTACACTATTTGTGAAATACAATTACAATCGAACAAAATAAGTCACTATTTTCACAGAGCTGACTTTAAAAACTACAATAGTTTTACATAATTAATATCCCTTTAAATAAACTCACAATTTAACTATTCGAAGCAGCCAGTTCATCAGGTCCACTGAAAGGATCACAGTGAAAACTCCTAAACCGCTAAACGTCGGTCCAGCTTTCACAAAGGACCGATAAGCTGCTAAAAGCATAAGCGAAGATCAGAAATAAAGGTGAAAAATCCGCCTCTAATATTTACTCGTCGCCCGGCCCTTTTTTTATCAGCGACACAGAGGAGGATATCCTTATTTTACGCCGTAGGAAAGGTCGGCCAAGTCTCGAGAACTCTCGGGCCAATCAGGAAATTCGTTCTTTCGCCCGGACGACACTAAAGGAAACTGGGCTCGAGCCCCCGAAGAACCGTATACGAGCTCCGCCGCTTTTGCGCGCGGAAAACTCCTCGCCGGCACGCGCAGAAACTCCGTTTATCAAAGAAAATTCCGCGGCGTTGTCGTTGACTTCCGCTTCCGAGAAACAATAAAAGCCAACGAGAGAGAGAGAGAGAGAGGGAGGCAAAGGGCCATGAACCGGGTTATTGCGTCCATTATAAAAATTGTTTCGCTTTTCTTTTTTAATAATTTACGGATAGCACCGGAGCGTCTCGCTGATTCCGCTCGACACTCTTATTTCACACGTGATCTTTTCTACGTTGTTTTTTTACTTGCGAAAAGGGTATTGCGGTTCGCTTTAATTTTCCCAATTATTTCGTCGGTAATCAAATTCGGTAAATTAATTATTTGCAACGCGCGTCGTGTTTGCGTGGAATAAAAAAGCACAAAAATTCGTCGCTTTTCATACGCGGCTTGCCTGTCCTGTTTATATTCGCTAAAAGCCAATCGGACAGCGGTATTTTTTCAGCGAACGTCAATAAATTCGTGATCAGAAATAAAGCTAGCATAATTTCATGAAAATTCGCACGCCTTTTGCATAAAAAATCACCCTCAAAGCCGGAACGTCAAAAAGTTTAATAAAAAATTCGGCCGAAAATATTCATACAATCGCGCAATTTCAAACGGCGCCCGCAACATTAAGAATTCAATACCAGTATTACTCTATTCCTTCCCTTTCCACCTCCCCCTTTTCTTTCTCCCTTGAATTCATAAAAAAAATTTCCATAAATGAATATCGAGCGATATTAAAATCGGCATCCATCCCTCAGCGATGGAATATCAAAAATACCTTATAATACGGAATAACTCTTATTAGAAAGCTCTCTCTCGCCCCCCTCCTCGGGAAATTTTCATTTCGGCGCGAGGAGGAGGCTGCGCGACTTTGCGCGCGATATAACCTTTCGTGTTTTTGCGCGCGTGGATCGTTATTAACGGCGCGTGTGCGCGCCCGAATGAATGGGGAGTAATTTTGAAAACGCGGCGCGGCAATTGATCATCCGCGGAGCATAATAGAGAGGTGGAAAATCGTAGGGAAAAAGTAGCGCTCGCGGAAAAAGAGAGCCGGTAGTAAAGTGGCCTCTCTCTTTCGCTCGTACAGATAAAATGAACTGCAGCGGCTCGCTGGCGCAAAAAAAGAAGAAGAAGAAGAAGAAGGGAAGAGAGGAAGAAGATAGGCGAACTTTCACGGCTTACCGCCGACAGAGGGAAAGAGCGAGAGAGGGCGAGAGCAAAGAAGGAATGGTAAACGAGAATATAGGAGGGGAGCAGAGAGAAGGATTAAAAATGAGTGGGAAATAAGCCCGGGAAGGATGGGAAAAAGAAATGGGACAAGGGAGGTGGGGAAGAGGGTACTTTAAAAGTTGATAACTTGCTAAAACAAACCCAGCGGAGAGAACGAGTGAGCGAGGAATGATAACTTTCGGGCTGCAAAAGTGGGTTACGAGACGAGGAGCGACGACGTCGCCGTGTGTGCCGCCGATCTCGCGTTAATATACGTGCGTAAGCTAACCCTTAAAAATTCATTTGCCACCGGGGGGGCTCTTTAGGCCTCTCGCTCTCCCGGTCCGCCTATCCTTCCGTTAATGTGTTTTTATTGGCTTTAAAGCTCGCGTATTAGCGTATGCTGCCTTCCGTGCTTTACGCGGCGTATTAACGCCCCGCGGCAGTGCTGGAATTCAGCGCGAGCCCGTAATTGATATTTATATCGATGTAGTTGCCGCGGTGCTCTGCGGCGCTCTGCCTCGTCCCCTCCTCTTCCCCTCGCTGCATTATTTACTGCTTAATCATCATAATTTAATGACTCTTCCGCGTTTCAATGCCGTACTACGGCGCCTGCGCTAATCGCTATCATTTTCAATGCACTTTTTGCTTCAATAGAATGCTGCACTTGAAAAGAGAATATCGGTATTGAATTCTTTTAATATTTACGTTAATGCTTCATTAATAGCTGCATATAATGTAATATTAAAAAAAGGTTTGTATTTTTTAATTTTAAATAAACTTTTAAATACTTGTATTGCCGCATTTACTTTTTCATCAGGATTCCATTCAACGGCTAGATTTCCCTGTACATTGAGAACTAAATTCCTTTACTCTAATTAATTAACAATTCCGTCTGAATGAGTATCTTTATTTACCCAAAAAAAGCATTTCTTCTTAAATTACACCGTGCGAAGTAAAAAAAAAAAAAACAACAAACAGCGGAACAGAACACGCGAGAATTTCATTCGCGTCCGGCAGCGCAAACGATACTTCATTAAAGCCCACGCTTTGGATCTCGAAATTGAGCTGATCCGCGCGCATAGAGGAAGACCTACATTCGCTGGCGGCGCGCGCAATTTATTTGCTCGTCAACGGCGAAGGTACAAAGAACGAACGGGGCGAATCTCCGTAAGTGCTGGTACATTATGGCATAAACGGAGATCTCAATGGGCGCGCAGGACACTGACGACGCATAAGTGAGCGTATTTGTACTACCGACCATTTGCCGTCTCGTTGAATCTTGTGTCAGCTGGAGGAGATGTTTGATTAAACCCTACGCCGGAAATTAACACGCGCTGGAGGGAAACGCTATGAATATTGCAAATAGACCAAATTCTAGTCTCCATTATATGTGTAATTGGCGCCTGTGAAATGTTTTCGGATATTTTTCAATTCAAATTTCAAACGCGCTTGTCACATTAATGGAATAACTTGCCAAAATTTTCTAGAAGAGAAAACATCTGTATGCAAATGTCTCAAGGCCAACGAAAACAATTAAGCGGCACTGTTCTCGCGGAGTAAAGCAGAAGCTAATGAATTTATCCAGGTTAAGCGACTCGACAATGAGAAATCCATCAAAATCCCAATTACTCGAGTCGCGCGCGGCTCGACATTTAAATCGAAATAGCTCCGGCAGTCGAAATCGAATCAATCGGTCGCGAAGCTCAATCAATTTTGACTGTTCGTGCCTGGCGAATGAATGAGCTCCGCTCTACCGAAGAAGAGCTCCGCCGCGGCGGCGGCGGCAGCCGTCGAGGAATTCCGAGCAGAATCTTGGAGCAACTCTCCCCCACGAGGTTGGAAGTTCGGTGCGCGCGCGCGCGCGCGGCCATGTAAATGCATTCCGCCGTGAGAATTTTGAAACTTGCCAGTCAGACAGGAAGGACCCACGTCGCCGGTTATTCCTGGTCGTTGAGCTCCCGAGAAGTGGTTGAGCAGCGCGCAACTTGACGCACCGCGAGGAGCCGATGCTGCTGATTTTGCCGTGTGACCGGAATCATTAGCAACTAAGCCCGGCAATATATCGCGCGGAGCTTTCAATTAATAGAGATCTTGATTTGGCATTGAATTATGCGAGCTGCGGCCTTTCATTACCACGGTTAATTATAGTTGTTGTTATTACTACCCAATTTTCTTTGAGGATTCGTCAATGATGTATTCGTTGTTGTCGACTGTCGGGTTTCAAAATGCTTCGAATTATAAACTGAGAAGGGACGTCAGTTTTAATTTAATTATTAACAGATGGCATCGAGAAGAAACGTATACTGAAGAAATTTTCACTTATTATTTTAAAAAATACAATCAATCTCTGAATTATGGATTATTGAAACCTTTCATAAATATTTTCATAATGAAAATAATTTTAGCAATCTCGTTAACGATGCGAAACAGGTTTTCAATATTGTTATTTCAATTTATTTTTGATTACAGTTTTATTTATATTTTTTCTCGCATAATTAAAAAATATCTAATAAAGGTAATAAATAAAATAAATAATATTTCAGAATTAACTTAATTAACGTTTCATTTATATTAAAAATTTTAACTTGCTTAAAATTGATATAATAATAATAAAAAGAGAGATAAAAACGTTAAATTTTGAAGAATATTGATTTTCTTTACTGCATCGTACCTATAAATCTATTTCAGCTAATCCAATCCTAAGACTGTTAAAAGTTAATATTATTTAATATTATTAGCCAACGAAATCACAGCGCAAACCATGCGCGACATTATCGCCTTTTCGATTTTGATTAAAAACATACGCTCACCCGAACAAAAGGTCCTTCCTTCCTCAGCCGCCGTGCAATAACCATCGATCACTTCCCAATTACAATCTCGCAATGCAACGGGATTCAGCGAGCGAATCGGAGAAAATAAATCGCCAGAATCCCTTCCCAATTAACACTCTCGTCTTTTAAAGCCCCTCGTTGTTCTCGCTAAAAATAACAGTATTCGGCCGGGGCGACAACTGTAACCTCGTAATTCACGCGCGATGATACGCGGAGCCCGTCATTCGCCGCGGCCATTGTTTGCGGTGATTGTCCCGACTTCCTCCTTTCTGATGCGACGCGCTGCACAACAAAAGGGAAAAATCCTGAGCGAAACAAAAACGGAGCTGTGCACGTCGCGGGGAAGAGAGAGAGAGAGAGCGATCGATTAATGGCCGCGGATCCGCGACGCACAAAACCCGATGACGGCCGGCTTGCCCGGGATGTTTTATTGCGATCGGTTTTGTTGTATTACCATTTTCTGGGATTATAATATCTTGAAAGGACGCGTGCGCTCTACTCCGAGGATAGAGAGGACCGAAATGTCGTTTAACCGTAATGGTTATCTGTTTCGCTTCGACTGGGGTGTTTACAATGTAAATCACGTCACCCATCGAGTCTATTTGACTGAAATGTTTGCCGGTGTACTTTGAAATGTACCCGGCCGAGCCGGCTTTTAGAGTGCGTAATTTTAAGAGACGCGGTCTCGGGAAAAGTAAATACGAAGTTAACTTTTATATTTTACTAAAAACTGGTTTTGAACCGACGGACGAACGCTGCTCTACCACTTTTATATGGAAGCGTGAAATTACGGATGTTAATTTTCATATAAGAGAATAATGTATCAGGTAATAAGAAGTTCCTAATTACTATCAGATAATTACTCAGATAATTACTATATTAATTATCTGAACGCCCAATCTATAATAATTTGAAACTTCTTTTAATTAAATAGTCTTCTAGTATAGTATTAATTACTTATAATCTCCCTGGTAGAAATCTTAAGCAGTTTTTAGCTAATGAGTAGCCAAAAATGCGATTTCTGGTTTATTTTTGGCTATTCACTAGCTAATAATTTTTTTTTGTCACGCTTTTGAAGCAGAAGATGGCCGCTTTCTATTTAGTGACCAATTTTAAATAAATTTTAAATATATGGTAGAATAAATGGAAGACATCCATAAATAAATGAATAAATTAATAAATATAAGTTTTTATTATTTAAAAAAAATAGTTTTTAAGAGATTAATTTTACCTATACAGAGCGTAATTTTAGCCTCCAGCACTACTCACTAACGGGTGCTTAGACAGAAATTAGAAAATATAAATCTAATTATAATTAGCTTAAACAATTAGGTAGTACTTAATATTTTAGCCAGCAGGACTGCTTTATTTTCTACCAGGGCCATATTATGGTTATCAAACTTATCACTCGCAGGAATACTTTTTAAATTTATAAATATTTTACTTCATCACACTTATATCATATATGTTTATTGCACCTTTAGAATCGAGAATTGATCGCTAATGACTTTTTGATATAATGCTCATTAAAATCATAAAAGCTTTTCGTGCTCATACGGAAAATTCAAATTTTAAAATGCGTCAAAAATCGGCAATTTTTCGGACCTCAGCACGTGAAGCGCAAATAATTCCTTTTGAAATTGTTCGACGATGCGATTTTCACCTCTATCAACTCGAAAACGGTTTAAAAAAAAACGACTACAAAAGTGGGCCGCGCTTCATTAACTTATGCCATATACAAAAGAGTAACTTAACGACACTCGACGAGACCGCACACTGGCAATCACCGGCCCTCCTCTCTCTCGAGGCTCCTCGTTCCCTCGAAAAATATGCAAAGCACCGTATCACCGGGTTATCAAAACGGGAGGGGGGCGCGCGTTTGAAACTTAATTAACCGATGAACGAAGCCACGCGGAAAATCTCGAACGCGACATAAAACTCAAGGGCGCAATTTCGCATTGTGCCGCGCGCGGCAAACTTTCACCCGGCGCACATTTCCCATCGTTCGTGCAAGATACTCGCTCGATATATATACATCGTCGCTCGACTAACGAACGCACACACGAACAAAGACATGGACGCGGCGCGTGTGGACCCGCAGGCCCTTCGAACGGAAATCGAACGCGGCGGTCTCAGGGCGCGCGCGCTCATCTCGCCCGAGTGCCTCGTAAAATCGGCCGAGGCCGTGTTTACCCGCGCAGGCGCAAGAGGGAGAGAGGACGGCCACGCTTGCTTTGGCTGTAATTATTCGCCGGATACGCGCGCGTCCCAAACTCTCTCCGGGCGCTTTTCGATGATTCGCCGCTTTTTCGATGGAGGACGATACAGCTTGGGTGCGCGGCTCTCGATGACTAATTCGCGAGCGCTTCCTTTTGTTGCCGGCTGCCGCTTTTGCTTCGACGGGTTTGAAAAGTTATTTTTTTTTAACGATTAAAACGTCAAAAACGGAAAATTGGACATGCATTTTATTTCGTCAAAGATTTTACTTTGTGAATCTAGTGGTGATTTTTTTTTTTTTTTTAAATAAAGCAAAAATGAATTTATTCACTTTGAAAGGGCTGCACATGCGCTGATGTGAAAGTGGAAAAGCATGTTGGGAAATTTTACTATTTTAGAAATTATTTCAGCTAACCACTTTACATTTAAATCCCTCATTTTATAGAAGGGAAAGCACGCGCAACAAAAGAGATTCTATTTTCCTAGTATATTTCAAAAATAGAAAAACCTTTTAACTTTGGTAGCTAAATGGATAAAAATAAAACAAATCCGTTTATAAATTATAAATCCCAAAGCCCCTAAACAAATGTAATTTCAAATAAATATCTCATTTAATAATTCGTCAATAAAGTGAATTGCTTTAAAAGTTGTTACAAACGTATAAAACAAATTTAAGAAAGTTAAATTAAGTTAGCGCTACGGAAATTTTCATCTGAGATATATCCAAAAGGAGCTAAACGGCCTTGAGAAGATCAATGGATGGCTCGAAAAAAGGTCTCGCCGGGCGCTTCATTACCCTTTGTTCGATTGGTGAAAACGGCTTGCACGAGCATCGCGCTCGTTAAGTTCGTTAGAGCCATTCCGTCTGGCTGCCTTCTTACCCAAGTAAATCGGCGCAAATATAAATTCGCGGCTCCGATAAGGCCGTTATTAACTTCTTTTTGTGATCCGCTTTATTTTTTTACGTCTTGAGCAAATTTTGCGCCTCTCAAAAGGATGAAAGTAAACCGTGCACAATGACGATAATTGATGCATTTGGTACTCTTTTAAATTTAGACTTTAAGCAAAGAATATCTCACTGCGACGCGCATAAAAATTTGCGAGTTTTTAAATGCAGCCAACTACAGTTCTGGAAGTAATTTGCAGAACTACTTCCCCTTGAATAAATTGAAGTTTTGTACTATGGCATTACACCGACGTTCTGCAAGCTAAAAAATTTCGCGCAAAAAATAATTTTAGCATTTAGCAGTCAACGGCGTGCACAATATACAACGACGTATATATTTCGCGAATCCCTACATTTTTTTGAGAAAACCGTTTCATATAAACCGCTCGAAAAAATCCCACGCGCAGACGCTGCACGTAATTTCGCAGAGGATTCGGAGAGGCCGGCGGGGAAAAAAAAGAGGCGAGGTAAAACAAATCTAAAAGACTTGATGCAGTAAGTTGAGATTGGATTTTCTACGATGGCAATTAGCAAGCCTTTGCAGCCGCGCGAGAACGTTCATCATCGTCGTGGAAGGTTAAATCTAAGTGAGAAAATGGGGGAGAGAGCCAGAAGGATGATTAAGACCGAAAGGGGGAGAATCCTCGATTCCTCCGCATTCATTTGCTCTCCCGCTAAAATTCGCTCGTCATAACCGAGCTGGATGTTATTTTGGTCGCGAAGCCATTAAATGAAATTTGTTTATTAAAAGAGATTATTTTGATCGTATTTTTCATGTTTGGCTCGCGAAAATGTCGAAAATACGGCTAGATTGGCTTTTTTTTTAAATTTAATGTTAATATTAATATTCTATGCACGCAGATTATTATCATTACAATGATAGAATTATAAATTTGCCATGGTTATTAAGAGCAATTTTGAAGTTCGCTATTTTGTTTGCACTTTGTTAATTAACTTCCATCCAGTTTCAGAATTGTATTTGGGTCAACTAAAAAAAAAGTTTCCGTTTCGCGAAATAAATTGAAATTTTTAATAAAAGTGTAATTGTTTTTAAACAAAAATAGCAGTTAGCTATTTTTTTCAGTAGACAAACAGAAAAATTCTGTTACAAAAATTAAAAATTTAAAAAAAAAATTGTTTGTTTTATTTCCGTACGGCAACGTCGATCAATTATTAATATTCCGTCAAGAATGAACTAAAGTATAAAAATTCAATAATACACGTACAGCAACAACTACACCGCTATAAAAATAAAAAATTTCAAACCAACAAAACGAAACGCACTGCCCACACTCAGCCTACACGATTTCCCTTTAAACCAAAGAGCTGCCCCGAATCCATTCATTCGAAAGATAATAAACCCCGACGATCCGTAGCAAAACTCGCTGTAGCATCGGGAAAAAGAAGCGTCGAATCAGCGAATCGATTGGCGCGCGGCCGCAAAATATATAATTCGCCGGCCGAGCCTCCAGACGCCGGGCGGCGATAAGCATCGCCGTCGGGATGTAGGATCGCGTGACCGACGACCTGCAGGGGCTAATAGCGGCGCACACAAAAAGGGTTCGTCCGGTGGGGGGGGGGGGGGCGAGGGGAAAAGCAGCGAGCGGCAAATCGATGCTGGGCTGCGGTGCCGAGCCTCCCTCCCGCGTAATTAGTTGATGGCCGGGGTGCGGTCCACTCTCTTCGCCGCGGAGAGAATGCGAGAGAGAGAGAGAGAGAGAAATGGAGGGAGAAGCAAATGAACCCCCCGCCGCCGAACGCGTCAAACACCGGATGATTTAGCGGCTATTCGCGCCTCTTATTCTTCTCTCGCTTTGCGTGGCGGCCCTCTATCGCTTCTGGATGCGCGTATTTCACTTATATCGCGGCTTTCGGGGAGGCTTTTTTTGCGCCCGGACGGTAATTTAAGAGTGAAAAGTGGCCCCGGGCTTAGGATCGACGTTGTTTATGTGCCCGGGAGTCAATGGCGCGTGGGGCATTTCCGTTGATGAGTGGCCCTCGATTAAAAAGGGACGTTTGCTTATCGTTGATTAAATTCTTCAATGATAAGGCGGAACCGATGTAGTTTATGAACAGTTTGAAAAACTCGCGAAAGCCCAGTTTCGCGGCAAATCGATTAAATAGGCCATTGTAACGCATATTTACAACAAAGCCAATTCGCTCGCTCGTGCAGAGTAATTATACATTACATTACCCAATTGTTACTCGAAAACTCGCCCGCGATCAGAGATTGAAATGAATCTAATTGAAACCATAAAATAAACATCAATTAATCAAGCAACCTGCATCAAGAAGCACTTGCCAGCTCGATGATTTATAAAATTCGGTTTCTCCCAAAAGCGGCGAACCCTCCGCAACAAAAAACCCTTCCCCCGCGCAAGCCCGTCGCGAGCACAGTGCGCGTAAAAAGCTCAAATTCGCGTAAGCTCGGCGGAACATCAGTTCGGTGTAGCAGCAGGAGGCCCGCATAAATAAGAAGCGCACGGTTAGCAGGTGCGGAGAGTTTCCAGTCGCGGAATGGCCCACTTGAGATGGGGAGGGTTGCAAAGTTGGCCCAACTTGAGAGAAGGGGGGGGGGGGGCCAAATGCGCAACTTGCGCGGAAAAGCGATTTGCCGGAGAGGGGAGGGATAAGTTGGCCAGTGCGCACTTCAACTCTCGGTAAGAGCGGCGGCGCATCGACGCGTAAGAGGATCACGTACGGAAACTCAGCGGAAACAATAACGCGATTTATTTATTGCAGCACCTTTGCCGCCTAATCGCCGCTTCCGCCTGCGGGGGATGAGTTACGAGTGGATCTGCCCGGCAGGCTTTGCGAATTGTTTTGGGACTTGTTGTCGAAACTGCTGCTCGAGATGCACGTGAATCCGCCGGATTGATTTAGCGCAAGGGTGATTCTTCGGTCATAAGGAACGAAGGAAATTCTTATTTATTGTGCAGTTTTTATTGAAATATTTAACGCGTATTGCAGCTAGGCGATGGAATTTTTAGTTGAATTTTTTAAGCTTTACAGTTTTTTTAATAAAATGTATGACGTAACTCAATATTAATTCAAAACGTATTCTGAGAGGTGTGCCATTTCTGAAAATTGAGTTTTGGAAAATTTTGGAGGTTCAGTATCTTTCGGTTTGGCGTATTTCCAGCATTCAAAGCAATGCTATAGATATTTCATACAATTATTGCAGTTATGCAAACTGGCAGGTCTATTTAAAAAAAAATATGCTCTCGTGGGATATGATTTTCATTCCTGGAAGTTCATTTTTATTATGCTTTATAGTTATCGACAAGTTTATATTTAGTTATATCACGAATTTTTTACCAATACTGTCGGTTTTTTACTTTACTTTCAAAAACTATTTAAAATTGATTTAACAAGTCACAATTCTTATTTTTGTTCATATTTATTTTCTTTTATTCAATTATAGAATAGCATTTCGATGTGATAAAACAATTAGAGAACTTTTAACAACAAAACAACAAAATAGCTAAACTTTGCTAGTAAATACGCAACAATAACTCGCTCGCAGTTTCTTGAATTGCTTGCGTGAAGACCACAAGCGACGCGGTAAATTTATTGAAGCGACCCATATCCATAAATGTCAAATCAGTTTCATTCAAGTTAAATTCAAATCAACATCAAATAAATCTATATGTATAATATTAGGAGAGTAGTTACCGAGAATTGAGAAATAAATGTGAATAGCATATATGTATAAAGAAAGGATTGTTTTTAGAGGAATCTACAATTTAAGCAATTGCCTTGCATAAAAGATGCGATAGTATATCATATTTACTTTTCATAAGTAGAATAAATCCGATTTGGTAAGACTTCACATTTGAATGCATCAATACTTTCTGAATTTTTATAAACATTACCAAATGGATTTTTTTTTACATGCCTCCGTGCATATCACCCAAACTCATACAATTTATTATGCAATTTTCTTGACTAATCGTCATCGATAAATTTCGTACTCGTCCAATCGAGTTCATTGACTTTGACACAGAAAGATAAAAAATATGCATAAAAAGCCTTGACGCAACGAGAAAGGAATAACCAGGAAAAAATAGAAGAAGCGAGGGATTCAAAAGCGAGAAACGCGGAGAGGGGAGGGTAGGTAGGTAACATCGCCAAGGAAATATAAAGGAATGTTGCCTAAGGCCAGAAGTATTTCAATTTTGATCCGCGGCTGCTCGGGAGGGCAGGGAAGTCTGAACCCCCGGCACTTTTGCAGGATAATCCGAGCCTCTCCCGAAGCTGTCGGGGAGAAAAAAAAGCAACAGCGGAAGAGAGAGAGAGAGAGAGACCGAGTTTGATCGCTTTCGTCGTGAACCTGTACCCTCTCTGTATTATATATATAAAAAGGAAAATACACGGGGAATCGAAGTCGCGAGCTGCATTTCTCGGCTTTCCTGGGAATCGGGTTATAAGTCGGTTGGGGGGCTCTACGCGAGATATACATTGCCGGGCTCCCGCCGCGAGCCGCTTTCGGTTTATGCGACTGCGAGGTGATAAAGTGAAAGTAATGATTGCCTGGACTTTTTACACCCGCCCGAAAGTGATATGTATTCGGCATTTTTAATTTTTCTTTTTTTTTTTCCTTTTCCAACTTTTATCCACGCTGCATTTTTAATAGCTCAAGTTGAATTAGATTTGTTAACGTTTAAATAAAGACTTATTACGATAAAGTTCTCGAGGAAAGTGCGCCTAGATTTAACTATTCAATTTCAAAAGTATTAAGAACATGTTAAAGAATCGTAAAAGCTCGAAGAAACTTTCGTTTAATAGTAGTTTAAACTTACAATGGGGAGACTGCAATAATTTTATAGCCTTGTTAAACTCACCTGTAACAAAAATGAAAAGATTCAATCAGTTATTACTTTACAAATGTACATATTGTTATCATAATGATATAAACAACGAATGAATGAGCTACAGTATAAACAATTAATAAACCCAACGACGAGTTGATCCTCCTCAAGCTTCTTTATTCAGAGGTTAGATGTTAACATATAAACGACTCGAGCATCGCATTTTTCGAGCACAACGAAAGCAGCTCGACGCGGCAGGAGCCACGTAGGCAGAGCTCGCAATCCAGACAGGTCACCGAGTGCATTATCCAACCGCAAGGTATATTGCCGGCTCGAGCTTTCGCGGGCCGCGTTAATGCGCTTTGGCCCGGCGACGTAAATAACAATAATTGCAATTTTGAATTTTCCCGCGATTATTCACGCTTGCCCCTCCCCTCCAGCGCGAATCGCTCGCGCATTTAAATGCATTAAACCGCACTGATAATTAGCTTTGACGATATTGTTTGATATAGTTAATTAAAATTAATTGCTCGTTCAACGGCGACGAAGAACATTCTTTACCTGGCCGCGAGCTATTATATGCATCGCGAGCACTTTCCGAGCAATATGTAAATAATTTCATTCAAATTCTCGCCCTGCTGCTTCCGTTCCGATGGAATTGCTGCGCTTGCTTATGCAGCGGATGTGTACTTTACATTAGCGAAATTGTGCGGCGGCAGTATTTTATCGCGCGGCAATGATATTTTCAAGCTAGAACGTTTTTTCTTTTTTTTTTTTTTTTGAGTTTTTTCGGCATTCAATTATATTACAGAATGTGAAAAAATTATGACACATTGCTTTGTTCGTTAATATTAAACTGTTAAACAAAAAATAACATATTCTTCCCTAATATATGCGTAAACAATAAATAGTCAAAAATTTATTTTAGTTATTAATATCGAGCACGACTGCTGTTGTATTCCTGAAATTTCACGCGAATTCATAGTACATCAGGCCGAGGGTGCATACCCTTGCACCACGATAATATGCCGTTCTAATCTTACCAAAGGACACAAAAGTCGCGAGAGATTCCAGGTAGCTACTCGAGCAGGGAATGGACTTAAACGCGCCGGAATGCGACTCGTTTGCGAACTTCGTCGCTTCCGTATTGAGAGCTTGTCTGTGCGGATGTCTTGAGGCAACAAGACTGATGCAGAGCGCCTTCATTAGTATGTTTTGTAATGAACGCAATAATATATTATTTTTTCTCATTGTACTTAGTTAAGTCGAATGACTTTATACGCGCAATTGATTCCAGTGGATTGATTTATAGAGGGGTTAAAAACTTTTAAATTATCGGCTTCGTACCGTTTATCACAATGATAACTTTTATAATTAAATAACGATTATTGATTTACGCTTTGAGCTTCAGTGTCTCCCAAAGGTCCTGCTGCAGTGTATCAATATTAAGCAACGCGAATATACTATCAAAGTATCGGAGGAGTGGAGAGCTTATTAAATTTCTCGCGTTTTAGCGAATAATAAATAAGAGGTTATAATAACTCGATTAAATGCACAAATGACAATACATTTTTTAACTTTTCGAATGATTTTAAATCTGATTTATATCAATGTGACAATTTTATTTTAGTAATATTCGAAATTCTGAGCGATAACAATGTGTTATTGAATTGTTATTTTTGAATAAAGAAATCAGAGAAAAATTCAAAATACATGTAAATTGTATAGTAACAACGAACATCGTTTACTAACAATTTTTTCGCACCAAAACTCGCGAATTTCATATTTAAAAATCTACCTAGCTAATTACCAGTATTAGAAATACGAAAGATAATTCAACAGGTGCATCATCAAACTTAGCCGATATTAAAGGTAATGAAATGTGACCTTCATCACGAGAGTTAACCTCCTGCATGTTCTTGGATATTCCGTACTTATCATAACATTGCTCCAGGGCTCCACTGGAACTAACGAAGTTGCCGCATTCTGAAGCTATTATAGCGTTAAAATAACGAAGCTACAATTATAACAGAACTTCTTAAATTAGTTTAACTTTGGAAACTTGAAGCGTCGCTTGTAAGGTACCCTTTCTCTTAATTAACCTACGTTTTCGACACTCAAATAATTAAATACTAAATTGCAGATATTTATTTATAAAACTTTTTTATAAAACTAATATACTGCATCCCTGCAATCAGAAAATTTACATCTCTTTCTTTTTCAACGATTTATTAAAACTTCTTTTTACCATCTAAATTTTAGCTTCAAAGTCCTGCTAAATCAAATCGTCCTTACATCGAAAAATCGATCGACCGAACCGAGCTGCAATTCATCGGCGATAGAAAAAGAGCAAAATATATCCCCTCCGCCGCTCGGAATCGTTTCTCAATCGTTGGCCTCGTGCAACCCCTCCCTCGCCCCATTAAACTTCTCTTTACCCCGTTGAATTCATCAAAGTTCGCCGCCTCATTACGACCTCATTCATTTGCACCGCGCGCCTCCGCAAAATACCAACAAGTGCAGCGCGCAACCCGAGACCTGCCCCGAGATAAAGAAGCGCCGCCGCCGTTCGACATCGGACTCATCGGGCCGCCCCGAAAGAGCGAAGAGCGAAAAAGCGAAGCGGCGAAACGCAATTAAACTCCGTCGTCATCGAAACGCCAACTCCGCGAGAATCGGCAAACACGGCGCCGAGTAAAAAGTTGGAAGAAAAAGGGGCACACGCCGAGGGGAGAAAAAAAAAAGCGAGCAAGGCAAACTCGCTGAAAGGTCTATTTTTTTCAGAAGCAAGAAAGAGAGAGAGAGAGAGAGAGAGAAATAACAGAGATCTGGCTCGCATTGTCACTCGCCTTGAAAGAATCGACTGCTCGCTCCCTCTCTCGTCTTTTCTGTCGCGCGAGAATGCGCGCGAGAACGTGAATGGAAATACGGAGCGAGCCTCTTTTTACCCGGGAGGGAGGTAAGCTACATACGGGATTGCATTACCCCGGGCTTTCGTGTACAGGAAAGGGTGGAAGAGAGTGCGGGGGGGGGGGGAGAGCGCGTGAAAAGGTAGCGACTGCGGATCACGTATGCGAGGAAAGAAAGGAAAAGAGGCGGCAGAGGCGGCGTTTGAAAGGTGAATGGGCGAGTGCCGCGCTTTGCTGTTGCCGCTGCTGCCGAATGTTTGCGCGGCGTTTTACGATTCCGGGCCGAAATCGGCTGACGGGCTAAAGCGGCCAACGCTGACCTGCGATATTGATAATTCTACGTAGCTGTTTACCGAATTATCGCGGAGCTTCGGCCTTTGGTTGCCCGAAGTATTTTTCATTCGCCTAAAGGAAGGTAGGTTTCCTGTTTACGTGTTTTTACAATATTAGTTGCTACTTGTAAATATTTTTGTAGTTTAATTTTTTCCATTTTTTATAGTTAACGTATAAATAAAAGCTTTGTTTTTACGAAGTTAATATGTAAATGTGATATATAAATCAAAGGCAATGTAAAAAAAAATATTTTTATGCGCAAAATATTTTCACGCAAAGTAAAGAGAGATATACAGACTGTAAGTAAAATTTATTTTGACACATGAGGCTAAGTAATAAATTAAGTTGAAGAGTAAAAGAATGGCTGTCAAAAAATGAGCTTTTCAGGAAAAGAAGAATGGAATAACTGTGTAAAGCGGACGTCGGCTCATTGAAGCCTCGCCGCGCATATTCAAAAAGGAAAAATAGTGCCTCCGCGCGTCTGGCCTGGCAATTAAACTTTATTATACAGCCGGATTATTGACATTTGTAAATAAATACCAGGAAAGGTATTATATGAAATTCAGTAACTAATTTTACAAACTTTTTTATCGGACGCATTCATCATCGTGAACGGTACAAATGAGAAGGTCTGTGTTGACAAACTGTTCTAGTCAATTTTTTCTTTTCAAAAAGGAGTGAACATCCGTACGAATATCGTAAGAAAAACACGAACCTTATCACTTCCACTCTCTACGCCTCGACAAAGCCGATATCCTCCCGCCGAACTCGGCGCATCGACGAGAAATCCGACAGCTCCGCTAAACCTTCCTTCAAGTCCTTCGACAGGTTCGCTAAAAAATACGGGTACACAGAGGGACGAGAAAAATGTCTCGGCATTCAGCTGCGGCTAAATTTTCCGCCCACCGTCGAGCGGGGCGAGGGGCTTCTTCAGTTTTCATTTCACGATCTGCATTCCTCACGTCTCACGGTGCACCCAGCAGCGGAGCTTGCCTGGGAAGAGCGATCGCCCCGTGGTCACGTATACAATTCGCCCAGATTCTCCGCCGAGTAAATTGCGAATGCTGAAGAGTAAGTGCCGCCGCTCTCCCGTCCTCCGGCGCGGCTTACTGCGCGAATACGAGCGGAGCTTGCAAACGCCCCCCTCCGAGTCCGCTGCGCCGCCCGTCGAGTCCCTTTTCGCAAAGGAGCTAAAAGAGCTCGGCGCTCTTTTCAGCGAACGCGAAAGATGAATCTCTCGCGCGGGAGGAAGTCAGTTTTGAGGGTTAAGTGAGTGCGATGAATTTCGCGATGAAGCTTTGAGGGATTATTTGTGTCGGAAGCAGGAAATTAATATAGTGCAGCCTAAGCTTTTCAAATCTCATGACAAAATTAGCAACCGATGACTATTAGAGAAGTTCATATTTTTTGTACTTTTATATAAAACTTTTATATAAATTGTATAGAATCAAATCTTTACAATACTTTTATAAAATCTTTATAAAAATGCGATAAATTATTTTTAGACTATATAGTTTTACGTTAGTATGCATAGACTATGTATAAATTATGCTTAGACTATGAATGTCCAATCCTGGGCCTATATTGTGCTTACCAGGAGAGGACCAGGGGTCCGGGTCACAGATTTTCTTATAACTTCGGGATATATTTTATAATGTTAAAATATGAAAGAAGCAGCGTTCATTCGGTCTAACGCTCAATTTTTCAAAAATTATGAACTGTCTTACCGAATATATAAGAAAAATCAATTTTCGTTCAATCACTTATAATTTTTCATCTGCTTTCTGTACAGTATTTTAACTATCGGCATTCGAAAGGTGAGATCAAACTCTATCGATTAAAAAAAAGATCATCTAAAAACCTGGTTAGTTGATTATAACTAGCCTAAGCCTAATTTTTTTACACGGGAATTAAAGTAAAATGTAATGTTAAGTAAAGTAAAAAATGTAATGTTAAAAAGAATGTACAAAAAGTATGTATGAAATAAATTATTAATAATTCGGGTTTTTCAATTTATCATAACCAACTATGCACAATGTAGGCTCAGGATTGAACATGCATAGTCTCAGCATAATTTATACATAGTCTATACACAGCCTATATATATACATAATAATTTATGCTTAAACTGCTCATATCCAATCCTGAGCCTATATTGTGCATAGTTGGTTATGACTAGCTTAAGCTTAATTTTTTTGACACGGGTATCGCCATTGCCGGCGTCAATTAATCAGCACTTAAAATTTCCAAAGGTTATTATATTAGATTTTCATTAAAATGAATTGTTTGCAAATATAATGCACGTTATAATTCAAATGTAATTCATAAAATTAAAAAATAAAAACCTCGAACAATCATTAGCATATAATCACGAATCCCGAAATCAATTTCGCAGGCTTCCGCAGGAGGTTAACATTTCGGGCACACTCCGCTAATTACACCTTCCCTAAAAACGTCGCTCGACGCTCGCGGCGCACCTAATTAATTAACAACGCAGTCATAGAACGTAAGTCAGAGAGCGCTGCGCCCTTACTTACTTCTCGCTGTTCGCCTCCCGCGGCAGCAGCAGCAGCAGCAGGCGGCGTGCAGCCTCGGTGACGCATAGCAGGATAATTTTGGTATCAGTCTCGCAGGCCAGATCGGCGCTTTGCGGCCCCTGATCCGACGGGGACTCATTAGAATCCGGCCGATATCGTGATTGCAAAAGGGCCGCCGCGCCGCCCCGCCATCGGCCACCGGTACCCATAATGGGGTGTTTGCGAATTTACTTTCGCTCTATGGATGGCGCTCGAAGGTAAACCCCGCCTCCCCCCCTACTCCGAACGGCCGGCAATCTAGCGCGTTAATTAGTAAGCGCAATTAAACGCGCGCATGATCGACGCGGCCCCATTCGGATAAGCGGAGCCTTGGGTTGGGACCTCGTCGTCGTCAAAAGCTCTCTCTCTCTCTCCCGGCTACCTTGAGGGAATAGCGGAGGATCGTCGGGTATTAGCAGCGTACTCGCGCATATATACAAGCTCGTCTCCGTCGATTCCTCCGATAATTTCTCGCGAGCATTTCCGCCTCCGGGCAGCGTCGGCCGGACGGAGCTGCGAAATCGGAGGCGATTGTTTCGGGCCCGCGCCATTGTCGTTTAGTATACCCGACGGAGGTTTTATATGCGGGCGGGAGGCCCATTGTACCGAGGGCTAATTTGTATTACTCCCCGGGTTATTAGCGAACGAGCGGGGAAATCAGCCGGACCTCGGGAAGATATTCGCGAATTCGGTTTCAAGCGCGCCTGCATGCTGGTTATTTAAATCGGCTGATTGACTCGCTAAGTTGATTGAGTGCGACGGAATTGAACGAGGAATGTCCAATTATCGCGTTCCTGTAATGCGAACGCGCGTTATTAAAAAGTGAGAAATTCGTATTTAAGAATTTGCCATACAATTTATTATTGCGTTCCTTTATACTCTGAAAGTTGAAATTTTCTTCGAAAGACGCGAATTTCAAATTATCGGATTTTCCCAAAAAAAAAAAAAAAGAAAAAAAATCCTTTGGACGAAGTCAGGAAAAAGCTAAAATTAATTAATCTTATGAAGCCTATATCCTAAGGCAAAGAAGTATAAAACTCGTAGAGGAGGGGGGGGGGGGCAAAATTTAATATAAACTCATAAAAAGTATCCTAATTAAAGTTAGAATACCGAAAAGAAACTTGGAGCATAAAGCGCGTAAACGAGCGGCCACTATAAACCCCGGCTTCTCGTCATTAAGAACAGTACGCGCGTTCCTGCAACTCCGCTCTCCTTCATCGAAGCATCGGTTTTCCAAAGGCCGACGACACGTTTCGCGGCGGCGACGCAACAGAAAAAAAAAAAAAAAAAAATGAGGCGAGGTGCGCGCGCGCGAGAAGAATGACAAGGCGAGTCTCGATGTCAAGAGAGCCGGTCGACCGGCCGTTTTCTAGCGCAGAGCGCCGGACGAACTTGTCTTCTTTACCATTCGAGAAGAGTAACGGGAGAGCGAGCGCGACTTTCCCCACTCGAGTGTGCGTGCGATGCTGCAGCTTCTTCCTTTTTTTTTCTTTTTTCGAGGAGGAGATGCGCGACGACAGCTGAGTAGCGGATAAATTTAGGTCGAGGAGACGAAGGCTGCCTTTTTCTTGCGGTGTGCTGCTTTTTTTATTCTTATGTTTAATTAGCTGTTGCAGGGCGAAAGACCGACGTTAGGATCGGAACCTTATTATTTACGCGGAGCGTAATTATCGGCAAAGTTAATTGGCTGTTTAAATAAAAGATCGTATTATCGGGGAATTAAATTTTTTAGGCGGCGTGTAATTTGCGTTTGCTTAAAAAAACTGCTGGCTTTTTGTTTTCAGCTGTACATCTTTGTTTTATAAGAGGCGAATAAAAATAGCAGGTGTTGTTTTTGCATTGGAAGCGGATAAATAAGTTAAAAATAAGTCAGAACTAAAAAATAAATTATAGATCAACGTAACTAGAGATTATATAAGAATGTTATTTTTAAATGTTTTATTTGGTAAACTTAGTTTTCTGATTTTCAGTGAAAAAAACGTGAAAATAATTGAAAGCAGTTTCATAAAAGAAAGAAACGAGATATTTAAAATTCGTTACTCAATTGCAATAAAACAATGTAATCCGGTTTGATAGATTTCAATGCACATGAAACATATAGCGACATTTAATTTTAATTCATTCCAAATTCAAAAAGACAAATCATCAGTACCCTCTTTCACAAAATGAACCATTTGTTATATTTTATGTTGGCCATTTTCCGTGGAATTATGATGAAAATATATATAATTCATACCCAAAGTAAAGAAAGTTTAAACCAGTAGCAGCAGAAATTTCCGTGCAAAACTTTTCGAAACCAAAAACCCCCGCGCAAAAATCAAATGTATGGGCAATATATTGGAAAGGGCTATTAGCAATATATGCAAAAGACAGAGGTTAGAGATATATTATATATTATTTTATTATATTACCCAGGGCCTCCGCTCTTCAGGAAACCTCTTTACCGCTGAGCTATCCTATTTGTTTATGTCACTAAATTATATGTAGGTTCAGAAATGCGACAGTAGAGCCGACCTGTCGTTATAACATATCTATAATTTTAATGACATAAACAAATAAATAGCTCGGAGGCAAAGATGAGCTTGCCTGAAAGAGCTGAGGCCCTGGGTTCGAATACGGGTCAGGATAATTTTTTTTTTTTTTTAATTATGAATTATAATTGCTTTTTATTTCGTTAATCTGCAAGGCTTTTAAAAGTATTATGCACTGGACATATATTGGATGATGTAGTTCAACAATACGTTGCCAAACTGTTGCCAGTTAGTTACTAATCTCTAACCTCTGCACTTCGCATATATTGCTAATAGCCTGTAACCGATCAATTCGAATATTCGCGCGCCAGTGCGAAAATTCGCGGTAAATTGTAGATTATTCGCGGAATACTTCAGGAGAGTCGAGGGAATATAAAAGCAAGGTCGCTTGTCGGCTCCCTCTCTCTCCTACGTTAGTCGCCGATCTCGACAGAGGACACTGGGCCTGCCTCGACCTAAGTCACGAAGGGTAGCTGAGCCGCCGCAATAGAAAGGACCAGAGCTAAGTAAAAAGTGCCTCGCGACGCTCGGGCAAGGTGCGCTCCGCCTGCTTCCGCGATTTTGTAATAAATAGTACAATCGAACGACAAATTATCCTCACACACCAACTGTGATTTTAATAAACTTATTGTCCATATATACGACTGGTTATCTATTATTTAGTCTTTCTACAAGACTCCTTTCCAACAATACAATAATAACTGTTTCAATTATTACACGCCCAAACAAATGATATTGAGCTTTATTCACAACCATTTAAACTCAAACTTTCTTTCACGAAGCACTTGTTCATTACACCATAGTACTTGACACCTATTTAAAAAGCTCTTATTAAAGCACTGTTTTTCAAAGCAGTTTTTTCAGCAGTCGCATTTAAAAGCGGAGGTAGCCGGCCGAGTCGATCGATTTTCGAAATTGCAGCCTGCGCGCTTGCGTCTCGCTTTTACGAGAGCAGCTCGTAAAGCTCTCCCTCCCTGCCTGCGACTCTTCGCTAAGCTGCTCACAACGTGCTTTTCGTCGCTACGAGTATAGATGCTATCTTTCAAGTCAAGTATCAAAGGAGACTAGCCGCCGAGTTCGAATATACCGAGACATTAATTACGCCGGAACTGCCGCTCAAAGGTGTAATCATGCTTGTTTCGGCTCTCCAAGTATGGTCGCGTTATGGTCCTCCGAAGGTAAAGTTCAATCGGATTATCGATGAATGGGCTTGGTTGGACATGAAATAGACGACGAGATCGTCAAAGTTGACGTAAAATCGAAAGATTAGAGAGCCCGTCTGCTTGTTGAGCTGTTTGTTGCGTTCGATTTATCCTGTTTCTTTAAACGTTAAGAAAGCCCATTGAAAGTAATTATTTATTATTATTTCAAATCATCTCCATGATTTATATCCTGTGATGGGCTCGAAATCTGTGCCCTTTACACACAAGGAATAGGTATCGGAGAAAAGTATTTTTTAATTAATAAGAATGAATGTAATTAATAGTTAAATTGTATGGTAAACCACGAGTCGATTAAAATAAATAAAATCTTTGCTTCGCGTTCACTAATTATTATTAAAGTATTAAGAAATAGAGCGCAGATAATTTAGTTTTCCGGCGAAGACTCGGTGTCTTATGCTTTCTGTTCGTAAATTTGCGAGCAAGTGCGCTCTATTCCAAAGTAGGTTCCAAAAATCTTCCTCTCACAATAGCACGATAGAGACAGCCCACTCCTCGTTTTTGATTGGCTGCTCTGCTAGCGGACCTAACCGAACCTACGCGAACGCGAAGTAGTGATTCAGTAGTGTAAAGCGATTTTAGTCAGCCAAAATAAAATTTT
Organism: Ormyrus rosae; assembly: GCA_035047165.1. Classification (NCBI taxonomy): domain Eukaryota; kingdom Metazoa; phylum Arthropoda; class Insecta; order Hymenoptera; family Ormyridae; genus Ormyrus; species Ormyrus rosae. Next base: position 3,873,422 of record JAWWML010000031.1, on the reverse strand, counting down.
TCAAATTATTTTGCTGCAGTAGTGGTATAAAACAAAAAAGTATTAAATCGTTTGATATTAAATGTACGAATCAAAATTTTTTAATGACAAGTAAAATGTAAATCATGAAACTCATAAAAAGAAGCGTGATTTTTAAAGTATCACAAAAACGCGTATAATTATCTTTATTCAAAACAATGACTTTACGCATTCATTTTTTGCACAATTCAGCCTATCATTTATACCTTTCATATCAATCGATATACCAGTAAAATTTTATGTCCCTTTTACGTATACGTAACATTTTTTCATTTCAAAAGTTTTATCGTTAAAGTGACTGCTGTAGCTATGTACACAAGCAGCCTACTTTGTTATGTTTTAACAAAGATTTAACTCAAAATGACTTGCATAATTTATGTAGCCGCTGACACGTAGATCGAGTTTCTGTTTCCCTTAAGTTTATCCTCAATAGAGCTTAGAGTTTAGTTGCAACAAATGCAGCGCAGGAAATGAGTGGAATGTTCGCTGCTCTGGTTATTTGGGTGCTAATTGCTAAATCTAATGTGGTATTTAGTGAGATACAATATGTTCATCTTCTTAACTTTTTTATTGGATTTTAAATTATAATAATTTATCAAAAAGATTAACAATTTTATCGAGTTTATTTAAATACAGTAAGTTCTTAAATATATTTTATAGCTATGGGATCAACGGTAAACCTATGAAATTTCTTCGTTTAAATTATTCGACGTTCAGGCTTTTAAATATATCTATTCAAGCCTCTTATATATCCATATACAGGCAATAAAGGGGTCTTATTCGACTCGAGGTTCTCTCCAGAGTTGCGATCCGGAAATCAAGTTAAATGATTCCGAGGAAATCTTGATCGGCTGTAATCTCCTTATTAGTCGAGCGGATATCAAAGCCACTCGATCACCGCTAAAATCTTGCTCAGCCCTCCTTCTTCCGCATACATTATTACGTTCTCGTAAATTCTTCGATCTTTCCCTCGCCCGTCTGCCTTACTATCTCACTCCGCATTTTTTACTACCAAGTAAGCCCCGTCGGAAAAAAAAGTCGAGAAATCCCGATACGCGAAGAGAAAAAAATTTCCTGCCTTCTTTTTTTTTAACGTCTTAGGCTCTTCCTTTCCCTGCTTCTTTCCTTGAATGCTTTAGCAAAAAGTATTAGGGCCCGGGAAAAAAAGGAGGGTATGGAAGACCGTGGCAAAAGTGGAAAAAAAGCTAGTATGGAGAAAAGGTTTGGTCAGTTCTTTTTTTCCCTCGCGCGCTTCGCTCGAGGCCGAAGCAATAAAGCGAGCTGCGAATGTATAAGAAGATTGAAGGATAGAAGATGGTTTCCAGCGGCATATCACTGAGCGTGTGGCTGTGCGTGTATCCCGCCTGCGTGTGCCTTTGCCTCGGCAATATTAAAACTACGGTAAAGGGTAATATAAAGGTAGTCCGCGCGTTTACCGAGAAACCGTCCGCCCGCTTAAATTACGACGGCTTTCTATTCGTAGTTTCGTAAAACGTATAGAGAATTTATAAAACAAAATAGATATGTAAATATTATATTACTATTCTTTACCTACGTATATAGTATTGGGCAGCGAGGGAAAAGTGGAATTATGGATGGTCTGCGAGAAAATATTCTGGAATTTGTTGGAGTAAAATATCATTTAATTTTATTTAATAATTGGAATTTTTTTTTGTTGTAATTATTTTATGCAGCCTGTCATAAATATTATTTGAAATATGAAACGAATTTTACATTTTTTAAACTTAAAATTTACAACCGTAGACTACAAAAAGAATTAATTAATGTGTGAGTAGCATTATTTTTTTAAAACCCTACATTCTTTTGATAATACTGAAATAAATGTTTAGCTTATTAATTAAAAAAAAAATTTCTTCTTGCATTAAGTGCAAATATTAAAACAAATGAATTATTTGTCAATGTTAGAATCGATAAAACACCTCTGAAATGTAATTAATCAATTGAAATGTCTAACGCCTTAAATCTGCATTCGCAATAAAAACGGCGTAAAATTGGAAGGGAATTTTCATTAGCAGTTTAATTATTGCTTGGGTGCTACAGGTCGGGTTGCAGCGGCGGTGATTGCGCGTTCATCTCACGGAAAGAAGAGCGGTGGAAACTCTGAGAGCCACAAGTGTTCGGTAAACAATGTTCTGAGTTTAATCATCAAACATATTGAAAATACAAAGAAAATTTTACCAAAATCTTGAATTTTTCTTAATTTCTTCTCTAAATTTCGATCTATTTAACCGACGGATAATATAATAAATACGTAGACGGGACTCCTAATCCGGCAGTGCAGAATATTTCATATACACCACTGTCGTATAACATGCCGGATTTATTTTCCTGTACCGTGATCTAAACTGTATACATACGTAAGAGCAATTTCCTCAACAAAATGACAACGCTTTCACTGGAAAATTTAACGTCCCAAGAAATAAGTCCGGCATCTCGATAAAAACCCATATGATTACGGAGCCGAAGAGAAGGCAGGCGAGTATATATATTTCCGATATGATACACGGGCAAGCATTTATCGAAGATCGAATGCCTCGTAAAAAGAAGAGCTCCGGTCTTCTCTTCCATCTTCCTCCTTTCTCTTTTTCTCTCCTTCGCGGTAAAACTTTTTATCAGAGCACTAAAATTTCATATACGCCGACCAAAGTATAGCACGAAGGAAGGAGAGAGAGAGAAAGAGAAAAAGAGAGAGAAGTGGGGCCAGCGAAGAAGGGCCTCGCTCCTGCCAAGAATCGAAAAAAAGGTTCGGCGAAAGCCAGCTACCGAGAGAAGAATAAAAGAAAAATAGAAACTGGAACACGCAAGCCCAAGAGTTAGCCCCAACGCGGAGGAATAAAGTCCAGAAAAAAGGTAGGCCCACCTACACAAGCGGCGTCGGCACATGCACGCGTCCCGTATATTTGGTCGCTGGTGGTCGAGCCGCGGCAATTTTTCATCCCTTCAATAATTTTTGCCGTCAAAAGCCAGGCGCGCTCCCCCCCTCAGCCGGCGGACGCGTTATCCGCTATGTTTGACCAGGAATGTGCGCTTTCGCGTTAACTTGGGGTTCCCTCTCTCTCCCCCTCCCCTTTTTCCTCCGGCACCCGCCACGCCCACCGGTACGCCGATCCTGCGGTCGACCTTATCGCTCGATTCTCTCTCTCTCTCTCACTCGCTCGCTCTCGTTCACTCCTTCGCGTCCCCTACCCGCCGCGCCCCTCTCATCCCTTTTTGGTCCTTATCGAGCGTTCCGGTTCGGCGAGCGACGCGCCGCGCCGCGTTGCAGCCGGCACGACACAGTTCCTCTCGCTCCCTGCTGGACCGAGTGGGGAATTCCTCCGCTCTGCGTACGTGCGGCACGCGTGTGTGCGAGCGAGCCAAGATCGGACGGCGGTGAAAGATCCGAGCGAGAGCCCGCGAGCTCTTTACCAAACTTTTGCACTTTTCAGATTTCAGAAAAAGGGAGAATCCGTCGAAGTAATGTCGGGGTTTTGGATAAAAAAACTATAATTTGGATCCTCAGTAAGTTCCAGTAAGCACATCTTGGTCCGCTTTCAGTTTTTTATTTTCAAGTAATGTCAATTGCAGCGGTCAATATAAAAAGTAGTACAAACAAGCTATGGTCAGACTTCGAGTAAAATTTTTTTTTTTTTCGTTGTAGGTTGATTATTTTTACATACAATTTTTAAATAATTATTATTTATTCTATTCACAAATGCAACGAAAAACCAGTGTAAAAGCGTTAAATCACTATTTATGATTTTCTTTCAAACTTAAAAAAGATGAATGATTTTTTAATGAAACGAAAACAAAGTCAGAGTGATCGAGACACGGGGGGCAATAAAGTTTAAGGCGATGCAAAAGCCGTCCCGACGAGCCAGCCTGCCTCTTTTACGCCTGGGAATATCGTAACGAGCGAAAGAGAAAAGCAGAAGAGAAGTCGAAGTGTACGTGTATTCATCATTCAGCGCCGACAAGGAAACTGCATTAAGCGAGGCTACTGCCGCCGCCACGCGAACCCGTAAAAACTTTCGGCTAAACGAAGGCCCTCGAAAGAGGAAAGTGTTTCCGTAAATCAACTTTGTCCTCCTCTGCGTATGTTGAAGAAAAAGAGAGAGAGAGGAAACTTGCCTGAAACTCTGAGCCACTTTATACGCTTTACTTATTTTCATCGTTGTTCATCGAGTCGCTCCGTAGCCGAAGGAAAAAATGGAGAGAAAACTTGTTTTGCCGTGAGCTGTTTATGAGGGGTGTGTTTTTTTTTTTTAGAATTTTTTTGAGATATAGGCGTTAGTCAAGATGGTTCATAAATTTTATTAGTACCGTTTAGTCGACAAATTTTTCTTCGTTTATAAACGGTAATTTTTTCTTTTCTAGGTCGTTTATGGTCTTGTAAACAGAAGGATAATAATAAATTTTATTAACATATATACATTTGTACAGTTGTAACTTTAAAGATTGAAAAGAATAAATACCGGTAGGAAAAGAATATTTTTCTTTTCAAAGGCTTTTAATACCTTAAAAAGCAGCGTAAAAAATCAGCCAGCCCTCTTATCCAGCCCCCCTTTTTTTTGTAGGACGTATAATTTCAAAAGTTTTGCCAACAAATCCAGTCGCGACGTCAAACCGGGAAGTATTGACAACCGTTCTGAAGGGAGTCACGAAGGCTTCAGATCCGAGAAACTAAAAAGAGAAAGTGGAAAAGCTCTCGGACTCTCAGAGCGTGACTGGAAATGAGAATGATCGCGACAGTGGTGAAGAAAAGGCGAGAGGCGGAAGGATAATTTGCAAAGCAAATGAAGTGCAACCCACGAGCTTGACGATGCTCCCTCCATTTAGATTTTTTTTTAAGTTTAACGGACGCTAACTTTTTGAGATAACGTGAATTTTAATTTTTAAGTTTATAAGTACTGTTTCATTCTCAAACAAGTGCTTTTCTGCTTTTTCCTATAATAGACACTTTAGTTAACTCTATAAAAATTTTACTTAAAATTTCTCTATAACTTAAAGGTAGTTCTATGCTGCTCTACTTTTTTACCAAAAATTATCTAACGTAAATTCTAAAACTATTCACCCTTTTATTTATATTTTAGAAGATTACCGCTGTCATTAACTATTTACCATAAACGCGAATATAATGTTGAACACTATATTTTATAAATAATAACGTACATAATGAAACAGCTTTTTATTACATCGCACAAAAGGGGAGAGTGAAAAAAGATGAGAAAAAAGACGAGCACGTTTTGCAACCGAGGAAGCGGGTGCTGTGCGCACGCCTAGCTTATATGCGCAGAGGCGTTTTCTTCTTCTTTCGGTCTAACGTGGCATGCCGTTGACAAGAGACTCTTTAAGAAAGATTGTAAAATATGACGAAGGGTTCATCCAAGAACAAAAAAGTAGACCGTAAAGAACGTGCGAAAGTGAAACAGAAGAAAAAAGATAACATAAAGAGGCGGGGGATTCGGAAGCTCCTTAAGAACCTTATTAACGGAAAAACTAAAGGCGATATTCTACTTGCCGTTCAAATCAGAACAACTTTTTTACTCATTTTGTGGTAGGAGCACTCTTCTTACCCTCAATCATAAAATATTACTAATATTGAATAGTTTTATGGCTAACATTGCACCCCTAAATAGTTTGAACTTGGACTATGCTTGCAGCAGTCCAATTAATTGTTTGCAATTTAATGACAGCTATTTACTGCTCGTTACAATGATTTATTGCACGTAACTCTACCACCTAACTTTGTGAGCATGAACATTACTATCGTCCAAAACTTCATCTTCCCTTTCTTCCCGGCTTCCAATTCGGGATTGTTAAAATCCATTGAACCGAAGCATCATCCACGCCTCTTGTGTATATTCAGCCTCTGCACTAGCAATGTAAGTGCGCATCTCGGGCGAGGTAAAACGCTCCTTTCCCATCTTCGTCCGTTCGAAATCGAGCGAGCAAACAGCCAGAATTCACGAGCCACACACAATTGAATCGTCGTATACGTACATTGTACGGCTGGCGCGATTCCAGTGATTTCGCTGCGGGAAGAGGCAGGCCCGATGAAACTCTGACATAAATCGCTGGAAACGGAGGAAGAGAGAGAGAGAGGAGAAGGCGAGGGAGGCAGGCTGCATGCGCTCATTCGTACGAAGATTTCGCTTTTAATTGAGTTACTCCGTCGAGAAGCAAGTGAATGGCTGCTATATACGCCTGTATCGGCGAAGTCAGTTGCAGGTGTGTCGTCTCTTGAGAGAGCCTGCAGGAAAGGAGAAAGAGAATCCGTATCGGAATTGAATGGATACTACTCCTCTTCTCGTTTTCCGCAACGTGCTTAGCCGCCTATAAATTTATCGCCTCTCGTGCTCTCTCTCTCTCTCTCTCCGTACTGCTATTTTATTCTATCGTTCTCCCCCGTTTTTTCCTCTAGATCTATCACTGTTTTCGACAAAGCCGCGGTACTGCTGTTCTTCCAAATCTTGCTTTTCGAGGACATATTTCCGCGTGGTTTTTATGACACGACGAAGTTGATCGGGTGTGAAGAGATTAATGCAGCAGATTGAACGATAATGATAATTGTTTGCCAAAATATTAATTATCAAATAAAATTTACCATTGAAAAAGTAATCATTCTATATAATGCACAATTAGGGAAATATTATCGCGTCATTAAAATTTTATTTTTAATTTTCTTTTTTGAGTTTTATATATAGCATAAATTACGTAACGTTTTATTAAATATCTGTACAGTGTTGCATAAAATACATAATCCGGTATACTATATATAGCAATTACAGTAATCCAACAAATCCTATGCCGTAATTAAGAACTCTTTTTACTTAATGTGTCGGTGAGTTATATGTGCGCTTCAGCGCGATTCAAAGGCAGTAATGGATTTAAATAATAATAACGAAAGGTATAACTCTTTATTTAAATACCCGTCCGGATCTCTTTAATACTTAACTGCGCATTTAAAAAAATTCCATTAAAAAGACTCGATGCACTTTCTCAATCCTTCGCCCTTCGCCGTAGAGCAGCAATCGGTTCGCAAAAATTGCCGTAGCAATAACGTGGAGGTGTAAGCCAAGGGACGGCGAGCTCGTTCCAGCGGACAATCATTAAGCGTGACGAGAGCACGTATATATACGCGTATGCGCACTTCGGGATATATTGGACGAGACGACGCATCCCGTACGGTCCACCTGATTGGATGACGGTCCTATTTATCCTCCGGGAGCGCACGCACATGCCTTAGGGTGACGGAACGGATTTATGGCCCGGCGCCAGCGGCGTCCCAGTTTGATTATCGTCTACCCCCTGCGTCATCACACCTTTCGATTGCCCGTTGGACACTTACCAGGGCCTGTTGTGTCCTTCGATGACCAACCTATATATACTATCCCGGTAACGGTCGATTGCGAGATAGATTGTTTCGCGCGTGCACTGGTTTTACTTTCTCGCTGGCTCTCAGTTTCTGTCTGAGTTTTTTTGTTGCAGATATTTTCACGCGCGTACGTATTAAATTAACGAAATTTTGATTATTTGGATATTAAAAATTCACGAATTTTGTCGTTAAATACTAAGAATTTATTCAGTAATGAATAAATTTTACATGATAAATGTAATGAATATTTATTTGGTACGGAATTATACAAAATTAAGAAATTTAAAATTAATTTATTTATTTGCCTTGTTGAAAATTCTGATTTCCTGTTCAATTCCGAAGAAATAATTTCGTCCCTAACGCAACGGAAGTTTCCGTTGCTCGCTAAACTCGAGCAATTCCCAACTTTTTTTTTAATCAAAGAAACCGACAAAAGTCTCCAGTGAAGGAATCCTGCCAACAATTAAGTGGCAAGTATTTCTTGTTTCTTCATGAACAGCAGTCGATCATAGGTTTCCCATTTTAGCTTTCTCGTTCTAGTTGTTTTCTTGAAACTGGCTTTCCAACCGCGCAAACGAGGCGCTGGTCTCGCGAGATACTCACTGCGTCGCAGACCTTCCCCTTCGCTCTTGTTCCTTTTTAAAACAATCGGGGCTCGTAAACAACGTCATTCCCAGCTCTTTGTTCGAGCGACCATTTTGCAGGGTAAAGCGAGAGACTCGTCGACAACGGAGTGTCGAGCGTTATATCGTTATTATACGCGTCCCTCCAGACCATTTATAACCGGGACGAGAGACTACCACTACTAGTACGTTGGGCTTTGCGTTCTGATTGTGGACTTGTCATCGCCTGAAGTTTGCTCTTTTTTGTGAAGGAAGAAAATTTTTATTGTAGTGGAGCATAATTAAACCTCAAAGTTAAATTTATTATAATGCAGAAATATTTACTAATGCTTTTTTAGCTTTCATTTTTGGTTCCCAGTGAATCGTGAATTAGTCAATCGAAGGAGTGATTAAAACATCTTAAGGTTGTAAAATTTCGGATGCTTTATTTCACCTTTTTTATGAAGAATAAAACTTCTATTTTAAGAGATAAGAATATATTTTATTTTTGAATAAACGACTCGAAAACGATTCGACGAATCAATTTGAAATTTATAGTATGTCTAATTTATATTATGAAGAATATATGCATACAAAATTTCATTAATATTGTGTATTTATTTATGGATATAATCGATTTTAAAATTATAGCCTTCTTCGTATAGATACTAGGTTAATTGAGGCGCGCATCCCGCGCCGATATTTTACACTTTTTTTTATTATAATTCGACCAACTCGAGCGATGTCGATATCCTTTGCTCGACATCGATAAATACTCGAAAACCGAAGAAATCTCGCGTGGGATTGTCATAACTAGGTTAATAAAGGCGCGCATCACGCGCCGACATTTCGGATTCGCTATTCAACTTTTTTTGATAAAAGATAATAATGCGATGAACTCAATCGATTTCGATATTTTAGGTTCGAGATCGACAATATCGCGTCGGATTTTTATGTAAGGGATAATTCGATAAACTCGAGTATTTTTTCGATATCCTCGGCTTAAGGGGGTATGATACCGAAAAAATTTAAAAAATGGAAATTTTTTTTATTACATATTTTGATTGTATATGTTATAA
>JAWWML010000031.1:3721337-3864245 GCA_035047165.1 Ormyrus rosae | reverse complement strand
TTTTTTAACTTACCATTGATGAAATCTTTTAAATTTAGTTTATTAAATATTTAAGAAAAAATAAAAAGATACGTCTTAGGACGTAACAAGTGAATGAAATTTTCACTTTAAGAGTTTAAAATCTATTTTATTACACGTAATTAATTACAATAGACTATGAAACCAAATTTTAAGCCACTAAATTCATTAGTTTATGAGATCTGAAATTTGGTCAAATCACAGATACAAGTCAATTTCAACTTTTGTCTTTCGCATGAAAGAAATAATTAACTTAAGAACTTAAAATCTATTGTAATTTATTTACACAATTATAATACACTATAAAACCAATTTTCAGAACTCTAGCTTAATTACTTTATGAGTTCTGAAATTTGGTCTTGTCTCCGATACAAATCAATTTTTAAATTTCAACTATTTTTTTTCAGATGAAAGAAATATTTACTTTATAAACATCAAATCTTTTGTATTTTTGTTATTAAATTATGATAGACTATGAAAACAAAATTGAAATCTTTAGTTTTGTAAGATCTGAAATCTGTTTTCAAAGTCTTTCTCTTTTTGCTATGAGCATTCTAGCCCACGGGCATTCTGGTCCACCTGGGCTAGACTGTCGAGATGCTAAAAAATTTACATTATAAGAAATCAGTCCTGTGAGATATACTCGTTCAAGAAAATTATGATAAGATCCTATATATTAATTTTTACCATACTCTTATCAAAATCGATACAATATTTATAAGAATTTTCTTATTAAAAACTGTCTTTAAAAATTCTTATAAATTCTTATAAAGCTTCTATGAGTTTATTACGGTAGATTCCTATATAAAATAATTATTAACCTCCTCTGACCGGCACCATGAATACACAAATAAAAAAATGTTTTTTTCATGGATCTATTAATCTTTTGCCCTAAAAATTTCAAATATACAGACATATATTTTTTAACGTATATATCTTTTTATATAAATGCGTATCTATATATATGGACACTAGTACTATTCGGAATGAAAAATTGCGTGGGAGTCATTCATATATTCGAAAAATAACCCACTACCAACCTTAACCCCTTTCATCCCACTGGTTAACCGAGTTACTAAAGAAATAATCCACAATAAATATTTTTCAAAATAGTTAATGCCACCGGCGATTTCATAACAAAAAATTAGGGCACGTCACACTAGTAAATTCAATATTTGTCCACATATGTGGACGTCGGTCAGAACAAGTTAAAAAGACCGATAAAAACTTTGAATAGTAATAAACCTATAGATTTTCATAACATATATATCATTATAAAATCCGATAAAAATTTTATAGGTAAAATCCTATAAAACGCGAAACTTTTTTCAAGTAAATTAGTAATTCCGATAAATTCTGATAAAAAAATTCATTTAGATAGAATCCGATAAAATTTTCTATCGGATGTCTGATAGGAGGTTTTAAAATTTTATCGAGTTTTATCGGTTTTTTTCAACCGAGTATATTTATACTTGAAAAATTTCAATAAAAATTGTATCGAATTTTAAACGTTTGCTTTATTAACCAAAATCTTGCCGAGAATATGCGTTTTGCAAAATAAAATGTTTTGAACGGGAATGAAAAGACGTTTAGTTTGTTTATTATTTTATACCCATATAAAAGGAATAGAAAAAGATTCACAAAGTGCGGAGTATATCAGATACAAAAATTTAAAAAAGTATAAATACAATGTGCACAATTCTTTCTATTACAAGTAAGTGATTCTAAGTAAACTGCATATCCTAAAGCAGTGTCTTACGCCTAAAATACTGATATGTCAATGCTTATGACGAGGGTTGCAGTGCCAGGACCCGAAAAACTTCGGCCAACAAATGCCACTGCGGCGAGTCGGCTATCAATTTGAACCCGCTGGTTTCGGTGACGTCTTTCGCGTGTGCCACTATAAATCCAATGATATGCGCCTTCAATTTATCGGCCTTATTGATATCCGCCAGCAGTAACGTTTCCACGGCGTTCTCGATGTTTAAATTTTTGCAGAGCGCGTCCTCGCTCATAGTTTTCAAGCCTTCGAGCTCGTACTTCCGAGACGCCACCAGAAGCAGATGAGCGAGTTTCGGTAGATTGTCCACCTTGCCGGCGTACATGAAGCGCAGTATCTCACCGAACACCTCCGGATCGCCGTCGGCGATTTCCAGCTTGTCTCTTTTCAAGTCCTTTAACATCTTGGCGAATGTGGGACTGCGCGCGGCAAGAACGCTCTTGTGGGCTTTGAACTCTTTGCCGTGTACGAGCAGTGTTATGTCGCTGTACTTTCCGGTTTGCAGAAGCTGCTCGAAGTCGTCGGACAGTCTCTTCTCCGATATTGTCAGGTCGTGAATGATGTGGTGTATGATGTTATTGGCAACGCTTATCACTGGACCTAAACCTGCAAATGTTCAATATTTAATCGTAAATACTCGTATATAAAATGGTGTTAAAAATGAAAAGCATCGATTTCGAAATTTACCTGTGCCAATTTCGCATAAAATCGTTAAATTGCCATTCGGTAAAAATCCATTAGTCTTGTCAGCGACGAATTCCCTCTTTACAAAATCCACGCATCCAGCCGCTTTACCTCTGCATAAAACTTGCTCGCATCTTCGCTCGTTGTGCTCTTCCTTTCTGTCGTTGAGGATCGAAAATTTGATGTTCACGTCGAGTTTGCTCTCGTTACAGGATACGAGGAACAGGAAAATTGACACGTAGTCCTTGCAGTCCTCGGTACGCCCCTTGGGAAACAAAAGGATGCGCCACTTGTGCTCCCCTGCAGCTCCCGACGCGAGAATCGGCGAATCAATCACCTCTCCGGTCTTTTTCCGGCAGACCAAAAAATTGTTTATCGTCCAAGTGAAGGTGGTGATGGATTTGATCTGTTTGACCTGGCCGTGGCTGTAATAGGGACTGTTAGTCGAGATCCCGTTGAAGGAGATGACGCTCATTGTCGACGGCGTTTTAAGTCGTGTAAAGTTCGATGTAATGTAGATTGATGCGGGGATTCTTTTTTTTTATAATTCACATTCACCACGGTTTAAGTGTATCTTGAATAAAACTCCTGAAGCTTGAATAGAAAAAGAAATTTTGTATTTTATAATTTCACTAAAATTAAAGAAGTGTTTTTAACAGTTACTTATAAACGACTAACAAATAAATATAAATTTTGAATTGTCTGGTCTAAACGAAGAGAATATTTAGAGTTTTTATTTTGCAAAGGTGCAGCTAGAGTGAGCATCATTGCCCAAAGCAAGTGTACTCCGGATGCATTTGAAGCTTTAAATAGCTTTAAATTCCGAGCAAGTTTTTATTTCTTCCAATTATTTTTAATTCGTTTTTAGCATCAAGAAGTTTTAGCTTCACGCGCAGTAAATGAAATAAATTTCAAAAGTAACTTAAATAATGTTTATAAATAAAAACATATTAATGCTAAACGTATGAATTAGCTGCAAAGTAGCAATTTAAAAATATTTTTCAAAATATAATAAATGTAAAATTGGTTTCAACATCAGTTTACTAAGCAATTAAATTATACTGTTTATAAAAAAAATCACCATTGAATACTTTACGTACCTATTTTCTAGATGTACCTTTTCTCTTGTAAAAGCAGCAATATTAAAAAACAAATTAGTTAAGCGAAAAAACTAACCTTTTTTTTATAAAAAAAATTAGATTTGACTCGATACACTTGAGTATAGTGACCGTAAGATTAGTAAAAAGCTTAAAAACGTTTGTCGACGTTGCTTCAAGCTCGTAGTGCAAGACTTATCAAAGTACTGAGTACATACTGCATAGCCGGCACGGAAGCGTTTGCTTGATCGGCCGGGCGAGACAGGCCGGCGCTCGAGTCGTCTGCTGGCTGTATTCAATAACCGTGTCGATCGAAAAGGTCGAGAACCTTTATGTCTGTTTTCGTTTAGATATTGTACATGATGAAAGCATACGGCAGGAGTTCGCTGGGTAAAAAGCAAATAAAATGCTATTTTTTCCGCGATTAAATGAATATTTTTTTGTGCGTAAAAAAATTTGAAAACAAATATATATAGTAAAATTTGAAACTTATTTAAATCATAAATTAAATTCTTTGCATAGTTTTGTGAAAAATAAATTATACTTTAAAGGATTTGATTTAAAATTATGTATAAAAATCGAAAGAATTATACTAATGGATATTAACGTATCGTTTAAATTTTGTTGAATGCGTGTTAGATTTTTCAAAAATATTTATTTACACAAATACATTTAATAAAATGCCTATTTTAACTTAATCAAAAATATTGTAAGTTTCATACAGCTTTATATTGCTGAAGGTTGTAATGATACATGAACAGAGATTTTATAGAAAATATTACTTTCAATTAATTTTGATACAACCACGCTAACAATACGAATATGATAGCATTAAAAATCCTAAAAATTATTCAAGATTTTTTACACTTGCATAGGATATTTTACGATACTGTTTTACAAAGAAGTATGTAATTTGAAATATTTGAATATTTACATTCAAATTAATATAAAATAACAAGATTATATAAATGATCTGCTAAATTAAAACCCATTGACTGCAACGTATTCATAAAATAACAATTTTTAAAACAACTAAATTAAGACCAACAGTATTTGTAGAAAATAGCTCGCCATATTTCTTTTTCAGTAAAATATTTAGCTCTTTGCATACTGCTAAATTAATTAAAGTAATATTTTCGAATGTACATTTTCGCACGTTGTTTATCCGTTTAATAAATAAATGAGGCAGATGTTACATAAATTATTGTTTAGTACTTTTTGACAATTTAGTACATTTTTCTGTAGTTACTAAGAACTAAGAGTAAGGATTTATCTAACTTTCAATAGTTAAGATGTAACGACGCATACGAAAATTATAAAAACTTAATTTTTCGTCCATCTTTTTATACAAAATGTTCTTAAACGCACTTTTTCAAAAGTTATGAAATATATTTTTGACACCGGAAGCTCTTGAACGATCAAATTTAGTTAGACTTCTTTATACTTAATGTTTTTTGGCAATCAAGTTGCGCTTCAACCGGCGGCGCAGAAATAAATATGATAAACGTACCAAAAGTATTAATTAAAAATTATAAAGAAGTCTCCTTTTTATCAAAAACATAATAAAATCCAAAAAACTCTCTTAGCACTACATTTTTTATCCTGAACAAGAACACTTTTTCTTATTACTACATGAAGAAATGAGAAAATTATCGAAATGAAGACCTACAACTACCATAATTAGGATGATTCACAATTTCGAAAAAAAGATCCTGTCAATACGAATGTATAAAAGAAAGTGATTAATTGACTTTAACAAATTCAGTCACTTCTTGCTAAGGTGTAAATCCTAAATATGGCAACTTCGGTACCTACTTATTTAACGTATTGAACTATCTAAAAATACAAAGAATAAAATATTCATTGCCGAATCTTAAATTTAAAAAAGTGGTCGGTCCTAAATTTATGGACTTTCACATGTTTACAAGTTCCAAAGTAACCAGATTAAGTGAAATGTTATTTACGCCAAAATGTTTTTTCTATTCTTTTTTATTTATCGTTGACCGTTTGATAAATATAATTAAAACTATCAAATGTCGAGTAGTCGATATTAAATGTAATATTAATATTATCATTACTTCCTAAATTATTCAATATTTGATATTAATAGTGTCGTAAACTATATTTACAACTGAACAACAACTCTTGCTCGTTTCTGACAACTGCTCTTAATTCTCAAGACCAACATAACAAACGGAAACGTAACGAAGAATCTTCAAATAGATTGAACTATTGAAGAAAGTCCTTTTAGTACTATGATTATATTAGTGTTATGTTTCACTACTTTTATTAAACATATTTACTTAAAAGGACTTAAATTATACACAATTTAACCAATTCAAAAAATCAATTATGCGTTACCTTTGATTTAATGTTTCCTAAATTCAGTATAATAATGAAAGAATAGGCACGCGAAATTTTAATAAACTAAATTTTTAACGAAGGTATTTATTAACTCGAATAAATAAGTCACAGTTGCTGATGTAAGTCAAAAACTGAAGCTTAACAACTTATAAATTCTTCCTAAATCTGTTTTTGTTATTTTCTTTATTCTTAAGCATAGTTTTTTTACAACATAAAACTAGATAAATTATTCTTATAACAAAATATTATAAAAATAATTTAGATTTAAATTATTATAAAGCTGTAAATTATAAAGTCTTATATAAATCGCTCGCATGCCTATCCTAAATAGATCGAGGCACCATTCATTACCATGAAAAGGAAACTTCACATATATTAATTATAATTTGTTAATATTGATATTGTACAAAAGAAACTAACAGGTAATATAGTCTTAAAATTGTAAAATGTCTTTATTCTGCAAATAGATTATTAAAAAAGTGCTTATTTGTCTTGATTGCTTTTTCATAGTTTAATGCAACTAGTTATTTTTCGACACTGCGGGCGTAAAATTCGAGTTTCCACGTCTGTGTTGCGGGCGCAAAATTCACGCATGCTACCACATACGCCCTCGGGCGGGAATCATTACTTTTTGCCCGCAACACAGGCAAGGAAAATATTGGAAAATCGAATTTTGCGCCAGCAGTGTCGAAAAATAGTATTGTACACCACAGGCGAGAATGTGCCGTTTTGCGCTCTTGGTACACAATGTACTATTGTTCATTATTTACAAATTAAATAGACTTTTTACTTTGCGATACATGACTATATATACTGTGAGTCACTTTCATAAAAAGATTAATAATTATTTTAGAAGTATCAATTTCAAAGGTAGAAAATTGCTACCTGAAATATTTCCCAGATATACATCGCTGCATTGGAGAACAGTAAGAAAAGGATACAGAATGTTTTCTCCCAATAAGAAAAAGTTGCCACTTCTCAACATTCTTCTGTGCTGACGTACGACACTTAAAAGCTACCGATGTGTGTTTTACGTGTGTGCTTCACACTGTACATGTGAATCTTTAATTGCTCAAACTATGCGTTTCCATTGTAAAAATTTTTTCGTACATTAAAATTTCATATTGAAATTTAAAAATCCATGTACTTTTGCTAAATACATTTGTTTACAAAGAATTAATCTAGTTTTTGCAATTATAGACTCGTTTATTGCTCCGTTAATATTTTTAACGGAACTTTAGATACTTAAATCGAGCAATTGTTCGATTTACAAAAAACCATTAACTACGTTTGCGTTTGTATAAGGCTAGCCGTATGCGTTTGTATAATCTGCAAAAAGACAAATCGTTTTACATTAAGTTTTACGAATTCTACGCAGTTACAATAAAAACAAAGTTTTAACTTTTATTTTATCAAACGCTAGTTTTTATAAAATGTATACAACATTTTCGTATTCTCAATGAATCACGACCGCCTTTTTACCTACCTAGAAGAAATCCGAGCGAAGAATCGATTTTTTTTTACAAAGTACAGATCTTTCGAGTTCTTTTTAGTGCGGTTATAGAAATGGAATGAACTTTTGGTTCAGTACTCGACAAATTCATACTTCTTTTTAAAAAAATCTCATTGTTCACATCGGTTCTTCTTTTTATTATTGTAAATCAGAGACTCATTATCTTATAGAATATTATTTATAACCTACTTAATGACGAAAGGAAAATATGTCCGTACATTTTTCGTTTATCATTTACATAATTACAAAGTCGCTTTACCATGAAAATAAGTAAATATGTTTATGATGTTTATGATTCACTTTTGGTGTATCAATTTAAGGACGACAAATAGAATCAAAATAGTTTGATTTTTTGTGCCTAAGATTATTAAGAAAATTTTTCAAAGTTTGTAATAAATTTTCAAACCAAATACATTGTTGGTTAATTTGAAGCAATGTAAATAAACATATTTGTAAAAACGCGAGGAAAAAGCTGTAATTTTTTATTTTACTAAAATAAAAGCTTAGCGACGCTTTTTTTCTTTCATCTTTTCAATTCCTACAAAGATTGCACATATGACGCGAGTTATGATGAAAAAAATGTGTTTTTAAACTTCTTATCATTCTCCTTTTAACCGGGCTATCATTGTACGTCATTTACATATTCTTATTTAATTATACTACATTGATACGTTTAAGTGTAATTATGTGTACCCATGCGTGAGTTCATATATGATATAGGAATAAAAATATATTAACAAAAGTTTACCTAAGAATGTGCTATTAAAACGGTACTGACAATCCTTGCCTGAAAATTTTAATAGCTTATCTCTACTCAAAAGGTATACTTTGATCTTTTGAAATATTTTGACAAATTTTAATAAGTGAAAATATAAAAATCATTTAGGAATTTTGTATTACATTATTCTTAATAGTTTAGTCGACTGGTTGATCAACAAACTAAATATCAGTGGTTTCCATGAAGCGTAAGTGTGATAGCTATTAAATTTTTCTATATGGAGATGTAAGGTCCCCATTTTCGACTGTCTTCCCTTTTCCAATTTTTTTTTTCTATTTGTATATTCCTATACATCGTTTTTATATCATTTCTTGGCAACAGAAGCTTGTGAAAAACATTATCGGTTCTTAAATACATTAAAATAACAATTTATTACAATCCAATAAAAGACAACAATACTTAGAACAAGCGAGAATAGCGATTTTCTTCTTTTCTTTTCTTTCTTATTTTGTTCTTGCTTTGAGTTAGTTACCAAAGCTTATAAAATTGCACTCGCATTCATCGAAGAATTGTCACGTCTTTATCACACATCACGCATTGCGTAATATACAGGATGATACGAGATATAAAATAATTTAAAAATATTTTTAAATATGAAATCAGCATTTTCACACGTGATGTCACGCCTCAGTGTACAGCGACAGCCATTCTGCCGTCTTGCCATTAGCTGAATTCAAAAAAATCAACAACTGTTTTTATTTATCTTATGACTGAATTTTTATATATTTGTTCTTTAGGGAAACAATTATTGTACTTTAATAAATTAAAAAAGTATTTCAAAAATTTTAAATCTTACTGATTTATTCATTTAACGAAGATAATTTTTAAGAAATAAATGGTTAACCAAAAATATTTTTCTGTACATTAATTAAATTATCTTAATTTAATTTCTTATAATTGCTATGCTTAAGGTTACATATAAAAACTTTCAATTTTATTAAATTATGTAATACCTAATATACAAAATTATTAAAAATTATAATACTATAAACAAGCAAAAAGTCACAATTTCTAGATAATAATTAACTTCACATGTAAAATTATCCTCCGTAATTTTTTATACAAGGGCCAAACCTTTCCAAAATAACAGAACGACTTTTCGTTGCACTACCAAAGCGAAATCACAAAAAATAGCCGCATCGTAAATCTATCATACAAAATTCTTCTCTATGACACAACCACGTATAATATTTATTATATTATCGGCACTTTTAGTGGTATTTGAGCATATCCGAGGCGACGCCATTGCATTCCATGTCATTTTAGCAGTTTTACAAAGAGAGGAAGAAAAGAGAAGAACAGTCACTTGTGATTCATTGTTTATGCGATTACACTGTTAATGCGGAGAAATATATTGTTCAAGCGTTCTTAGTAACTGCATGAAAATAACAAGTATTATTATTCTTTTCTTTATATTATTTAATAAAAACCCAAAAATAAAGTATATGCTTGTAAATCTTCATGCAATTTTCAGAGTAATGAACGCTTGAAGCACTTTCACGACCGATGACTAAAAAGCTACTTTATCGTAGACTTAAACACCTTTTGTTATTGTAAAATGTACACATGGAAAAATACTATATTATTGGTAGTAAACATTCTAAGATTTTTCTTACATCTTACGGTTTACAGATTTTTTGTTTACAAATTAGAATTTGTATTAAAAACTTGAACATTTCGAATTTATCGAAAACCACTGGTACAAAGCTTGACAAAATTGATATTCAAGAATGTTCATTCTAAAACAACAATGCATTATTATTATAAGGTAAATTAATTAGTAATGTCCGAGAAATCTACAATAACAGAAGGTGTCCAGTACCAGCTGAACGCATTTTACTGAATTCGGAGATCCGTTGAAATTTCTTTGGTAGCTTAGTCGTCCCGTCAACAGCAAAAAACCCGAGCAGCAGAACGTTAAAGTAACGCAGGAAATGCCGAAGCGACGAGCCGTCGATCGAACATGCTCTCTCTCCCTTTCTCTCACCTACGCACACAAAACGCTTTCTCTATCTTTCTTGTTGTGTTCTTCTCTTAAACGAGGATTATTAACTTTGAACAGCGGTAGCCTGAAGAAGAGATAATGTTTTGCGAGTCCCTACTCGCAGTTTGATGGACTTGCCTCGCGGCGAATCCATTGATTGTTAATTAGTTTTACTGGTAGGGAACGAAAAATAATAAGTGAGGAGCTTCGTGTAGTCGGATGCTGTTTTTTATGCAAAGCTTTGCGCACTGTTACATAAAGCGCGTTCTTTTATGCGTAGGTGAGCCCATGTCAACGTCATGAGACGCTGGCCGTTTGTGATGTCGGGCAAATTCACTGCTGATGAAGGCAGAAAGTTCAGCCTGTCGACCACCTCGTCGCGACATTGGGGAACCTGTAATTACGAAATAAGTTAAGTATGCAATTATCCTATTATTTTAATTTCTGATCAATATTCATGTAAAATCAAATAAATTCCTTAAGAGACGAAATAATTTACAGAAGTTATTTTAGATTCTTAATTATTAATGTTATTCTTATCCTAAAGTTCGTGAATAAATGAAGTTTTAAAAATGTATAAATTTGATAAAAAAAACAATGCACGCTGAGTTTTTTCCTGGAGGAAGTTAACAAGAATTTTTTGACTTTTCATTAAATACAACAAGTTTAAAAAAACATACCCGAAAGAGCAATGGCTTCCCGAAATGTGTGCAACTCTGGATCTGCTTCACTACCTGGAGGAGGGGTAGAAGACACTACCATACTTGCCGTAGGACTTTGTGAAGGAGGCGAACTGCAAACCATCATACGTGGTTTGGGAGAACTCCTGTAAACATCAAAAGTTCATTTACATCCGAAATATAAACTTTGAAACAAATCGTAAACATAGATAGAAAGTTTACGCTTTAATAATGATCCAGCAGTCTGCTCTTCAAATAAGTTAATATTTAACAGACCTTCAACTTACCTTTAAATAAGGAATACCTTTAATGTACTTTGTGATTAATTTTTACGTAATCATAAACTTGTATATTAACTATAATAAAGATAAATTCTTAATCTTTGAAATATCATCTATAATTACGACTTTAAATATTTGCATTTCATTATCATTATATGAAGAAAGTCATATGAGAAACATTAAACTAAAACAGTCCATTACTTAAGTTATATATCTTGTAATCAAATGGAAAGTAACAAAATTCAAAACTATTTTAGTACATTAAAATAAAAATTAAAACAAAAACTAAATATTTTCAACATTCGGCATTATGATAATAAATATCAGTAAATTTGTTACATCGGCTAGATTGAAGCTACTTATAATCTTAAGTGTGCCAATGAACGTAACGAAAAATAGTTGAATCATTTCCTCTTTTGGGAATGCTGCATATCTTTCCTTATCTAATCAAGAATCGAAAGAATAAAACTTCCTCCTTTTTGCACGACATAATCAATATCGGTCGTCGGGCTGTTTAAAAAAAAAAAAAAAAAAAGAAAATTAATCGATTAGATTTTCGACTTGCCTGTGTGAATGTGGTCTGGGCGGTGGTGGTTTTCCAGCCAGATACGCCAGCAAGTCCTCTCTGCGGATCATGCGTCGCTTTTTCCTTGCCCAGTTCATGATTTCTTTGCTGCGTTTTTGCCTTCCTGCTTCTACTCCTAATTCGCTACACCGTCGAATACCGTTGGACGACTCTGCGAAATAAAGTATTTGTATAAGAAACAATGCTTGTAAGAGGGTTCATTGTCAGATTATCTTTAAAGACTCAATTTTCTGTTATCTTGATTAACAATTTGGGCTTGAAATTGCTCAAAAGGTTAATTTAAAAATAACTAATGACTATTGGTTGTTGTTATTCTATAAGGTCATTGCTGTTTTCATCGCTGCATTACGCAATTAGCGCCGAGATACGGGATGCAATTTTTCAGTGCAGAATAGATTTTTATCGTCTCGTCATTAATTGAAATATCTTTACGGAAAAGATGACTTTTTTGGAAGTGAAATAACCATTAATTTACTCCTCTAAATTGTAAAGTTATTGTTTTTAAAAAACTGCAATTACAATATAATTTTTTGTAACATTATTGAAATTCACAATTTTCTATTTTAAAATTCGCGTGCGATCAAATTCGTATATCTGCGCATTACTGAGCTGTGCATCATAACTAATAAAGAAACGTGTTATTTAAATAAGATGACTAGTTTTATAAATACTTTTTTTAGACTTCCGTGCGAACTTTAAGTAGATGCAAACAATATATAAAATATCAATCCCGCAAGCCACAATTAAATGAAAATTTAACACGTGCGAAATAATGACTTAACGCAAACGAAACTTAAAAAAAAAAGACACGGAATAAGTGACACCTCTCTTTAATTTCAGCTCTCGCACCAGCAAAAATGCTTCCCACGCTCATTAAAATCAATAACAATTAAGAGTGCAAAACAGTCGAAACAAATGGCTCTCAAACCGTCGGTAAAAAATTCTGCTCGATGGAAAAAAAAGAGCCGCGCGTCCGCGCACAAGCGCGCTTCGGCGATAACCTCTCCCAAACAGCTGACCGACTGCGAAGGTCAGCTGTTGATGCGACGCGCGCACACGCGAACGAGAGAGAGAGAGAGAGAGAGAGAGGGAGAGTGCAATGGAACAAGGGGGGGAGAGACCAGCGTAGAGGCAAAGTGCTCAGGGCAAAAGGAAAAAAGGGAAGGGTGTTGGAATCTTGAAATCTCTCGGGCTGCTTGCACTACAACCGAGGTTCATTCGCTCGCGGTCCGAGTTCTGCTATCCTTTCCACCTCTTAGCTATCTGTCGAGCCTGGAATTTCGACGGCTGCTATACCTATCGATGATGCACTCGTGAATAAACTACGTGAATAACTCTTGAATGAATGAATTTTTTTTTTAGGAATATAAACATTATATATTGTGGTTTTTTCAAAAATTGAGGCTTTTTGAACTAATAATAAATTGACTGTAGTTTAAATTTATTCAGGGCAAATTTCCTTTTAAAAAATATTTTACAGGCCTGCGGCAAAAAAAAAAAGGTAGAAAATCCGAAAAGGAGAACGAACACGCTGCGAAGGCAGGTAAAACCGAAGGTTCGTTAAGAAAAGAAAGGTCTTAGAAACTGCTTAGAATTAGGATGCGGGGCAACGGACGACGCGGCCTGGGACAGGTATAAAAAGCGCAGCGTAAAAAGAGCAGGTGATCCGCGGCAGAGGAGCAGCAGCGCGCGTGTACCCCGTTTCTCCAGGCGGACGAAATCGAGCGGCCAGACGTTCGCTCGCTCGCTCGCTCGTGTCTGCATCCGTGTAACGTATACGCACCTTTGAACAAGGACGTGACTGTGCCGGCTGCCGTCTGGAAAGGTGACCAGAAGGATGTGCCCTGGGAGCGGTCTGTAAAAGATGAGAAAAATGTCAAGTTAGTATACACGGTCACTCAGATCAATACCGACTGCCTGATGGGGGGCGGAGAGGCGAGAGACAAAGGGAAAAGTTGCCGCTTAATGGGGGGATCGGGAAACTGAAATAGAAGCGGCGCGTATACCGACTGTCGGTTATAATTGTACTTTATCAGGACTCGCCGACTTACGCAACGATGCATAATCGAGCGGTCGTTGTTAATTTGACGAGCTTTCAATTGTTCCGGATTAATCGTTTGCAATCAAGGTGGTTGCCGGGTTGTTTGTTCCGTTTTGGTCGCAGGTTGCAAAGGACAGATATCTCGAGGGGCCCCTTTTGGCGAAAGACTTTGTTATACTTTCGGCTCTCGGTGTATTAGTCGTTTCGAATGTATTAATTTTCAACAAAGCGTTGCACATCGACTATACTCTGGAATTCTAATTAACGCATTATAATTTTAATGGGAAATAATAATGTATTCCTTAAACTTCGTCAAAAATCTTCAAACGAGATGTGAATAATTTTTATATTCCAAAAATAATTTTTAAGCTCAAAAGTGATTATATTTTATTTATTTCGACACGTCTGGCGTGGTATATCGATATTCTCACTTTACTTGCATTAGAAACATCAATTTTTTATGCAAAATAAACATCGCCTTGCGTAATCACTCGGCAAAAACTGAAATACGTTCAATTAAACAAAAATGGTTTTGGCAGTGTCGGTAAACCTAATAATAAACAAATTCGCGCGGACAGCTTCTAATACAACAAGCGTCCGACCCAAACAACCTGCTAACCAAGAAAATTCGATTCCAAAAATAAATACCAACCATCGAACCTCTGCCGATTCGAACCGCGAAAGCTCAACACTGTCTTACGCGAAAAAAAAAAAATATATCAACAAGGGAAGCGGAGGAGGAAAGCCCCGATCAATCGACCTTTCACGCTCGCTTTCCGCAAATCGCTCGAAATTCTTCCTTAGCCGGCGCTTAAGTATATACGTATAGGTACGAGCCCGCGAGAAAATGGATGTCGAGCAGAATGGCAACAAGCGAGAGAGGAGGCGCGCTCGCGGATGAGAGAGAGACGCCGTGGGTGACGCAGTCCCGACCAGAGGAGGCAGATAAAGAAAGCAAACAACAATGCAACGTCGAGGACAGCGCGAGAGAGAGAGAGAGAGCGATCGAGACGAGATGAGCCCGAGGCGATCGAATGAGAGGGAAGGAGGGCATTTTGTTTAATCTCAGCTGCAGTCGAGAGAGAGACAGAGAAAGCGAGAGGAGGGACTTTTTTTCGACGGAGAGATTGAGAAAACGATAGGTGACGAGAATTGTCGATGTTTTCGGAAAAAGATTTCATTATTTCAGAGAGCTGCAGAGGGGATTTCGGTCTTTTGTCTTTGGACTTCGGAATTGAATTTTTCGATATCATCAATGAGCGGCAGAGAGAAAGATTATTTATTTTTAGATTGCGTTTCATTAAATTTAAGTTCGATAACTGAATTATTTACATTACGTTGTAATTGCTCTTTAAAAAGGAAAGCATTAAAAATGAGTCAATTTTTCAGCCCCAGCATAATATTTTGCGTATTACTGCGCATCTCCTGAGTTAATTGCAGGAATAAACTGTGAATTTTTTTTTTAGAACTTTTGTAGTAAAAACTTTTACGTATCTGGAAGAAATTAGAAGGTTCACATTTTCTCTTAGGCAGACCGCCTCCGCTTTGTTCTGTTACGTTTATTTCTTTTTTTCTTCTTACTCATCAAGCAACAGTTGACTTTATATGCAACGCTTTACGACAGAGGCAGACAGAATGGAAAATTGTATTAGATAATTTAAAATGCTTAATATACTTGGTTGAGCAATACGTGCTTGTTTATACTAAATAAATTATTTAAATAAGAAATGGCATTAAAACTATTAAAATGGCTGCTGTTTTTTTTTAAACAATGATATTGAAGATTCCCTAAGTATTTACGTAAAAGAAATTAAAAGAACGGCAACCAGAAATAAAAAGATATTTTTAGCCTTTTGTATTTAGAACGCCATTTTTGATCGGCCATGTTTTATTTCGAAATCCAGTAAGAATATTTTTGAAATACGCTTAATTTATGCCTAAACGATATGCACGTACGAAAGATAGAAGTTTAAAATTTGCTAATATAAATAAATTTTATATTAAAAATTATTTAGAAAAGTTCAAATTTTAAATATATTTAAGAAATATGTTACGTTTTAAGATATACAGAAGTTATATATTTGAAGATATATTGTATTTTTTAAAAGCTTTCCATTATTTTTATAAGACCAGTAGGTCGATGACATGTTATATCTAAGGAATCTAAAGTATTATTTAATTAATAAAGGATAAACAGGAAAGTTTTATTTCTAGACATTTGGGAGAGTCTGCGTAACACGGTTCATATACCTTACTGCGAGTTTTGACCTGTACAGCACACTCGATAGATTTGCTGAGATCTGTAACTAATTAATCATCGAAACGTAATGTATTTACATTCCGTTTTTGCTTATCAAAAAGGTTCTCGGAATAAGAAGGTTTGACAGATTCGTAATTTAACAAAGTAGTAACATGTAATAAAATGTTGAAAATGAATGTTGAATATTAATATATTAATATAATATATATAATAGAATAAAATAATGTAATATACTAATTACTGAATTAATGTTATAGTAATATTAGGAGAACTTAGCAGCACGCTACTAAGTTGAGTATAATAGATCAATAAAATTTTAAAGCTTAGATAATACATTGATTCTCTATTTTTAGAAAACAATGAGGTTTAACCCTAGAACTTTACGACCTTTAGACAACATATGCAATCCTCAAAATTAAAAGAAAAATTATTTAGTTTTTTTACGAATATTTAAAATTCTGGAAAATACTAATACATCGTCTAACAAGTGCGCAAAATAGGCGATACCCACACGAGTCAAGTTTGTCGCCAGAGCGTAGCGAAGGTGAAAAAAAAAAATGGGAATCACCCATGCGCACGCATTGCGCACGCTATATTTTTCTAAACGTGTACCCAAAACTCAATATTACACGTCTGTATAGCGTACGCAAACGTGTTTATTTATCACATTTTTTTTTAACTCGGTGCGCAAAATGCTTACTTTGCGCACTCAGTGTCTGAATTTAGAAAAAAAGATATGTTCTTTTCCATCTCTAACTTTATACTGCAAAATTTTATTCTGCATTTCTTCTTTCGATCATTGCGTTACTTAACGTATCACCGGAGCCCGCACACGCCCAGAAACAAATGCTATGAGTTTGTGAATTCGCTTACATGTGCGTGTTCTTGTAGTAAGAAATGCTAGGTCGTTTACGATAATTTCTATTTACTTTCAATTTCTATTTCTGTTCCAACTATTTTAAATATTTGTTAAAAAATATTTATAAATTAAATAATTTCTTTTTTTTTTTAATTTTTATAATTGCAGATGTTGATTACAAGTGGTAAAGATCTGTGATTAAACCTCATTGTTTTCTATAAATAGAATCAATGCATTATCTAAACCTTAAAATTTTATTGATCTATTACACTCAACTTGATGTTTATGTGAATATGTAGTAAATATTCGATAAAATATCTAGTAAATATTTGATAAAACAGATTAACAAAATAACATTTTTCTTTTTTAAAGCGAAAACAAGGAAAGAACATAAAATAGATAATAAATGCAAGGAACTACAACAATTAAAACTTTTTGATATAAATTTTTTTTGCGGTAATCATGTAGCACAATATAAAGCATGAGTTCTAAACTCAGAGCTTATCTAATAAATTTCTCACTACAAATTGAAAACAAATGTTTAAGAGTATTGTATGAACGTACAAATGAATGTATTTGGTCGAAGCAAGAAAAGATCAAAGTAGAAAAATTTACGCAAGGCAAAAACTAAAATAAGTCAATATTATTGTTGTTGGTTCATCTTAAATATGATTGAAATAACACGAAAAAATCATTAAATGTCCAAGCAGGTAGATTTGATAACAGAACTGAATAGATGTTGAAAATATTACAAGCTAAACACAAAAATTTGTTTAATAAAGAAATGTATCATATGCTATGACAATAAGAATCTTCTTCCTTATTTTTTTAAAAGAAAATTATGGTACTACAATTTAATGTTTATATTGAAAGAATAAAAGCCCTCAAAGAAGAAAACTCTTTCTTCGAGGTTAGGTTTTCTCCACACACTCTATGCAAATATCAGTCAGCACGCACAGAGTTAGATTATGAAATATTTAAATACGAAAGAGGAAACCTCTTCGAGGCTAAATTTTCTCCTTATACTTTTATGCCAACACCAACAAATGTAGACACTAAATTAGATTAGTTTATGAAACGTTTACAACTTAAAACAGGATTTAATAATAAATATCATTTATAGTCTTATTAAGATGATCTTATTATTTTCACATATGGCACAAATTACATTTTGTGTTTAAAGAATGTATATTATCTTTTCTATGTAGCATTATTTAATATAAAGAATAAATTTTGTAATATAACTGAAATATTTCCTTAGTAATATTAACATTAACTAATTCAACTGCTCAAAGCATTCATTAAAAAAAGTAGATAATTCTTATTTATTTTCAACAAGTTAAAAATAATTACATGTGTGAACTGCTTTTTAAAAATAATGTTAACCTAACCTAACATGAGGACCAACAAAAAGTATATGCACAAATTAGGAATTATCAATGCCACTCACATAACCATATTTAAAAGCAAGAAATATTTCTTAAACTTAAATATGTAATTATCTTAAAATGCAAATAAATTTAAGAAACATTTAAAACTGATATCTTTGTTCGTAACTGCTAATTTTTAAAATAATTTTAAGAAATAATAATAATTACATGATTTAAAATTGTCATTCTATTCTTATCGGCAAATATTAATGAAAAGTTATATTTTACTTTTGAGTCAATAAAAAAGGAAAGATCAAACACTACATTACAACCCAACCTAATGTGACTAGCCAAGTCTTCCTTAAGTAAAGCAACTAGAATTCTATCTTCAAAGCACATAAAATATTGATATCAGCCCACCCTAATTTTTCTAAATTACTAATTTCATTCTCATTAAACAAAGAAGCGAAATTTTCAACTAAAACTGAATTAAAAATGGTTAAATTGAAGATTGATGATCAAACCACACTTGTTCAGACTCCACTATCAGTGGATTACAACACATTTCAGGCACAAAAGCAGAGTCATTATCTGTGCAAAACGAACTCTGAGAGGTTGCAATATAGAAGGTCAAAAGAAAGGCTACAAGGAGGAGTAAAAACAAGAGCATAAAGACTCGCCTTTGTAAAGCTGGGCGATGGCGGTGGCGGTCGTCTGAAAACTCGACCATATCTGCTGTGAGTAGAGTTCCCTCTCGTTGTGCAGCTGTCCCTCGTAGTCTGGCTCAGTCTCGATGGCCTCGACGCACTGTTGCTCCCAGTTTGAGTACCAGAGGTCCATAATTGAATCCTCATCGCTCCTGTCCTCGCTCATGGCTCCTTGGCTAAGCTCAGCTCGCCGACGAGAAAGCCCCGAGAGTGCAACACACGCGCGCGCGCTCCTCGCGTAGTAACGTACACAGCGTCCGTCTCTTTCTCTCCGCTCGTGCTTTTCCCCCCTCAAGCCGAGGACGAGAAAATAAAAGCCGAGCGACCGTCGTCGTCTTCGCTGCCGTCGTCGTCGTTGATGAATTCACCACCACTCGGGAGATACTTCTTCGCCACCTTCCTCCAGGCGCCCACGACGACGGCACAGGGCACCACACGACACTGCTAACCAGCGACTGCGAAAACTGCTGCTACTGCTGCTGCTGCTGCTGCTCTCTGCACTAATACTACTATTGCTTCTGCGACGTTACACGTATACATACGCACGTGTACAGCACTACCTATACTATTCTTGGATATATATACATATATATAGATTCGCAGTTGATACTTGAGCAAGAGAGACGGAAGAACCTCACGTACAGTGCTGCTGTTGTGCCTTTGTGTGCGTCCGAGTCGAGTTGAGGTTGGGTTTATATCACAGCGCGGAGAAAGGGAGAGGGACGTGCATTCATCAGCACGGGGTTGAGGGAGAGAAAGTGAGGTTAGGGGTTGATGTTCGTTCTTTTTGTTTCCTTTAGATCCTGAAAATTGCTTACTCGCTGTTCTCTTGCGACTTCAGAAATAATGATTCGGGCTAGTAGAAAAAGGTAGATTAGAGCGGAGCTGCGGCCATTTTACATACTTGGCATCGCATTAGTTGCTCGATAAAGGCGCTCATTGCTCAGCATTTAGCACGGACTGAAAAATAACTCGGAAGAGAAGGAAGTAGATTCGAATCTGTCAAACTTTCTTTTGCTTTCTTTTTCCTAGAAAATATCACTAAAGTGGTCGGTCACTACGTTCTACGGTCCTTTCCTCCCTAATGGGATTCTCCGCAGGTCTTTTCTGCTCTCTTCACGAATGTACACAAAGACACGACTGCTGCTAGCGCTCGCTCTCTCGCATAACCTCTGGTTAATAGTTCTGTCTGTATTGAAGCGCGCGCGAGTTCTGCCCGCTTTTTATACTCCGCAAGTGATCGTAGCTCGACTGTTCCCCCACCATCCTCTCTGGGCTCTAAGTAAACTTGGCCGATGATGAATTTTAACTGTAGCTTAACAAAAAATCTGTACAGTTGCGCTTTGACTATTTTAAGTGAGACTCGTCCGATAATATTAGAAGTACTTTTTCTCGTTTGTTGATTAATACATTTGCGAGAGATAAAAAAATTAGAAAAGTTTTTCGTCAATGATTTTGACACGTACGCGCGCATTCCTAGGCGCTGCTGGTAACGCGGATGAAATAGGAAACTCAAGGGAACGGTTACGCGACGAGCAGAATGAGAAACTGACTGTCATTTTAATTGTTTATTTGGTTGATTTTTGTTTCAGCGTGGAGTGTATTGTACAGTAAAGACCCAGTAAAAGTGTAATTCTTGAGGAAAGGTAGTAAAAGAAACGATTGAAACGAAAAACGATCGACAAACGTCACAGTCTCGCAGAGACGAAGAAAGCACGTGTATTGCACGCTATGACGTGTTGTGGCGCACATTTCTACAATTTTTATATTTTTTTAATTTAATTTATTAATGTAAAATAATGATTAAAAAGTTATTTTTGACTAATTATTGGAATACGTTAACTAAAAATAATCTTGTAAATAAAAACAAAATTAAATCCATCGCGATTTAATTGAATATTCAACCAGTAATTCATAAAGAAATCTCAAACTACCACGAAATTACATACAGAATAATAATCAATTTGAATCCATTCATAATAAAACTAAAAATTTTTAAGTACTTTCTTTACGAATTTTAGCCTTAGTACGTATTACGATCAATACACAAAGTAATTCATAATTATTATAGTTTAGATAAATTTAATTAATTTGCTAGAAACAAATATGCTTAAAACTACCACGTTTTATGTTTATGTAAATGAAAAGAAAATTACATACAATTTTGATTTGCACATTTTATATTCTTAATTTAATTTTTTCAATTAACAAAAAAAATTAAATATCGCAATGTTATAAATATTGAATACGTTCCTTAATTTTTAACTAATTTTGTAATGTATATTTCATACAAAACAGTTGATGATTCAATCTTTACCGTCATAAATTTTGCCAGATGTTATTTCAAGACACTCTATCTGTAAAATCCGAAAGATTAAAAGGAACCTTTTCCCCCAAACTATTTTTTGCAACGCCCTTTCGAAGTTTCGAACATTCAGGTAACGCGCAAGGAAGGAACAGCTACGTAATAGAACTAGTCTATAGTTTACTTATAAACCATTTAGTTTGTTCATTTTATTCATAAACCAACTTTCTTTACCTAAATCAACTAAATTTAGGTAATTCATTAATATTCAATAAAGCAGCGTAAACTACACAATAATGTCAGTAAACAGAATATATCTTAACGCCGTTAACATCGACAAAGAATATTTTTTACATTATTTTCAGCGCCTTCATTATTATCGAAAAAAGATGAACAGCTCTTTTTTCAAAATCTAGCTAGATCAGCAGGTATGTAGATGATGAAAATAAAATTAGCTGGGATTTAGTTAACAGTCCGTTTATTGTGTAAGTGAAAATTT
Organism: Ormyrus rosae; assembly: GCA_035047165.1. Classification (NCBI taxonomy): domain Eukaryota; kingdom Metazoa; phylum Arthropoda; class Insecta; order Hymenoptera; family Ormyridae; genus Ormyrus; species Ormyrus rosae. The sequence continues at coordinate 3,842,439 of JAWWML010000031.1, read as the reverse complement.
ATACATTAGAAACTTTGAAAATGTCGACAGATTAGAATCGAAAATGATAGTTGATTTCACAGATGTCAGATTTATGACAAAAAGTTCTCTTGAATTTTAAAATCATCCAATGTGTCCTGGCCAGTCGAGCATCAGCGGCGAGGATCGCCCGCTGCTTATTTCGAAGAGGGGAGTCCCTGTTATAAAGGGGTGCAACCTCCCCTTCGGCGGTTCATCTATTGGCTGCCTTGGAGACTCCAGAATTCGCGGGCCGAAGGCGACAATTATCTTTATTTGTCTAACTTAATACGTAACAGAGTAAAACTCCTTAGTTTCTAAATTTTTTTATTTTTTATGCTTTGTATTCATTGTCATTTTTGGAATCGCATGACTAATAATTTAACCAATGTTTAATCGGCTGCTTAATTTCACATAGAATTTACGGTTCTTTCATTCCCTTCATTCAAGGCTCTTGTTTGGAACGCAGCAAGGTCCTTCATTATTACATGGGGCTTCCCCAGCCCAGGCAGCAAAACTGTTGAAATAATGCGCATCTTGCACGCCAATACCTCACTGCCGAAAAATTGGGAAAATTCCAGGCAACCTGCTTTGGTCTGAAAATTTTACTACCACTTTCGTTTACGGGGACCTATGGAAAATTTTCATCCTCTCGTCAGTCCGTTTTCGACAGCCAGCAAAGAAAAATCAAACCAGCACATCAGATATCCAGAAATACATCAACAATATTTTAATATATATTTTTTTTATGCTATTTTTTTATTGTACGCTATATAAATCTCTGTTCTGAATTAACATATAATAAACAAATTCTAATAAAAACTATTCCAAATAAATTTTAAGACAGTTTTGTTTCAAAGGAATTCATTTTGAATCTTGACATAAGTGAACATTCAGTTTAACTTCCACAATTTTAATTATTTCTACCTGTGGACTTGCAATATTGCTCTGAAATTTCGAAATTTATGTTAAAAAGATATTTAAATGTAAATAATTAATTATGAATAAGAAACAAATGCGTGATAAAAATTATTTTATATTTATTTATGGCTACCATACAATAATGAAAAACGAATTATTAAAAATGTAAGGTACATAACTATTTACAATAAAATATTATGCAATAGTTATTCAATCGTTGTGAAAAATATTTCTTTTTATATTTTAAACATATTATATTTTTGTAAAGATTAATTAATTTTAAAATATTTATTATCTTATGTACATATTGAATGATATATCTGTATGCAGCTTCTGAATAAAATTTAGCTTACCGTTTTATAAAAATTATTAACAATCATCTGATTATTACTATAAATAAACACTTCTCTTATAATATATGTGGCATTAAAAAATTACATTTATTTTGTCAATTCTAATTTTGTATGTAATATTAAAAGTTTATTACTTCAAACATCTATTCGGCACTTTTTTGTTTTCGTCGAATTGAAGTATCAACAATTATCGATTAAGTACTTCAGGAATGTTTAAGAATATTTAATCGTTGAATGCAATTGCGTTTTGCGTATTATTAACTAAATATTTATATCGTACAAAGCACATTATTGCACGAGTCTCTAATGACTTTTCTGATTAAGACTTTTTGCTTAATATACAAATACATGTCTCAATCTACAATATTTACATTGGCGTAGATTACAAGGCACTTTTTCGTTCATTTGTAGATTATATCATTATTAGGCAAATTTTTCTCTATAACAATCTTTAAAATTTATTTCTAAAATTCGTTGCACTAAAAATAAAATTTTGAAGATTTTTTTTTCAAATACGGTTTAACACCTTAGAAAAAAATTCAATAAATCATTGAGTATTTTCTAATTTTTAATATCTTATAAATCATCTGTTAATTCGGATTTGTAATCAGGAAGACAATACTTCAGGCAGAATTGGTAAATTCCTTTTTGCTAAGAAACGCCGTTGGAACCACCTGACGTTTTTTCAGGCAAGCATTTTGTAATTGTTGGTTCGATTGATTTCCAAACTTCAGCCAACTAAAAATGAAAATTGTCGACTTATAAAATTTAAAAAAAATATATTCTTGAATTAAAAAATGAAATAGAATCTTACCTCTGAATGGCCACGTATTTGAACGGTGACAAGACTTTGCAAAACATTGGCCAATATTTCTAAATGTGCGTGGACTAATTGTGTTTCCATATGAAGGCAGTGAAGAGAAAACAGGTTCCTCAGTTCAACATTGGCTATCACAGATTCTTGTGCAACCATTTTATTTTCCAAATGCTCCACTGTATCAGCCTGTAATCAATTTATGCACTCTTTCAGCACTTTTTAAAAAAATTCTATATCATTTTCTATCATCAGTCTTTAATATTTGACAGATCATAATAATAGTTGAAAATGATTACTTAAAATAATAGAATTTGCCAACAAAAAAAAAATAATAATCAAAATACATAATAATACTAACGTCTGTGCCACGAATGACTCCTTGCATTTGCCGCTTTTTCAAGGCCAACATCGTAGATAAGGCTCTTTGATGATCTGCACTGACTCCTCGTTCATGCCTTTCGCAGAGCGATCTGTGGGCTATCAAAAGATCCAAAAGAAGGTTCAGTCTCTCGCACACGGTAGTCTCTTCTCTTACGGCCTGATGCGTCGCCCTCGAAGAGAGTAGATTAAATTCTCTGAAACGCAACATTAACGATAAACACTTTATTTTATTGGCATGAAACTCTTCGCAAAGTAATGTATCGTCTTTTATATAATGTCAATTGAATAACTCTGGATATTTTAACTGGTTTTGAATTTTGTTTTGAAAACAATTTTTGTTTTGTCTTTCTTCGCAATTACGTCGTGGAAAAACTTTAGGAATCATCTTGGAAGAAAAAACTTGATTGTCTCGTTGCTCAATGTGTTTGCACACTTATTTTGACTCATTACTTAATTGACAAGAAAAACTGTATCATTTTTTAATAACAACAATCGAGTAATTAACTTATCACACGTCTGATTTCCACATTGAAACAAGACGTAAATTAGCCTTAATTAAATTTTAATAATTCATTAAGGCCCCACAAAGAAAATCTTCAAACGCGTTTATTAACAGCTTTTTACCATTTTTCGCATACCGTATATATTACGCTGATAAAACATTCTGCAAAACTCACTTGGAAATAATATGAAAGCCCCTCTTCATGTCCTGCCAAATGGTCGAGCCCCCCGTGGCCCAGGCCGTCGTGGTGTGCGACTCGTTGGCGAGATTATTGAGCTGCAGGCCGAACTCCGCCATGTCGGTGGCGTAGGTGTGCGACCTGGTCGCGAGATTGTCGGCGATGGTCTTCAGCCTGGAGATGCCCAGGAGAATGACGCGGATCTGGTCCCTGGCGTTGCCGAACTCCGTGAGCGTCTCCGGCGGCACGAGCTCCTTCGCGCGACCCGACAGCTCCGAGGTCGCGAACTCGTCGGGCACTCGGCGGAACACCTCGCGTATCTTGTGCTGCGTCTCCTCGCCCGTGTAGGTGAAGAAGAACTGGACGATCGGGTCCTCGCTGACCATCGGGTGGCGGGCTATCAGGGTGAGGAAGCGCAGGAGGGAGCGCCTTCTTTCCTCCAGGAATTGCGAGTCGGCTGCAAGGGGAATCGTTGGGAATTGTTGTAGGCTATTGTTATAGAGGGTTGAATTTTTTGATTTTTTCGTTCTTACCTCCGACGATTTTCTTTGGTGGTAGTTTTGGTATTAACCTGTATGGGAATCTTGCTAGGAGTAGCTCGTGCAGCGATACGAAATCATTGTATCGCCTGTAGACCACGGAGTTAAACCTCTGAAAAATAAAGTTTGACGATTAAAGATTTTTAGGCTCAAAGTGACCTTTTTATGACGTAAATTGTTGTACATTTTTTACGTCCTTTTACATCTTTTAAATTTTAGTTCTGCAATTTCACATCATCTGAGTCAGGCTTTATAATAATTACATTATATTGCTATAATTATTTTTCATAAAAAAAATAAAATGGAAAAAATACTCCTTTTTCCCAACGAATTCGTGCGACAAAGTAATAGATGAACTCTGTAATAAGAATAGTTAACGAACCCGAAATCACTTTACATGAATTACGCTTTAACTACCTAGAAACTTTGAAAAAAAAAGTTCAAATTACGTTTCATCTTAAAAATAGATCCATCGTCGAAACTTTTAAACTTTCTTCAAAAGTACTTGAGACAATCATTGGAAATAAAGTAGGAAAAAAGGCCTTAATCAAACTCCGTACAAGTTAATACACTCAACGAGCAGACTTACTTTGCTGGTTACTTGGTACTCGACGTGTTTAAGGAAAATTCCCTTTTTCTCGGGAACAAGGTTGACCTCGATCGTGTCCAAATTACAGATGTCCGTATAAGTGAGATTCAGCTTTGAGGGATTATAGGTCCTGTGCAGACGCTGCGCTAGCAACGTGACCTCGGACAGGTCACCCAACGTCGGTATTGGCAATTCTAGATAAGTTTGTTTGTGCTTTTTAGATAAACTTCTTTTAGGGTAATTAAACGGTTATTTCGAAGCCGCGAGTTATTCTACAAGGAACTTTGTCAATATTCTGTATTACATTTTTTTGAAGTTAGGTCAAGAACTGTTTGCGGAAGTTTCACAAATTAACTTTAGAATAGAATTATATGCTGGTATAAAAAACATATATTGAAAAAAACCTGAAAAAATGAATTTTACTTCTTGTTGTTCTTTTTATTTAATATAAATATAATAAATTCTACATAAACTGTTGTTATAATCTGTGCAACATGAGATTTCTACATTTAACAGTATCCAATTATTTTTGTAAGAGCATCAGCATTTTTTCCTGCAAATATTTTTAACTTCCCAAAAATTAAATTACAAACATTAAAAACTTAAATTCAGACCTTACGTTCAATTCACGGTTCAATATATCCCCTAATGAAAAAATCCCTAGCCCCATCGACAGCCACTTAACTTCAAAGTAACTCATTTCAAATTCCATTTTCCCGCAAGCGAACCAGAAACCCGACACCCCGAAAGAGCGTGCATAAAAGTGAAGTGAAGCTTCACTCCGCGGCAGCCGCGAACATATTCCCGTCTCCTCTTTACTCTTTCGGCCCGAGATTTTCCGAGATCGCGACGACTATTTCCAGCTGCAGCGACGGTGGCGGCAGCGCACAATGCCTGTTACGCAAGGTACGCGTATCGGCGATGCCAACGACACGGCTTGGCCCTCGAGGCTTCTCCTCCTCTTCGTGCCCCCCGACGCGGGATTAACGAGTCGCGAGAAGGAGCCGACGGGCCGACGGAGTCGCACACCTGTTACGCGGGCTTCCGGCTTGCCTCGTCGCGCGGTCATTGTGTTCTTCTCTCTTGATTCGCGAGAGCGCACTTCATTTTCATTTTTATAATTGCGATCGTGTCGTTTAGCTTTGAAGATCGGAGGTGGATTATGGGTCGTAAATGGTTTTTAATTTTAGATAAAATTTTTAAACTACTCGCGTATATCGATTTCAATTTAAAGTTTTAATGGAATGTGTGAAGTCACGAGTAACCGTGAACTTTTGATATATCGAAGTTAAAATTGAAGTAATTTAATTGGATTTATGAACCTTATTTTAAAAGTTTTTAATTCTTTTCATTAAAATGTGAATTTATCAAAACCTATAAAAAAAAAGAACGCAAGGACTCGAGAACTTTTCTCTCATCCAGTCAATTACCTCTGCATAAAAAATTCTTCTCAGCTAGACTCTGACATTTACCGCTTTATTAGCTCCCACGTAAAATTTTCAATTAATAAAGAGTCGCGTTTACGATGCAATTTTAAGAATCCTGCGCGCGCGACAGCCGCCACTTCGAATTCCAACCTGACAATTGTACTCCCGAGCCATAATAAAATGTAAAATTAACCGCCGGCCGATAAAGCAAACGCGAATGATCTAAGAGCTGCTTGTGCAATTTACCTTGAGATTCCGTATTTTCCAAGAGTTTGTCGCTCGGCTGTTTCCCCTGCTGAGCCAACGCCACGAGTGCCAATCCCTTGTAGAGTCCACTCCTGGTCAAGTAGCCTGTTTTGCTGTCCACCAGGTCCCATATCTGAAAATATATATATATCTATTTTGGCGAGCTGTCGAGTGCATTTGGAGGATTAAATTAGTTTGGCGTTTTTTAATTAAGTTCTAAAAGAAATTTATTGATATTAACTTTTATATAATATTTTCCTTGATGCATGAAAAATATAGTTACAAGCACGAATAGGTATTTGTTTTGTAATAATCGAGTAAAAAGTAATTTTTTAAAAGTAACACTGGAAAAAATACAATGACACACCCAATGCTTTTATAGGATTAAAACTTTAATTAACTTTACTGAGTAGCTTATTTAACGAAAGACACATTTTTTTAATTGAACTTTAATTTCAAAAATTATAATTCTTTTATTAACTATTATTCTATTATACTTAACAAATGAGAATATTCACTTAATGTAATCAATTATTTTAAAGCCCTTATAATAATAAAACACATGTTTCTAATAAAAAATTTTATTCTACAATTTAAATTCATTTGACCTTTAATATTTTCTATAATAAATGTGCCGGTAACTTTTACGAGAATATTCTCGTCACGCACATTATTAAATGTTTTATGACTCATTACAAAATTCAATTTTCAAATTATTACAGAGAACCTTCTTACAGCATTCTTATAACAAAATTACTATAAACTTTATAAATTTTTATTGAATAATCTTTTAGATTAAAATTCAACCACTTTTTTCAAATCCACATTGACTCCCCGTAAAACATAACAACAAGCCACCAAAACCCCGCAATGAAAACCAACGTTCCCACATCGCTAATCCAAGCCGCTTTTCCGATATCCTCGAGCGGCCGAAACGCACAGCATATCATTTTGCGCTTGTTATCGTTCCCCCCGAAACGAGCGTTTCCTAAAAATACCGTCTCGCTATCTCTAAATACCGGCGCGGAATCAGAGAGCCCTCCGGTGCAGCCCGCGCGCGGCCCGACTCGCACGCGCCTCGTTCGCGCGAACGAAACTGCACGGACCGCCGCGGGCATTCCACGGATTTCTCCGCCTCGCTCGCCTATTCACCGCGAGTGCATACAGTATATATATACATATACGCGTCTGTCCCTCTTCTATTTTTTTTTTTTTTCGAGCGCACCGCGAGCCCGCATCATCGCGCACGACGAGCGTATATACGTATGTCGCGCGCGTGCATTGTGTCATCGTGGGGGCTTCAAAGGTGTTTCGCCGGTTTTACTGCTTTTTTGTTTTTTTTGTAGGCGCTTCGCCGCTGCGCATTTTTAATGAAGATCGCCGGCATTAGCCGCGGGTTCGTTGTTGTTTTATTGTGGGAAGGGAGCGAGGATAACGTTGCGTTTTACGAGGAAAAGCGAACAAATTGCATGAATTAAAAGAGCGTTTTTGCAATTATTCAGGAGACGAATGAAACTTGGGAAGAGGATTTTTAAATGCGCAAGTTGTTGAAGGCATTGCAAATTCTTATCAAATATTGAAAGTAAATGTGCGGAGATAGGCTAATCAACACCAAACATATTTTGTCAGTTATATTTACAAATATTATGTACTGTTGCTGTTTTCTTCAATATTCTTATTAAATTTCCGACGTGAAACTATTTAATTTAATTTACTTCAAAAAAGCAGCCAATAATTAAATATCTACAAATAAACCGAATCTTCTATCGTCTTTAATTAGATCCCCGAGCCATCCCCCCCGAACTGCATTTTGCGACGCAGCATTCCACTTCCTCTATCGCCGTCGAAACCGCGCAGCCCTAATAATTTTAGACGCAGCTCGAGAGAGAGAGAGAGAGAGGGGGGAGAGGCAGCAAACAAGGGAAAGATGGCTCGTTAGCGTCGGATTCGGACTTGACCTTCGGCCGTCCCGTTTAGTTTCCGTTCGCGTCAACGAACTCTAATTGCCAATTACGCGCGATATAAAAGAAACGCGCGCCGCGCGGTGTCGAAAATAGTGGAGCGGAGCTCGCGCGAGCGCATCTATAGAAAGTAGGCCCATCTGCAGAGCGAACGGCCTCTTTTAGCAAAATCCAGTACGCGAGTGCGGAGTATCGGGGGAAGCGACTGTTCGTCCGCTGCGGCGGAGTATCTGCGTATATACGAGTGTCTAATGAGGAAGGGATGATGTTCGTTAAAATAGTTGAGATTCAGTAAATACTGTGAATTAATTTAGTATTTGCTTCTTTTATGGGATGGAAACTAAAAAAGAAAGGCACTGAAAATTATTGGATAGGCAAAGTGTGTAATGTAGATTTCAAAGAAAATGCAGTAGAATATAATAGAAATACGAAATAAAATTACAACTCTACTCTAAAACCTAAATACATTTACCCATCCTCGAGTAAAGCAAGCAGACATTCTCTGCTACCATCCCCAAATTAATAAACACAATTTAATCTACAAAACCCGAACAACAAACTCGGCAATTCAATCCCCCCCATAATTCGCCCCCGAAAATAATCGCCCGAGCCGGCATCAGCGGCGGGGCAATAAAAGAAATTGATCGCCAAGCGCCAGGCTCTCTCTCCATCCTCTAATCCGTGTCCTTGCCCAACCAGTTCGCGTCGCGCTTCTTTTCCGTCGCGCGCGCAGGCGCACGACGGCCCACCGCCGGGGAACGGGTTTTTTTTTTATATATTTCGCGTATATATATATATATATATATACGCACTGCCCGGCGACACCGCCGAGCGAATTCTGCCCCCGAAGCTTTATGGACGCGGCGCGGGGATTATTGCCGGCGTGCTTTGTGCCCTCGGCGGGCGCTTCGTTTGGCTGGAGAATCGACAGGAGAACGAGGAGTTTCGGGAGAGGATAATTGGTCTGTTTTCGGGGGCTCGAGGTGGATGGGTGCAGTTGACTGATTGAGGAGATATTGGACGGGAAATGTGGTGCTAGACGAAACACGATTTGCATACTGGATTTCTTTACGAGGAAACATTTTACGTGTATGCGTATGAGGGGATTAGTCATATGGTCTTTAGTGATAATTTCGTCGTAAAATCTTGTAATGCGAGCAGCGAGTACTTGGTATAGTAATGCAGGTGGATGATAATGTAATGCATCGTCTAAAAAGAATTTAATCCATTTGCAGAAGTAGTAATTTAAAAATTGAATTTGAATTTTAAAATTAAATATGTATTTTCGCTGTACAAATGAAATTATATTCAGTTTCAATATTTGAATCAATTTTGAATTTCAATGTGACATTTTCAAACCGGAAAAACCTGCTAGAATAAAACAATAACTAAGAACGGCAACGAATGTTTATGTTAATTGTGTCATCAGGCAAAATTATCTTCAGCCGCAAACAAAGACAACGGAGTTTTCAATCTCACGCTTTTTTCAATGTTATTTTTAAGGTGTTTAATTCTTCTCGACGTGCACATTAAGAGCCATACTGTAAAATTAAGTACCAAGACTTCAACACAAACAAGTATTTACTTTTGCTATCGCTGACATATTGAAATGAATTTTTTTCTATTCCTATCTTTTTCTAGAAGCCTATACTTGAGTATATCTGTTAATATTCTGCTTTCTCAAGGATTATTACTTCAACTTTTTTAAGAGGATAAGACTCTAAATTTTTTTTAGAAAGCACTTCGATTAATATTTACTTTTTTACTATTGCCCATAAAATAAATTTTCTTATTTCTTCTGCGCATTATTTACAAGCATTGCGAAACATAAAATTGAAAATAGAACGCGATAAAGTTAATAAAATTTATTATTATTATTATTTACGTAGTTTTTAATTTTTACACATCAATAAGTCACCAAATTCAGAATGTAAGCTACGGCTATACAGCCTTCAAACTCCGCGATTTATGCCAATATATATACAGATTGAAAATCGGAATAAAATTCAACGTCACCAATAAAAATTCCACCGACTTTTACGCATTTCGAATAAATCCCACCTTCCCTCACATTTCCCACTTTTCCAACAAATTCCAGATACAAAAGCTAATAAAAAAAAAGGCGACTCCCGAAAAACCAACTCCGAAAATCGGCGTCGGAGAAAAAAAAAGCTCTCGATTCACGAATACGCGTCGCGTGCACACAAATCAGCACTAATCGCGCAATTGGCCTTTTACGAATCCGCCGCCGCCGCCGCCGTCTCGCTTTATCATTCCCGTTCGCGCCGCGCGACATATCCCACTGTCTTAATATTCCCATCAGCGCCTCTCTCTCCTCCTCCGCGCGCGCCTCTCGGCTCTCGGTGTCCGCGGTCGGCGCATGGTACGCGATTACCCCGTCGGCTCGGCTCGGCCTTGCCGTCGCGCGTCGCCGCTCTCGGTGGTAAGATAATCTCCAGCGGCAGCGGCCGCGGCGCCTATTTTTTATTTTTACGCGCAGCCCGTTTTTTGGTCCTTCTCGATTATTTAGCGGGCCGCTCTCTCGGCTTTAATGAGGGAGGGGATATTGGCGCGGCTGTCGGGGCTGTTATTAGTCCGCGGGATTAAGCTTTAATGCTCCAGACGACGAGAGAGCCAGGTGGGTTATAGAATTGGCTTTGAACGAGCGAAGAGTCGGAGGTGAATGTTTAAAATTTGCATTTATTATTCGAGAGGGAGGCGGGAATTTTAAAGCGGGCTGATTCGAAATTTCGACGAGACTTTTGTGCGACGGATTTTACGAAATCGATCTCGTGGATTAATTATCGAGTCACTGGAGTTTCTTTTTAGATTTTTAGGACGCAAAATAATCCGAGAAAATGATTGAAAGCTCCTATATTTGCTTTTTAATCGAAGCAATTTAAGAAGGCAAAACAGATGTCTTTGAGTATTTCTATATATTCATAAAAGCGCACTGCAAAGTTAACGAGCCGTCGGTCAATCAAAATCACTAGAATATGAACCATTAAAAAGCCGAACACTTCCCCGCAATCTACCAACAACGTCGAAGGAGACGGCGTTGACTCGTTGTCACAAACAACACCATCACGCCAAAAGGACACAGACGGACGTCGAATAATATTCATGCACGAAGCCTGCGAACGTCCGCGCGCGCGGTTATCGTCATTTGACGAAATTAGCCAGTGATTGTACTCTCGTGCATAGCAGCTGCCGTCGGCGAACGTTATCTAACCTTGGCTCTCTCTCTCTCTCTCTCTCTCTCGGAAAGTTCGCTCTTTCTCTTCTCTGCAGTCGGCGACGAGGCCGGAAGAGTTTTCGACGGCGCGCAGATGGATGTTATATACTGTCGATGAATTTTATATGATGTGAAACGCTTTCGATCCGAGAAGTGGATGGCGTTCTTGGGAATTTTTGCTGCGAAGAGAGAACTGTCGTCTGGTTTTATGACGATAAAAGAAAAACGCTTTAAATTTAAGAAAATTGGAGTAGTTTTTTTTTGTTGTTGAGTGCTTTGTAAAGTTATTTGAAAAATACAATAGTCGCGTAGACTTGGATGCTATTAAAACATTGATAACCGGCTTATCAATTCCGTGTTTACTATGCTGATATCTATTATGAACTAAAGATAAAAGAGTTCACTTCGTACATGTAAAAATTTTATTCTAATATTTCCATTGAAATAATTTCCACGCGCGACATGTTAAGTTATTAATGAATGACGTCTGTCCGCAGAAAAATTGCACGCGCAGTTTGCATTGCATTTATTCAGAATCGTAAATTAACTCGAATGATGAATGAATGTATATTATTATAGCATAAGCCAGCAAGCAAGATACGTTTCCTACTCAATGCTTGGTAAATAAACTGTATGCCTTTCTGTAAGATGAACATTTGTCACTGAAATTAATTCACCCAGAAAATGGAAGGCAATCTCAATACCCCTATATATTTATTAATTCAAAAAAATAAAGTCTTCTATCTTGCTGTTTCAAAGCTTCCATTACAACGCTACGTATCGAACACCCAGCAGTCTGCAAACACCCGCCATAACTCACTCGAAAATCCCTCAACGAAACCGGGCTCCCTCGCCCAACCCTCCAGCTTCTCCTCGCTCCGGTGCAGCCCGAATTCGGGCCTCGTTGAGCATCGACGTACATACTTCTCGTGCGGGCGAGGAGCCGCGCAGACACGAGCGGAGAGGACGACACGTCAACGTTTTATTACGGGTATTTGCCGGCGCGCATAATGAGCAGTCATTGCGGCGGTGGTTCGGAAGCCCCGCCGCCGCCGCCGCCGCCGTGTAACGTCGTCCGCGACGACTATTAATAAAAGAAAAAAGAGAAGACGCGGCGGCGCGCGCAGAAGGGCGAATATTTTTCGCTTATATTGTTCGGGGCGACACACCGACGACGACGACGACGAGGCGAGGCAATTTAGGTGAGACAAGAGGACCGAGGAGGCTTTGGCAATTTCAGGCCGGGCGCGCGTTTGATTTGTCGGACTTATAAGGAGGAAGCTTACGATTACGTTTGCCGCGGGAGGAATTTAAACGAGTGGGCTTCTTGCGAGAATTCGAGAGTTTCCTGTGTCGGTTTTACGGAGCTTTTTCGTTGTACGTACGAGTAAAAGAATTTGTCGTCGAATTCGTATATAACTTTATCTCTCGAACACTGCATTCGATACTTTGAACGCACACGCATGCTGTGCTTCCAAATAAAAAAGCATTCATTAAAATAGAACAGACGCTTATTCTCAGTGAATCTCAGGAGAATTTATCTTTCAACGTTCAAAATAATGCGGCAGGCATCGACATTTGACAGACGGCAGCGCGGCGGAAGATATAAAAATTTATAAATGGCCCGCCGCTATAATTCTTAGCGGCATATTCGCAATCATACATTGTACTGCATTTATATAAAACGTCTATTAATTATTAGCTTATTGCATTTGGTCGTCGCCATAACCTTCATTGGCAATCAAGACAAAAGAGGTTTAATGGGTCTTGAACGCTTCTTCGACAGATTGAAAATGTGGACATCAATTTATTTCGAATTAATGCTGTTTTGGACGTTATACAGTTCATCGCGCGAGAGTTTACTTCCATCGCCGTCGCCACGATCGTCGTAAATCAATCGGTTGTGCAATATATCGATTAAAGTAGCATTGTTGCGCGACCTCGATAAAGTTCACCAAATGCTAGACCTAAAATTTCAGAAAGCTCTCGGCGACTTTATTGCCTTAGCATTGGTTTTCATTTAGCTGCTATATTTACGTACAATTTTTAGCTCGGAATTTGAAAAAAAAATGTATATTTTCTCTCCAATATATCGTCCGCTGCGCAAACCAACTGACATACTTTATTTAAATTCTGGGACGTTCCGAGGAGTTATAATAGTTTTTCCTATCTGCAACGCCTGTTTCGACGATAAGGCCGCTTGTCGACTTTGCGCCTCGTCACGAGAGAAAGCGAATATTTCACTTGAATGTTTTTCTCGCTACTTCCATTATAACTTGGAATAGTAACTTGGAAGAGGATTATTTATTGCTTAGTATTTTAAACAGAGAAAAATCTAATAAATACTGCGATGAAAATAATAGAAACTACTAACTACCACTACGTCAGATTCAGGTGCCGACAGCAAACTAAAAACAATAGATCTCGCTTATCTTCCTCTCGAATCGAGGAATGCCCGGAGAAGTTCTAATACGCAACGATCGTTCCGGCCGGAAAAAAAAGCGAGACGGATCGGAAAGTGAAAGGGAAAAACGGCCTGATGATGATATCTCGACAGCGGAACTCTTCGCGGTCTTCGCGGTCTTCGAGCAATTTTTTTAAAAGCTGCTTGCACAACCGCTTCATTCGCGAGATTTTACTGTAATAAGAGTAGTGCAGTAGGTTTTTAGCGCGAATGATTAGAATACGGATTTAGATTCAAGGAAATTTTCGAAAGTTGTAGTAGCCTGCTGATTGCAGGATTGTAATTGTTTATGATCTTATTAAGACGGCAATACAATTTCATTAGCGCCGTGTTTCGCGTTTATTAGAAAATTTACATAACATCGTACTAATTACTGCATTGTATAACGCACACAATCATATAGAGCCCATTATCTCTCTTAATTTTCATAATATAAAACCCAGTAAAAATATCATATACACACTTGAACCGACTTAATAACCTCGTCGAACGCAGAAGCACTTAATCCAGTGTCGACCAGTTTTCAGCTGCATATCTCGCCAGAAGCTAACGGCGTTGATAAAAATCTCGAGCCGCTTTATTTCTATTAGTACGATTCATCTCCGTCTGTTTACGTAACTCCCACCTCTCCGGCTTCTATTCTCGGCCGCGCGAATCGTTTATTCAAAGAAAATTCGAATAATTAAATTCTGTCATTGGGTCTCATTGTCTCTCCCAGGCGGCGGCGCAACGCCGGGGAGAGAATTGAAGAGCAGTTGACACAGAAAAATGCAATTATATGCCGCGGAATGTGGGTTAACGCCGCGGCTTACGCGCTCTTTTATAAAGAGAAAGCGGGATTGGGAAAAAATGTGCGCGGCGTATGTACACAAAAAGTTCCGAGGAAAGGACGCGGTAGAATGTAAAATTCTAACGTCTCTAAGGTTTTCCCCGGGAAACGGATCGTTTCGCACACCCGAGTCACGTACAAATCCCGGCCTGAGCTGAAAATGCATCTCCGTGGTTTTATCGTAAACTTCGTTACGGTCCCACTCTCGGGGATACGGGGATTTTCGCTGTTATTTTAAACTTGTAAAATGTAGTGAATATATATCTATTTGTTCACCGGCTGTTACTCGTGGTTTATTTATCAAAATTTTCTTTGTTTAGCTTTTGTAATTTTTAGTTCCTAAAGTTTCGAGTTACTTCAAATGTAAACATAAAATTACCCTTTGGTAAAGGTCAAAACATACATTTTAACGAAAAGAATAATTTTCCTCGTTACTCCAGGATACACAAAATTTTGATATTATCGGAGCAATATCCAAAGTGCACAAGGAAATTGTAAGCGCCGGCAGCATTGTTGCGCCGTACCGCAAGAATTCCATAATGCAGACCAGATTTACTTTGCGCGCTGCATCTCAATTTTCCGTGTACAATATTGCACCGGCCGAGGAGTAACGGTACGTCTAATTTATTCACGTAGACTGTCTTTGAGATTCGAGAAGTGTGTCGCGCCTTCACTTCGCGGGTAATGCAATTTTAAGACTCCCGTTCTATTGTTAACAAATGATTTACAAGACTTTTTATCCTATTGTTGTAAAAAAAGTGAATGAATAATCTCTGTTCTTCTCCACATATAAATCAAAATAAAAACACGTGATATACCGTTATACCGCGCGAAAATACAAAATAACACGACGATTTTCAAAAGTAAACTCCTGCTTTCCGCCCAGCATTGTTTCACCAGCCTCTCACAGTTATGCAATCAATCAGCATTATTGGAAAACTATTAATCCACCTCCAGATAAGACGCGACGGTAAGTTTTTCCCCTCCTGCGCCAACGCAGCCTTATCATCACAAACGTTCGACAGCAATAAAACCGAACTACTTGCCACATAAAACATTGTCGCACACACACACACACACACAGACACGCAGACGCTTCGAGAACTTACCTGGCCGAGTACGGTGGTGGTGAGCTGAGACTTGACGAGGAGGGACTTGAAGACCTCGCGCTCGACGTTGCCGCTGCTCGGCGAGCAGATCTTCTCGTAGACGTCGCGGTAGTAGGCCGGTATGGAGCCTGCGAACGTCACGAAAGCAAAACAATGCCGGAATTTAGAACGAGAGCTGCCTGCCTGCACCGGGCTTTTCGGAGATGCGATCTATACCGGCACGAGTTCTCGCACGATTTTCTCGCGTTCGGTGTGCCGCGCACTTTTTGAGGTCGATCGAGGCTCGCGAGTGGGACTCGTTTGAGTGTATTTTGAAAATTGTTTGTTGCTGGACGCGGATCGTTTTTTGTTGCGAGAGATAGTATTTGCGTCGCGCGATTCGAGATTGCTAAAGCGTCAGAATGCAACTTTAACGAGATAATGATATTGGGGAAAAACCGATTTTGTTTTATCGCTAATTTAGAGAATTGCGTTAATTCAAGCAAATTTATGCATGATTTTGTAAAATACGTTTGGAATAAAATTTTTACAATGAAATAAACTTATACGTCTGTTCTCATTTTCGCGAAAATCATGTTTTCAAATTAACTCGTGTGCTTTACATTAAATGAAATGCTCATTACTGTTTCAGATAAGACGTGCACTTTATTCTTTTTTTTTCTCGAAACTCCAGCTAACGCATTCAACGTTTTTAAACGAAAACACGGCAAAAAAAAATGCTTTAGATGCTTTTAAATGCGCCTGAATTATGTGCCAAATGCAGAAAGAATAAAAGCGAGCACCGCGTCATTATTTTGCATTTTAAAGAAAGCACGTCGTATATATTTCTCCGGCAGTCCATTCACGAGCAGAAAGTATGCAAATAAAAAAACTGAAAAGCTGAATTATCCCGCTTACAACGCGAAGACACATTGAATTTCACGTAATGCTTTTTAAAAAAACGTTGTACGATAACAAAGTATTCACCAAACCGCCTCTGTCGATAAAACCCAAGTGCCTTTATTTTCTTCTCTAATCGCTAAAATACCACCAATCACAATCCAATGCTCGAGAACCTCGTTACCGCTCCAAAAAAAAGAAACAGTCCCACCTGTCTCGAGAGCATCCTAAACCCGCACCAAAAACCCAATTATCCCCGCCGAAAAGAATAAAGAAAAAAAGAAAAAGACGCACGAACCCCTCCCCCTCGAGCTCGACGGCCAGAAATCCCCTTTCGAAACAAAAATATACGAGCCCGCAAAAAAAAAAAAAACGAATGGGGTTTTCTTACACGTATCCTTCCTCCTACGCTCGAGCAGCGCGGCCGTCCGACCGAAGAAGCGTTTTGACATGCCGGCTCGTAAGTAATCGCACTGGCGTACGAAAAATAATTGCGCGCCCGAGACCCGGCCGCTCTCCGCTCGCCGCTGCTCGTACACTCACACGCACGAGTCACGCACACACGCGAGCGCGGACGCCCGAGAGAGAGAGAGAGCACCGAGGAGAGGATGGGCGATATCCGCTGTCGTAATCTACGACGACGAGGGGACACCTCGATGCGCGCGCGAGAGCGAATAACATATTTTCGGGACGCGCCGCCGAAGCCCCCCGATGTATTCCCGTCGTCTATCGCGCGGCGGTTGCTCCGGGAAAGTTTCGCGGGTTTCGCAAGAGGGCGAGAGGGGGAGGGAGGAGCTTTTCGAATCTCGGGCCCCGGAAAAGATATAGTCTCGCGATAATGCGCTTTTTCCCGGCGGTTTCGCGTTGACGCGACCGTGAAGTATATTTGCGTTTCGATGCCGAGTCGCTCTCCGCCGATGAGCGGCGAGTGAGGGGGATTATCGCGGGATTTGTTGTTTTTCGAACGTGCTAATCGAAATTCCTTCTTGATATTTTTGGTATTTTGATCGAAAGAATGCTTTGCGCACGATTTAAACGCAAGTCGGCGATGCTCGATGGAAGAAATTTGAAAGAAAGTTAACGTTTTTAAACGATAATTTATTAAGGAAACGTACCTTCACACCTGGAGTATAAAATAATTCAAAAATTTTCAATACAGATATTAGTTTTAATACGCGCATTTTTTTCCCGTGAAAGAATCCCGTATTATCAATTTTATACTCGATATTTCACTATCGAAAAAGATTAGAAAAAAATCGCTTCCTAAATAAATCAAATTGAAACCACCAAGCGACTCTCGATGAATATTCAAATTTGTACGTCACATACATTTCCTTTTTTTTCCCCCCCGGATGATAAAAGACTTATATTCCCCTCGCTCTTTCCAATATTTTTCTATTGTCAATAAAAAAAGGCATTTACATGAAATGTTACGTTGTTGAAAAATACGAGTGCTCGACATCGACGGGTAAGATTTAGTTTTCAAATAAGATCACGGTCAATTCGACGCTCGATTAACTACAAAATCGTTTTTTTTTTCTTCTTTTCTCGCCGATATCGTATCCTGTTACTTTTTACAGGCGTCGGAGTTGCAGTTCTCAAATTTCATTATTGTCAAAACAATAATAAAATACGAGTAAGAGAGAAGACTCTATTTTCAAAATAATAACGCTCAAATGATACTCGAGTCTCGACTGCAATCTAGTTTGGATTCAAATTTTTTTTTTCTCTTGCAAAATCATTTAGATAAGAAAACTGGATTACCGAAGGACAAACAGTAGAATTTAAATTTTTTTACAATCGCATTAATTAGATTGTTATCGAGGTACGTTCGGTCGCAACTTATTCAATCACTGCCAATATATGACGTGCTTGATACCAGATCGAAATACATTACTTTTAATTTTCAATCTATCAAAAAATCTTGCATCGATACACAACATTCTTTGAAAATCACCATTACGATCAGCACCAATATTCTAGGCAACAGAATACAACACTTAAAAAACTCTAAAGAAAACTTTCACTTCCATTGCACAATCCATCCCCGGAGAAGAGAAAACCTCGGCGGCGGCGTCATAATTTCGCCAAACAATTATTTCACTCTCGACGCCGAAACCGATCCCAGCGAATACCTCGATCCCGCTCTTATCAGCCCCCTGTAAACCAGCACTGGCGAGCCTCGGCAACCTTCCCCCGGCCAAAGAGGCGTGCAAAAATCAGGAAGCACGCCGTCGATTTACGGTTTCCATCTCGAAACAAAAAAAAAAGGACGGCGATTAGCCTCCGCGCTAATCCTCGAGCCGAGTCGTCGTCGTCGTCGTCTGCGTCGCGGGAAAACCGGTCGAGACGTCCGCAGAGAGAAAGAGAGAGAGGCGGCGCGAAACCGGAGTCGAGCCCTCAGGTGTCAACGCTCTCGACGCCCGTCTTCCTGGGGCGCGAGGATCTATTCGGCCTCGCGCGGTGCACGCGAGCGATATTTACCGAATGACAGGTCGGTCGACGCCATGTTGGATCACTCGTAGATCATCTGGGAATCCTCGTCGCTCTTTGGGTCCCACTCTCTGCCGATCTCCTATCCCCTGGCGGTCCTGCGCAGAGCCGTTATACGCGCAACGAGGAGCAGAGCCAGAATGAGCGTGTCAGGATCCGGTTTTGCGAAGCGTGGAAAGCTCGAGGGCTTTGAGAAACGGAACGGAGAATCGGCGGCGGTACCGATCCTCGGTATACGTACACGAGCTCGCACTGCAGAGAGGAGGAGAGCACGTGTCTCAGCGACTTGGCAGCTGTGCGCGCGGACAGTATAACGCCATCGCCGCGCGGCGCGCAACTAACCTAAGGACACGACTGACAGAGCGCGGGGCTTTCGCCGCCGCCGGGGGCTTTGTACATGTTCGAGTGCGAGGCGGCAGCGGATCGAGCCGAGAGCAGCAGCAGCAGCAGCAGCAGAGCGGCAGATCGGCCACTGGCTCCTCTCCCTCTCTCTTTCTCGCAGTCTCGACGAACGAGGCATATGAAGCTCCTGCACGTGTACGTGCGCCTTGTCTGCGGGCTTTCCCTCCTGCTCTCCGATATACGTGCGGGCCTGGCCTCTCTCTTTTTTCTGAGAGTGTGTCTGTGCGCGGGGCACGTAGGCCGACCACAGCGAACTCTGCTGGCTGACGGGAGTAAGCTTCGGGCATTGTTGTGGGGACGGATCGCGGAGAGTGATTCAAGGTGTTTTCGTCGGGCTTTTTCCTGACTTTTTTTCAGGGAAGAGCGAGTTCATTATGCATAAAGTGTGCTTTGGGGATCAGCGGTCGGTTTTGGTACCGCTTGGTAAGTGCGGTTTTTTGTCGACGACGACGGGTGAAAGATTTTTTGTTTCAGTGGTTAACGTGGAACGATCTGGTAGCATTCGAAGGATGCGTTTATGATGAGTCGCGAGGAAGTGAATATTGAAATAAATAAGAATTTATTTATTAAGTACCTCAGGTTACGAAAGCTTCCATGTAAAACCAGAAATGAAATTTATGTATCCAAAATTACGCCTTATTTAAAAGTAATAATCTCACCGTAATAGTTAAAGGTCAACGGCTATATTTATAAATAAGAGACAATTTTAATTTTATACTTCATATTATTAGGTTCTAGATTCGGAATCGATCTACCTGAACTTTCAGTGTGTCTTTATATAAAATGCAAATAACATTCAAATATTATTTGCTACAATCGTTTAACCAAAATGTTTAAGTTATACCGTAAATATAACTAAAATTATTAGTAATTCAAGGAAAACTACTGATAAATTATAATAATATGTTATTCATTACATAAATAGATGCATGCCTGTAATAAGAAATACCGCAGTTTTCCTTCGCTCATATTCACGGAAATCATGATTAACAATAATAATTATGGGATTCACTTAATATTATGAGTCAACAGTGTTATAAATAAATGAAATAATGAGCTATTTATTTAAAGTGATTATCTTTTGTAAAATAAAAACTAGTTGAATCATATATATTAAAAAATAATGATCGAAAATTTTCTAATCTAATAGAAAATTAATACTCGTCGAAAATAATATGGCATTTTATATTCCAGAAAAATTAACATGAGAATTCCAAGTTTTGTATATTTATTAATATAACAATCTTTCTATGTTAAATACATATTACAATCATTCTGGTATAGTAAGATAAATTATACTAAGATTTAAATTATTGATAAAACGAATAGTTTGGAAATTAAAAGCTGTAAGTAGAGTAGAGGAGTAGTTAAAAGTAATTATATAATAATTTATGAACATCTTATAATATTTAATCATGGATCAATATTATATTGAATTTTATTATTATTTAATTAAAAATTCTAACTATTTATTCTTTTCATCCATTAAAATATACTTAAAAATTTACTTATTATACATCACTTAATATGTACTATCCGTGA
Organism: Ormyrus rosae; assembly: GCA_035047165.1. Classification (NCBI taxonomy): domain Eukaryota; kingdom Metazoa; phylum Arthropoda; class Insecta; order Hymenoptera; family Ormyridae; genus Ormyrus; species Ormyrus rosae. Next base: position 3,821,575 of record JAWWML010000031.1, on the reverse strand, counting down.
TTCAGTTTCAATAATCACATTCTATTAATTTACTTGTGATAAACACGTTATCTACATATGTAGATCAGCATTAGATCGTTAATAATGCTTGGCTGGTCAAGTTGTCAGGATGGCCGAGCGGTCTAAGGCGCCAGACTCAAGGTTCGTAACCTTCTCGACTCGTCGTCGAGTATACTGGGCATTCTGGTCCTCATCTGAGGGCGTGGGTTCGAATCCCACTTCTGACAAATTTTTTTTATTTATTTTTTTTTTAAGTTTTTATTAATTGCCGATAAGATTTTTTTATTGGTGGTTTATGCCGTTTTTATTAATTTTTGTTTATCCAACAACCATTAAATGTTAATATAGAAAATTGAAAATTCATACAGTCAAGTGTTTATTATTTACTAATTTAGACGTAATAATTTTTTGCAAAACAATATTTTTTTTTTAAATAAACAAATTTATTTTATTCTGATGTAATAGGACTTGAAAGAAGAGAAATAAAAATGTGTCGTTTGTTTGTTTGAAAATTGCGTCATGAGATTAAAATACTCTACGTTTCCTCTACGCGTCCATTTAAATGAGGAAACGAATACATTATTTATAAAAGACCAATATACCTAAAAACATTTAACTTATATAAATAATAATAATAGACTTCCAAGTCTAATATTTTATATTCTATTTTCCTCATAAAATCGTAATCAAACATAAAAATTATAGCTACAATACTCAGCTTTTATTGCACACTGGACGCATCCCGACCGCGAGCAGCAACTTTTTACGGCCGCTATAAAATATTTTAACTAAACATTTTGACGGTTACATCGCGAATATATACGAAACTTTCGCGTGCGACAAAACGAAGGGAAGAGTCAACGAGGAATTCAGCTGCGATTTCATTGCTTCGCTTTATTGCAGCGGAACGTCAATAAACAGAGAGATTACACGTTACAATGGGGGCACAGGATTTAATTTGGATAAATGTCGCGCGTCGAGGCCTCCCCTCATGGAAAATGAATGTCGGCGCGCGGCTTGTTAGCCAATTTCACCGGTTATTAACCGATTATAGAAAAATTGCCTATATAGTCGTATCGTTTAGGAATGAAGGGCGTTGACCCATTTAATAAAGGGCTAAACGGATTAAATTATTTACCAACTGGACAGGGATTTCAGCCTAAGTTTAATAACAAAGATTATCTGATTTTGAAATTTCGTTAAGTAAATTCGAACTTTGTATAAACTGTTTATTAGAGGGTTCTCAAATTAATGTAATTTTAGCGGTAAATTGTCCCTTAATTCTGGAAAACTCAATTACATTTTCAGCCCACTTTAAAAAGGAAAATAATATTTGTAGAGTTCTTTGAAAAGGTAAGTTAGGCAACAAAAATAAATTGAAAAAGTGGGAAAAGGTGAACTCTTCGCGTTCGAAAGTCGTAATTGAGTTACAAACTTTGTGAAACAAACTCTAAAATCCATTATTTTTGAAAGGTTTACTCGACAAACACAAAATATTTACTATTTTACAATTTTTTATTCTAAATTTTTATTGCTTACCTAAACGAATTTAAAAAAAATAAATAAAATTTTTACAAAAACAATTTACATTTTAAAAATAATACAAAAATCTTTGGCATTGGTAACGCTCTATTGCACTTTGGTTTTTCAAGCTAAAAAGCAAACGATCTTGCATTAAAGCAACTTTGCAGAGACATTTTAATAATCGTCTAATTCGCCAAGAGGAAATGGTTTTGGAGGTGGACGTTCGGTCCGAAATTTCTCCAGTTCCTTATTAAGTTCCACTGACTTCTTCTTGTCCATGGATTCGATTAGACGTAGTTTCTGAGCAATCTCCTGGTGGATAATTGGTTTGTACTTTTTCCCAAGACCCAAGCACTCCATGTCGTGTAAAAATTCCATTCTTTCGCGAATGCCTTGAACGACTTGAAAGAAAATACGATTTACTGGGGCTGCGTTGTGAAAAATGCGCCAATTTTATGAATTAAATTGTTACGAGGAAACATGAACGATTTTTTCGAAATGATTAAAAATTGACAAAATTATTACAGAATTTCAGAATTATTCTCAGACGATAAAAGTAAGCAGAAAAGGGAGAAAATACTTACTGTCTTTCAAAGGATCCTCGTCTTCATTCCTTTGTGGTACCCGTCTAGTTCTGTAATGAGGTCTTGGCTCTCGAGGAGTCGGCGGCATTTCTTTTCCGTAAGCCATTATATTTGCTAAATACCTCTTCTGCTTTTCCTTGTTCGCTGAAAAAAATTATCATGATTCGCCATTAGTAAAATAAATTTGTAAAATCGCGAATTATACATTTTAAATTTTCACAACGTGCAGACGAGTTTTCAATAAAGCGCTTCGAGTCGTATAAAAAATGTATGCCGCGAAAGTACATTGAAATATCGGATAAGGCGGATTATAAAATATGGCGATATTATACTTCAAGAAGACCAGCAGGAAGTTTGGCTAAAATTGATTTTCTTACGTAAAGGTGCTGTGCGCCTATATTGCTCTCTTTCATAAGCTCCGCTGCTTGCGATCATTTCTAGCGATCTCCTCTTCCATACCGAGGGAAATTGAACCTAAAAAATTAAAATCGAAATAATGCAACACTAAATTATTACAAAAGTACATTATTTTTAGAAAAAAAAAAAAAGATTATCAAAAACTAATAATTTCTATTTTTGTTACCTTTACTTCTTCTGCTTGTTTCATTTTCTTTGGCATAGGTGTGGAAGGAGGCAGAGAATCGCCTCGATTCATTGCTTCGTGAATCGATTTTCTTTGAAGCATTGTAAGTTTAGATTCTTCCATCAAAACTAAATAACACAAAAACACATTTCACATTTTATTGCTTCGTAATTACAAATTTGAGATATAAATTAATTAAATTTTTTAAATTACATTTCTTCTGATAGATTTTTTTTCAACATATTATTAGCACTTGTAACGAAACGTTTTCTTTTTTCTCAAAGAAAAAAACTCATTCATGAACATTTTAAAGAAATTTTACAAGCTTATTATTACTACTTGCATATTAACAGAATTAAATATATACATGAGCTATATAACTAAGACTCATTTACAACATTCATTTAGATTAATTCAATAATATAACAAATAATATTACCGTAAACGGATACAAATCGTAAAATAGTATTTATCAAAACAAAATGCAGAAGAAACTCAAAATTGTCAGTTTGCGGTTGTGCAATAAGAGAAACTCTTGCAAATCAATATTCAATTCCAAAATAAAGAAATAGGTTAAAACTCATTCGACTCACCTTTGATTAAGTTTCTAGTTTCATCACTGTAATTCGCTCTCGGCGGATTATGAAACGCCCCGACACCTATGCCGACTCTCTGCATTTTCCTGTCCATCGGTTACAGATCGCTCTTTTTACAAGGACTAAATGAAATATTTCCACTGAGGACTTGGACTGATAAAAAGGGGAGGTGCGCAATTGAAAAACGTGACTGACTGACTGACGGGCGAACTCGCGCCAAGAGCGAAATCAAACCCGGCGGCGAGGCAGCCCCCGACGTTTCTATGACTACTCGAAAGATGACTCAACCCCTCTTTGGTATGATCGAACTAACTTTTGAGCTTTCGCTCGCAGCGTTTACGGATAAATTTGGCTGTTCTAGATACTTCTTTTGTAATATGGTTCGGAATGGCGATTATGATTTTTTTAAATTTTCCTTTCAATTTTTTTGACGGTGTTTTCGAGCCGGAACTGTTGGAATTTCGAACGGCAAAGGAATAACCTGTGGAATAATTAAATTTTAAGTGCAAATAGTTTAATTTAACTGATGCTAGGAAGGTGAACAAAGCATTGTAATAGAAAAAGTTTTTAAATTACAGTTCTCTTCCAAATTGTGTATTTCGTGCAGTAATAGCGTTGTGTCTTCAATTTAGCGACCACCAAATTAAGCACTTAACATACTTATGGCGCTGTTAACGTAAATCAGACGTGTGTTTAAAAGTCCTGCAATAAGAAGAAAACATTTTATGTTTTTAGAAAAAAATTCTGGGTTAAATACTCATAGGTACAATACTCTCATTTTATACTTTGCGAAAGCAAAAAAATCTGAATTTTAAAATATAAAAATATTAATCTGAAACGTGCCAGAAAGGAATTGAAAGAAAATGCAAATACAAGTGTATATAGTTTTGAAACAGTTTTAATTAAAATTCTTTAGAAATCGCGATGCTTTTGAAATGCTTTTGAAACTTTTAAAATTTGTACGAAAGATTGTATGATAAAAAATATTAAAAAATTGTTAGTTTTCCTAGATATTCCATGAGATAGAATTCGCTTATAGCTGCAGACCAACATTCAAAACAGGAAAGATAAGACAGCCAAGTTTGTTTGAAGTCAAATAATACGTTTTTTCATTGATAGTCTAACTGAATAAAGTATGCTATTCTTCATTCAAAAAAAACTAATTGGTTTGCGTTAAATATATTTTGTTAATCTCGTTTTGAGCTTTTAACAATAAAATAATTTCTCCTCTTAAATTATTTTTTTTATAAGCCGCTTTTAATTGATTTCAGAAGCTTTATCCTTCCAATTATAATGAAAAACAAAAACTAGCAGTAAAAAAGTATATAAGAATCTTAAAAAAGCACTTGAAGGTTATACCTCTGCTAAGACTGTTTAATTAATGAATCAATAAAACATCTCCTGCTTGTGCACATAAAAAAGGCCATAAAAAAATATATTACAGCTCACCAACTCTCATATTTCCATTTTCTTCTTCGTTTCGTACGAAAGCCACTTTATAATAATAGCACAATCGTGTTTCTGCATCTTATTCCTTTTAAAACAAATCTCGAACATATTCGTATTATGAACTAAGACATTGTGAAAAATTTCTTTATCCAAACTTAAATTGAATTTACGCTCGCTTTAAATTTTCTTTTACCCCTTTCAAGTTTTGAAATAGCCAGTTATATTACGGTTACAAAATATTTAAACCAAAAGGGGAAGGCCTACGGCGAATGCAGAAGGAGGATAATATGCAAAAGACTACAAGAGCAGAGGCAGTCCCTCTTTCAAACCCCTACTGCATAATACAGCAGCATTGGTCAGACGCAAGAACTCCTCAAAGCCAGACCGAAGTTTAAGCCGCGTAAAAGTTGGCGTATCCTAAGAGAAAATAAAGCGCTGCCGCTATAAAATTAATATAATGCTTCATTATTAGCATAATACCGTAAAATCTGCTTATTCGCACTTGAATTTCGACAAGCACTTTAAATACCCATCATCCTCATTGAAACCCTCTGCGTCTACGTGTATATAATATATTTATATACGCAGCGGCATCCGGGCGTAAATATTCAAAGTTAACCAATCCATCAGAGGCGCCGCGTCGGCAGAAAAAGCGACGCGCGGAGAGAGAGAGGGCTTTGCATTAAGTGCACGTGCGGCGTAACAATTCTCAAAAAGCTCCCTCGCGAGCAGCGGCGGCGGCGCGGCGCAAAAGTGGCGAAGCTCCCCGCGGCGCGTGCGCAGCAGGAGTTGCGCGCCGCGCTTTATGCATCGGGGGTGGCGGCGCGAGCCAGTCGTCGCTCGAGAGGATCCTCGGGGTTCCCGCAGTCGGTCGTTCGAGTGCAGCAGGCCAGCACAACTCTCCTCTCTCTCTCTCTCTCTCTCTCTCCGTCGCCTACTCCACTTTTCTGGTGCATTTCACGCCGATCGACTGGTGGTGCGTGGGTGCTTCGGGGGGCTGCCGGCGACGCCGCTCTTCCTCCGCTGAGGCGTGTACACCATCGATTGACTCGGCCGCCTGTTTTATTTTTTTTCCTCGCCCTCGGCGGAGAGAGCCTCGAAGAGGTAGGTGCGACGCGTCGTCTCGGGAGGAGGGAATGGCTTTTCATTGCCGCGCGGGGCTGAAACGGGGGTGGCGCGGGCTTGGATATACAATCGAGGACTCTGCGTCCCGCTGCTCGGCCGTCGCTCCACTTAGCTGGGTTATTGGCACAAGGTGAAGGGTGAATTCTAATTGACTCGGGCGAATTGATGTGTTTACGCAGGCTCGCGGATTGGCATTGAAGCTGAGTTTTTGTGAGGGCGAGCGCGCTTTTCGATTTCGGCGACGATTCGCGGGGTATCTCTGTTGTGTTTTTGCACTGATCTATAATTATTTCGGGAGAATGCACTTGCTGAATGTACGAAAACATTGCCGTACCTATTCCTGTACGGTTTGTTCGATACATAAAATACTCAAAATAAAGTGAAAACAAAGAAGTATTAATTATGGAATTGAAAGCTGCACGAATTATTTATTTGTTCCCGCGAGATTTCAAAATTAAATTTTATTATCGTCGGCTTTATAATATTGTAATCACTGATGTGGTGTTTTTATAGTTATAATTATGTGAATTATTGTTTTATTACAAATATTAGATTATTTTTATAATTACCATGTTATATATATACATATATATAGCAACAATTCATTTTTTTCAGCATGTATAAAAAATCCTATGTAATAAATAATGTTACACTTTCACCCAAGAAAAATATTGCAGAATTTTTCATAGCAAAACACACAATTTTTATCTTATTTTTCACCCCTTTTTATGACGAAATATGTGATATTATAAGTGTTATAATAAAAATACACATTTTTCCTTTTAAGTACAATGTTATTTTCAAAAGTACTGTCTAAACATTGTACTATTATATTGGATAGTAAGCAAAATCAATATTTTATTCTGTGTTATTTTTGGCAAAAAAATAATAAGAAGCACTGCAACGAAGGACATTTATAACATAAAAATAATTGAAAAATAGAAATTTCTTGTATAACTACTAACTAACTACACATGTATAAGTTACACAAAGTTTACTATTAGTTCGATGAACTATAAACATTCAAAGTTCCATTAAGACTTAACTTAATCAATAAGTGAATTTGAATTTCTCGAAGTACTTTTGTAAACTTATAAACTGTTAGTACTTAAGATTCATTTATCTATCCCTGCAAAAATTTTTAATTTATTAATATTATTAAATTCTTTACTACATAACGAATTTTTAAATAATTACTATATACTGTTTATGTGAAGATTAATTTCTAAAGCAAAATCATTTTCTATGTAAAATTTGTCACTTCTATCTTAAAGACAACTTCAAAGTTAACATTGGTTTTTCGTTCCGTCTAATCTTCCGAGTTTTCAAAAGATATTAGATTTAGGTCAAGCATCTTAGCCCTGTTCAAGCTGCCAAACTTTCGTTGAGATTAAAGATGTTGAACGAAAAATGGTATTTTTGTTAGTTTTGATCAGATTTGGCTTATGGGTTCAGTTAAAAATTTTCCAAAGGAAAAAAAATTCGGTTATTATCATTTATTTATTGCCTTCCTGCTTATCTTTGATAATTATTCAGTATTCTTAAAACAATAAATATCAAAAATTTAAACAAAGATAAAATGGTAAAGTAACATGTTTTTTTACCTTGATTTTGAACATAAAAACAAATATATTGGAATGATTTATTTTTATTCAAATTATTCTTTTTAAAATATTACTAAAAATTCAATCATCATTTTATAGTTTATCAAAATATATGTTACTTAAAATAAAATATTTTATTGCTTTCCACTTTTTCGTTTTAAATAGTTCATGTTTTGTCCGTTTCGGCTACTCTGGACTTTCAAACAAAACTTTTTGAACTCGTAACATGAAGTTTATATGTTCTATTTTTACATTTTTGTAAAATCTTTTTCGAATTGGTGGACATTTGATATCAACTATAACTTTTCTATCCCTTTTTTAAATAAGACATTCTATTAAATATTATTTGAAAAAAAAACATTGAACGAAAATTCATAAACTGGCATAAAAATGTTTAGTATTACAAACTTGTCTTACAACTTAATTACAACGACACGTGAAATAATATAAAAATTTTGCTATCAATAAAGTTAAAAATCTTAATATTGATTCAAATAATATGACTGTCAATATTTCTTGAATGTAAGGAATATTTGTTACATTATAAAAAAGAGCACAACAATTAATGCAGTACTTAAAAAAGTATACAGTTCAATCGAGTAGAAAATAATTCAGTATAAAAATACACTTTTTTTTCTTGCAATGACGTCCAACCAGTTTTTATTTATCGATTTAAACGTGTCTGCTAGGTATGCGGTGATTTTAAATTTTGCAGAAAATTTTACATCTAAATATCTCGTATATGCGATTAAAATATTCTGAATTTCAATAACGTATCGGAACTATATGATTTAATATATTATGTAATAAGAAACCTTGATCAATGTTTAAAAAATAATGTGTAAATTGAAAACTAGCGAGGACGAAAGTACTAACTGTCCCTCTCGGCGCCGAATCGGGAAGGTTGTATTTTCGTCCTCGCTAGGCAAAAAAATAGTATAAGCTCCTCGGGAGGTAAAATGGCAAGCTTAATTTACAAGCTATGAGCTTACCAATACTTTACCTCCTTAGGTGCGTAATATATCTACAGAATGAATTTTTCGGAATGATCGCAAAATTTTACAAATTGATTTATTTATTAGAAATTGATATAAATGGTAATACGCGCATAATTAATATAGGTTTTGGTATATAGGTATTGGTTACTTTAGACGGTAACTATACTTTCTAAATCTGTTCAAAATTTTTATGTGCACATGTAATAATAATCTAAACACATCTAATTTTAATCTTTTGCGTAAAATTTGAATAGACAGAACTTCGTTTTTTACTATAACTTTGGGAAAATTTGTCCTCTTCTCGTGAAATTTTTACAGGGTTACCGCAGATTTTCTTTCTATAATTTATACATATATAAATGAAAATTTAAAAGACATAGGAAACCAACATTAATCGACTCCTTTTTTGAAAACAGAGGTGAAAAATCACTGGTGTTTAAGTCCCTTTCAAAACTAAAATTAGTTTCATTACTGCTGCCTCGATTAAGTTCAGGGTCTTGTCTGCAGCTCTCCAACGTTTAACCTTTACACGAATATACACGAACACAGTAAATGCATTCTCCCTAAACCGATACATCATTCTATATTTACTTTCTATAAATTATCTAAATAATCGATCTAATCATAAACGCAACCTGCACGTAAACTTCATAAAATCGACAAAAAAATTAATAAAATTCTCACTCTGCCCCTGCAGGAAGTACGCTCGGAAGTAATTCCGACAAATCGGAAGGGAGTACCACAAGGGAGCGCCGCCGACTTTATACCCGTCATTCGTCAAACTTCTTAATCGAATTCCGCATTCACAATGAAGCTGGGACTGCCGAAAAGTTTCCTGTACTACTTCCACCTCCGTCAGGGAACCATCTTCATAGCCATACTGCAGCTGGTGAGTGCACCTGACTTGTTTGCGCGCTGAAATTCCATCGCCGCCGCCACGCGCTCGCTAATTTATGAGAAATTTCCCTGCTCCCCGTTCGGTTTCGTCGTGTAAGGGCTGCAGATGGAAAATCCGCGGCGGCTAAAGATTTATCACTTTCGAGAGTTTGATGGAACGGATTACTCTATTATATGGGACTTTGGAGGAGTCTCGCGCGCCGCAGATGTGTTTGATGGCTTGCCGCTTCCGCGATATTTGCAGCGAATATTGATTTTAATTTATAATTAGAGCGCGAATCGATCGGAAGATTAGCTAAAATTTAGGATAATGTCTTGTTTAATAATGACATACTTTAGTACTATACTGGATTAATAGAAAATTGGGTACAAAATTGAAAGTAATTAGTAATTATTAATATATAAGGTTATTATTATAATTGCTAACTTAAAAGAAATAGTATCCGATGTTTAAAAATAGTTGTAATATATTTTTATGAATCCAATAAAAGTTTCTCTCTTTAGAATTAAATATACAAATTCAAAGTCACAGGAAATTATATCTCCGAATGAAAAAGATTTTCAATTTGAGACGTCTTACTTTACAGAAACCTTTTTTAAACCCCGCACCGTTACTCTGATTAAAAGAACTAATGAAACTTTAGTTCAAAATTTACTTTTCGACAAAACTAAACTAGAAAAACTGAAAATACTTAGGTATTCTCCGTGTACATCATGGTCTTCTTCGTCCTCGGCTTGACGCACGTAGCGGGAATTCAGGACCTGATCGAGCGGGACACCGAAGATGCGCTCGAGCGCGAGGCCCTGGAGGAGATTACTTCGAAGCACATAAACAGCCACCGGATGCAACAAGCGCATCACAATGCCGCAGGTCAGGTTTGAGAGCTGTTGTTTCTTGGGGCAATGCGGACGCGCGCGTATATGTGTACTCATCTATTTGATATTTTCCCCTAGAAAAAGTTTACCTGCTCTACTGCGGTCTCGTTATCGTGGTGGTGCACTTCATGGCCACGCTTCTGCTGCTGTACGGAGCCCTGACCGTATGTTTTTCTTTGAATTTCTTTATTTTTGTATATAAAAAATCAATTTTTTAAAGACAAGTAGATGAAAATTTATTTAATCTAGTTATGAGAACTAATTTTAAGTCAACATTTGTTTTCTTAGAGCAATCGATATTTGATGACTCCGTGGATGATGGTAATGATGACAATAATTGTCGCCTTGATCATATCTTTATTCCTCGTTCAAGAAGATTGCCCTTTCATCGCTTTGATAGGCGGAAAGGCGGATATTCTTGATAGTGAGTAAAATCAGTTTTTCAACCTTGACCACACACGCACGAATAGCTTTTGCGTATTCAAATCTCCTCTAGACAACTGAACACCTCCACTTTACCGGAGTACAATATCCCTACAACGGAAACACGTCTAAGTCCTTAATTCAGCCTATTTCCTAGGACTCCTGGTGTTCTCGCTCGCCCTGATGTTCTTCTACGCCTGGCTGGTGGTCTACAGCTCCTACCGCGTCCTCGAGGTGAAGAAGGGCGTGATCCACGAGGTGCACGCCGTCCGCGAGCCGCGGAAAAAGGTGGTGCGCCAGCCGCCGAGCGCGGAGGCCAAGCGCCCGCAAGTGACCGTCAACCCGCCGCACGACGTCTGAGCGCCGGGAACGCCGAGGATTTATTTCGAGGGTCTCTCGTTTATTCGTGCCGCGCGCCTCTCCTTTATTTCACGAAGGAAATCACTAGGTAGATTATTGGGCAATACGACGACGGAAAAGCGCCGGGGGAAAGTTATTGGAAAGGCTGCTATATTTTTGGTACTCGATGCGTGGATGTGTCAGCGGCGCCGCCAGCAATGTCCATTTGTACTGCTTTAACGACAAAAGAAGCGTGTATTTTAGTACGTGGTCCCGTGTCTTTATATGGTATATTGCGTAATTGTAATGCAGACCAGCTGTCCAGTAATCCGTAGCGGAAATTTTTGAAAAATATGCAAGACGAGATTAAAAGTGGCATCCGATCCGTTTCCAATAATCTTTCTCTCCGATGAAGATTTCGCGATCTGACAATTTGCAAAACGATTAGCAATTCCATGTTACTACATAATGTAAGTGCGTAGCTTTACATACATTTGCAACGTTTGAAATTTCAACTTGTAACGAAATTGATTGGGGCGGCTTAGGCTAATTATATTTTTTATGCATTGCGTAGGGTACAAAATGTTTAGCTCGGTAAAAACTTCGAAAATTCGAATGTATATATAAACAACAGAAATTTAATCCTTGACCTAGATTTTTAGGATTATTTAAACTTTTTTATATTGGATTTTGATTGCAGAATTTAGCAGCATTTGAAGGATTTTCAGACTAATAACTAATTAATCAAAGGCACAAATAGCTATTAAATATAGAAACGCAGATTACACACAATTGAGCGCACTGTATATTATAATTTTACTAAAAGTACGTGACATGTGAGAATAATTAGCATTAGGGGGTCAAAATAGAGTTTAGATTTACCTCTCTCAGTAAGCCAATTACGATGACGCTTACTAAGGGGTATCAATGATGAGATAATCAAGTTATGATTTTTAACTCTTATTTATTAAGTATAATTATTTAAAAACATAAATTTTAATTTTAGTCCTGCACATTATTTATAAGCTATAATATTAGAAAAAATGTACCTTAAATCCCATATACTTAATACAATTTTTGAACAGTACTCAAGTCTCAATTTTTGAGAATTAGTACTGAAAAAATTCTCCACACCAGTAAAGTAAGGAAGCGAAATAATTTTAATAGAAGCTAAGCAAATGGAAAACAAAAAGCTATTTACCAAAGTTGCTTGATAGAATATATACTATTAGAAAGTTAACGAATAGATTTTAAGTTTTTGCCTTTTAACAAAACGCTAAAAGTAGAGTAAAAATAAGTACTTCACAGTGTTACGTACAAAGCAATGTATCGCAAAAAAGCAAAATAATTTTCATTTTAATTGCGCGCACAATATATGTAGGCGTTTGATAAGGCTGCGTGATTAGTACTTAGCAGAATTAAAAATTTGTTATAAATAGATTTTAAGATTTTCCTTTACAAGCAATGCTAGTAATACAGTAAAGTTAAATAATTGCATAGCACTTATTGAATGCTTAACATAAAGAACTTCGATATTAAGTTAAACTAGAAATAAGGCGCACATTCTGACTTTGATTAAGGCTGCGTGATAGTAGGATAAAGAAATACAAAAAAGAGAAGAGATTTTGAAGTTGATACACTTGTTCGCACAGACCCTCATACCCATCCAATTAATACATTCACTTCAAACGTATATGGATTGAGTGTTTATTGTACTTGATAAAATCATGATTATTAGCATTAAACTGTAGTCAAACCTTTTGATTTCTCTTGGTAATAAATTTCAATCACAAAATTTAAAATGTTTAACGACGGACGTATATAACTACTTTTTATAATTAAGAATTAGTTTTTTTAATTTTATATGAAAATATTTGTTGCGTTTCGCATAAGTTTAGTAAAGTAAAGAAATATTTAATTTTAGTGCCACCTGTTAACATATTGAACTTCTTCTAAAAGTAAATAGAAGTATGTAGCCTTCAAAGTTTACCTAGGTAATACTTAGCCTCGCTATTTTGCGAATAAAAATTATTGATATCGCTATTTAATGAAAAATTGTTCATCAACGATTTCTAGCTGTATACACAACTTATTTTTATACAAGTATCGTGCTAAAAGCAATCATATTTCAATAGCTATAGCGTTAATATTTATTCGTCAGCTTTCACTTTTTAAACGGTAATATAAATAAAAATAAGTAACAGTGAAAGAGAAAATAAGATTTCTTTGTTAATTTTTTCCCAAATTAAAACTCATAAATATTTTCTGCACAGGGCAGTTAAATATATTTTTATTAAATATATTTGTTAAATATATTTAAAAAAAATGAAATTTAAGTTGAAATTATTATCTGATCAAAAACAAAACAATCGCACAAGTTCATTCTACACATTTTAACTCAAGTGCATTTCAGAACAGTAACTGTATGTGTAACAAATAATGCTTTTGTGTGTTAACGAATGGCATTACTGCACAATTTTAAGAATGCCATATCTACTTATAAACTTGTAAGACATTCAAGAAAACGAATATCATAATCATTATGAAACTTATGTTTCTACCAAGCTGTAACAATTGAAACATTTTTACACCCACAATTGTACGGCAGTTTAACTGAGTATTAAATAAAATTATTCCACAGCCTTCGTGCATGACGCTGTAATTTTTTCAGTATCCACAAAAATAGTTAAAAAAACGAAGTCTTGCTTATGTGTACAATAAATATATCAAATAAAGAATTTGTTCAGTTTTTATCTTCGTCAAAAAACACTTTCATTTACCTATCTTCTTTGTTTGATTGGCGTATTATCAATTTTAATTTTCATATTTTCGATAAACGGTGTCTTATATTTTTATGAATATTCTTTTATAATATTATTTTTATATTTATTTAATTTTCAGTAAGTAAAAGAATAAGTAGGTGCGATTGTATCACACTTAAATTTTTATAACAAATGAAGTCTTTAGAAAATTTTCCTATGGTATTTGTGAATAATAAAAGGAAGGTAAATTTTAGTTTCAAAACAAATTTTTAATATTAAAAATATAAAATTAAATTTTAAAAAATGTAGATTTATTTTTTTGTTTATTAAAATGTTTTGAAAAAAAATGATTACAATATGAATTCAACATTGAACAATCTCAAACAAGTTTCACAGAAATTTGATAAAAAATAATGTACTGTATTTTATAATTAAATTTACAATATTTAACAAATTTTCTTGTTTTTATTAAAAATAATATTTTTTAATAAACATGTTATAAATTTTTTTATATTTAATTAAAGAACTAAAAATGATTTAAAAAATCATAATTTAAAAACAATAAAGATTTTTAATTTTATGGATCAATAGTTGTAATTCATAATTTTCTATTTCTACAGTATACGACCTAATTATTATTAAATTATATACAATTGCATTATCTTTAACCTAAGCGTAAACGTAAATATTTAAAAAAAAATTCGATTGTAAACTACTATTTTTAAAAGTCCATGCTTATCACAAATGAGATTTGCAACCAATTGTTGCCTATTTCTGATTTCAGTTTTATTATAGGCAAGCGCTGCTTTTTAAGTGGTTTTGTTCTTACTACTAATATAAAATTAACGTCAACAGTCTTATATTTAAGAAATGATATTGATAGAAGCGTTATTCAATATACGAAATATTGTTATCAACAAATGCTTAAATGTATAACAAATAGATAGACTAGAATTTAAGTTCAATAAGTGCATTCTTATTAATCGAGATTAAGTTAAATGTTGATTATGAATTAATGAATATTGTTATTGTGCATTAACCACAGTTTATTCAAGTTGAATAATAAAAATGCTTAAAATTACATATTCAGATTAAAAGGAACTTGTAAAAAAAATCCTTTTACCATCGTTTTTATATTTAAGTGGTGTAAAAGAGGAATATTTGTTCAAAAAAGGTGCCTCGGTTTAGATATAATAATAATTAAAAATGTTGTTCTTTATAAAAGTGTAACTAACAGTACTCTTAAAAATCTTATTATAAATAACCTACATTTTGAATTATTGAATCAACAAGAATAAAAATTATTCAAGTCAACAGTAGCTTACTCTTCATATATAATCTATTTAAACTTTGTATAATTTCATCTACTTTCATATTATTTTTCAGACGAGTGTTTGATTCTCGAAAAAAGACTCGAGTTGACGTTAACTTTAATTCGTATACATACAATATGAATCGACAAAACCTCTTCAAAAATTTCGATATAAACTCGATATCGCAGAGTTCAACAAATATCATCACATAATTATTATATAATATTTTGTATCTAGCTTTAAGCTTTGATACATTGTATGATCGTTTTTAAACATACTTCGGTCATTGAGCCACCATTTTCATATTAGGCAGCGTTAAAACATATCGTATAAAGATTTAGTTTTCGCATATTCGCGCTCACCAGGTACGACTGAAATGAGTTTTTATAACGTGCAATAATGGATGCTTTTTTTATATGGATAATGTATAATTTCACGCAGAATGGAAGCGACAAGATGCTGCGCACATAACGATTATAGTTTCGCATAAAAGAGAGTCCCTATCTCCATTTTAAAAGGTTTTGAAGTCACATTTTGTCAACCAGCCAGTTCCAAAAATTGCGTATATAAATCTCTTGTACACTCGCCTTTATTGTTGAATACAAACTTATAATAACTGCCATCTGCACATACCACTGAAAAAAGTAACAGAAATGTACATTGAATAAAAAAATTTATTAAAATAGTCTATTTTACTTTTTATTTGTACTATAAATATAAAATTATAAGAATATATAGAATTTATTTATAAAATGTAATGTTATCTTAAATGTTTTATAATCTTTGCATTTAATATTATTGTTTAAAATAATTTTAAATGAATTAATAAGATTTTTTAAATATTTTTGTACTTTATATCTCAAAAAAAGTTTTTATATAATTATACAAAGTTTTTAAATTTAAAGAAAAACTGAAAACAAAATAATAAATAATGAATCATCTCATTTGAAGAGAATTTTATTTACCTATGATACTGTTGTTATCAGTACCAAATGCACACATGCATTGTGGTCCACCTGGAACTTGAAATTTGCAAAAACTCCAATTTGAACTGAAGTATTTTGGCAAAAACGTTGCTGAAGCTAAACTAGATTGACGATTTAATTTTGGATCTTCTACTGCGAAAACGTGAACGGTGCCGTGATCACTGGCAACGCACAGGCAGGTTGAATCGTGGTTGAAATTTATGCTAAAACAATTATTTGTTAAATTAATATTTCTATTTGTTCTAAATTTAAAACGAGAAACAAATTTATTATAAAAAGGTTTGTTTAAGTTAGTTATCTGACTTACCAATATATATTTGCGTGATTTGCACCTCGTCTTAATTCAGTCACCATATCACCGCTTTGTGTATCAAAGACCCTTATCAATGTGCCCTTTTCTGATGCTGTTGCTAACCTGGTACCATTTAAATTTAAAGCTATACATGATAAAGGTGTTTCGTGTGCATCTATATTTAATGGTTGTTTTTCCGTATTGGCTAAGTCAATTACTGTAAAAAATTATATAAATTAATTTAATTAATTAATTTTCTTATTTAAATCTTTCTTTGTATAAAGCTTAATGTTCATGATTCATTTACAAACAATAACAGTCTTTGTCAAAAACACAATAAAAGAATAATTGTTCTTTAAAAAAAATGTTAATAATTTTTGTTAGATTTATTGTCTATAAAAATTATATAATTCACTTTTATTATTTCTACTATTATTTATCTATACATTATTTACCTTGAACATATCCACATCTCCTTGCAGGAAAAGCAAGCAACGAATTATTGCTGTTTGGACAAAGTACACATAGCCCTCTAGGATTTGGATTTGTTTCAAAAACGTGCAATTGCTGAGGATTTTGGGTAAATGTGTAAACTTTTATAACACCTTCCAATACTATAACAATTCTGTCTCTTCTTAACTTTACTCCTTTTACTGGTGCATTGAACTCTAACGTGATAGCTGGTGATTTTTTGAGGTCATCCCATATAATAACTGCAAAGAAGAATGATTTTTAAATTTAATATAAAAAGTGAATACAAAATTAAAATTAAATTTATTAAAAATTTTATCAATATCCATCATGTATAAATATAACAGAAAATTACTTGTACCTTTATTTGTTGGAAACATTGGATTTTTCCCTCCACCAACGAAAGCTAAATAGTTACATCTAAACAGCATCTCTACATAGCCTAAGCCACCATCGGTAAATTCATGACGTTCCTTCTCTTTAAGTGGGTCACAATTGTAAACTCTGTAGCCATTTTCCATTCCACAAGCAAAACATCCTGCACAATTAAATGCCTCAATAAAGTACACTTGCATGATAGTCTTATCTGTTTACTAAGAGTTCATTTCTTGCATTTTTTCTCTCAGAAAGGTTCCGATACCCTTGTATAAGATACATTTCCCATTCATTAATTAATCTCTTACTTAATTAGCTTATCAAAACATTGCAGTGGCACGTGAGTAAAGCATGTTAAACTTTAAATCAAATATTTTGTTTCTTAATGTAAAATGAATTTCTACTGATTGTTCTAAATTACAAGTGACTTTCTTTCCTGTTAAGAATATTTTTTTATAACAAGAAAAGAAAACAAAACATTAACAACTTGACACCAATTACAGAATTGGGTCATTTAAGATGGTACATGCAATGAGATGTCTTCAGTATCCAATAAATTACAATTTATTATTAGTTCAAATAAATGTATGTCTTACTTTTACATTGAAACTTATTAAATATATTAAAAAATAGCAATTATGATTAAAAAAAATTGAGTGAGATTAAAAAGTATACAGATTTTAAATTCAAAAAAGCTCTTTTTGTAAGGAAACAAAATTAATTTATTAATAAATATAACCGATTCTGTAAAGTCACTAAATGTTCTTACATGATTGAAAGTCTAAAATTTTCATACAAAAATAACTCCTAGTGAGGTTAGCTTAAAAGAAAATGGAGCATCAGATAAAGTCTACTATTTTTCACTTACGAATTATTTTCTTATTTCCAATTAAGTAAGCTCCAATTAAGTAAGTTATTAGTTGACTGTTAAACGGTAAAGTCAAAATAAAAACTAAACTTGTATCATACTTTCCGCATTCTAAATTTTTCTTAGGTCGAGTTTTTCGCTGATAAAAACGGAATATAAATAAAGCAAAACATTCATACCCTGATCTTGATTAAAGCCGGCATAAAGCAGGCCGTTGCTGTTAGGATTTCCATCAATCAGATTCATTGCTACTTCTCTCTTATAACTTCAGTTTCACGAAAAAAAATCTGAACCTGGTGCTGTACCGCCTCTCAGTCGAGCTCTCGTCACATTTCGTCAGCCCGTATTTCCATTCGCTTATTGCACTCCGGAAAATCTGAACCGAGTAATTTCTTTTATTTTGACTCCTACGCTGCGTTTATTGTAGAATTTTTCTTGCATTTACTTTGCAAAAGCTCGCATTCATCGAGTAACGGCAACACTCCTGTATAAGTCAGCTGATAACTCAACAACGCGTCTCGCGATCTGCGGCTGACGCGACACACCGCGTAAGATTCGACGAGAAGTTTTTTTGTTTCCATCGCTCGCCGCCCTGTGTTGACTATACAGTTACTCGATCGCTGCAGTTGGTTTATTCGTTTGATTCTAGTCGCAGACCTGTAGAGAAATGCACTTTTATATAGGAAATTATAGAGTTTTTCTCGTTGTGATAGGTCGCCGTGGACGTAAAGTACCGAATAATATCAAAGGAGTAGGTGGATTTCGAAAGAATTAATACAAATCTCAACATTTTTTGTACAACTTTAATTATTATTTTTCATTTTAGTTTAATAAGTTTAACAATTTTAATCTTTAAAAGTATTAAAAATTAATTAATGATATAAAATTAACATACTGTTTCATTAGTAAAAAATTTTAGTTAAATTTTGTTAATTACGAAGATTCAGTTATATTATTTCTTTATATTATTATAATAAATTTGAACTCTATAAAAAATTTTGTATAAGAAATAGGGCGAAGTAAGCTTTTGATAATTTAAATCCAATATTTAAAATTTATTATAAACTAATTATAAATAATTTTTTACAAATATTCAACTTATGAATCCAAATAATAATATTGAACAAAATATTCAAGCAAAATCTTAAAACTTTGCTAATTCTAATTAAAAATCCCGCAAATATCACTAGATATACGGGGCTGCCAATAGTACGAACTATAATTTCCATTTTCTAGTACAAGCTGTACAACCACAGAGTGCAACAATGAAACAGTGGAACTTACTTTTTGTATATATTTAGAAGTTGCAGAACAACGTGTGATGTTATTTTATAAAAAAAGCATAATAATAACAAAACAGGAAATACTTTAAACGACTTATTGTAAGTTAATTGATTAATTTCACAAATGCTAAATATTTTGATTATAACATAAATCAGTACGAAAAATTATTTTCATTTTTGCTTTATAACCTACAAAGAATGTTTTGATAATTTGAAAAAATAAAATAAACTTTTATTTTGTTGTTGTACTATTAGTCTTAATGCAATTAATTATTAATTTACTAACATATTTTTAGTTTTACGTTTTTAATTTTTAACAGTAACTTACTTAACTACATTTTAAATAAGAATTTAAATTTTCTTTTACAAAAAAACAATAAATTTTTGTATTTTTTAGGCTGTTTTAAGTAAAGATGCAAGAATTTTAAAGTGGCTAATGTTGGTAAGTTAATTTGAATTTTTAAATTTATTTTATTTAAATTAATTTGATGATTAATAAAAGTTTCTGTTGAATTATAGATAATAATTTATCAAACATGTCTAATTTTGTGAGAAGATTTCATACATTTCAAGCACTATTAAAGGAGAAACCACAAAATTTAAAAAGTAAAAAACACAGTTCACAACAATGGTTAATGCGCCAGTTCAAAGATCCTTATGTGGAAAAAGCAAAGCAACAAAACTATCGATGTCGAAGTGCTTTCAAACTTCTTGAAGTGAATGATAAATATCATATTCTGAACCCTGGACAAAATGTAGTTGATTGTGGAGCAGCTCCTGGAAGTTGGACTCAGGTTGCTACTCGATTAACTAATGCAGATGGACTCATCATGGATGGTAAAAAAGGAAAAGTTGTTGCCATTGATCGATTACCAATTCATCACATAGAAGGAGCAATAATTTTTGGAAATATGGATTTTACAACTGATAAAGCACAAACATCATTGAAAAATACATTGGAAGGACAATTTGTAGATGTTGTTTTATCAGATATGGCTCCAAATGCAACTGGAGTAAAAGATTTGGATCATGAAAACATTATTAAATTGGCATATGCAGCATTTAAATTTGCTATTGAAGTATCTGCTTGTGATGCTAGTTTTCTTGTGAAAGTATGGGATGGAAGATTAGCATTTCAACTTGAACAAGATTTAAAAAAGTTTTATAAAGCCGTTAAAATCGTTAGACCTCAAGCTACAAGAGAAGAATCGTCAGAAAAATATTTTCTTGCACGTCATTTCAAAGGGTTAAAAACACAACCAAAAGAAAGCTAGTAGTAAATTAATTGTTTTGTACATAAAATTTATTGTAAATATATTTGTTTATTATATATGATTACTTTTTTTTATTAACTGAATCGATTTTTAAATAACTTTTTTATTTGTCAAACTATTTGAATAATTGTCATATTTTTATTTTAATATGAAGTTTATAAATCTAAATATTTTGAATATAATCTATTCAATTTAAATATTTTATATTAATTATTTACACACTTTAATGTAAATGAAATTAAAATTAAATTTTATCCAAAATTAACGGTTTTAGTTAAAAAAGAATGAAAAAATAATATCAGCATTCCAAATTAAAAACTTTTTAAGATTAGTCGGGAGGCTTTTAGGGTACGTAATAAAATAAACAATGAACGCACAATTACGCAATATACATCAATATATATTTTGCTATAAATAATACAATAATGTTTAATACAGTTACATTTAATACATCTTTACGATAGAGTTAACACTTATATCGTTACGCCTGTTTATATACAATCTGCGTTTATGCTTTTCTTTTCTATGGTATATAATAAAATTAATTAATATTTACACGAATTGACATTCATACGTTGAGACATTACACAGCACATCGAGAAGAAAATGAGTATAAAGAGATGCAGAGTACACGTTACTGGCCGCAATGTCAATTATTAAATAATCTCGCCTTTCGCTCGTGCATATGTGCGTGCATATTACATACTGCTTCGCCGTGCTCCATCTTATCAAGTATCTACCAATTATCGACCATGCATTTCTCTTCAATTACCATCCTTCGAAAATAAATCGAACGGAAATCAGACTGACATCGACGGTCTATTGCACTGATTCGAAAAGCGAAAAGAAATATATTTACAATTGCGGAAACGAAAAACTGGTCATATTGCACGCGAACACAAATCGTAATTTACATAACGAAAAAAAAAATCAATTGCATGGCCAATAATGAAGGTCCTACTTTTAAATGCGAGAGCGTCGGGAATTACGGCAATTTCCATGCAAGGTTCGAGCATTATTATAAGTAATCGAAATTTCTACGCGCGCAACCTCGTCGTTTGGTGACTTATCGGCTTCTCGAATATTCGCAAAAATTTGATTTTCGTCTACTGAACAGCTTCACATTTCTAAGTTCTCTACTTAACAACAGTTTTAAATGCTTTCTGTATTTACGCTTATAACAAAACGGCTCGATCGGAGCGGCCGATCGACTTTCATTCGGCTTCTTTTGCTTCCATCATTATTATATATCCATTGAGTATCGTTAATTATTATGCGAGTGTAAAAAGGGTGTTTATTCCACACCGTCATACAATAATACGGTTTGACTATAATCTCAAGTCGGTCTCTATTATACTTTATACTTTGCTTCGATAATTATAATTCTATGTACGTTTAATAGACAACAATTTCATTTTAATGCAAAAAACTGCGGGAATAAAGAAACAAACACACATACAATGATTCGACTTTCTATTATAAAGAGTAACAATATTTCGATGTTACCACACAACAGCGATATGACTTCTTTTTTTTTTAATTATTCTTATTGATTTGTTATAATTAATAAGTGATTGGTTGATATATATATTACGTTGTATATTACAAATTCGGAAGAACGACGATTCGCTTGCACATGATTTGGCGCACGAGTTATCTATAAAATTTTTCCGTACAGAAACAGAGACGCGAGAGCATTTTTTGAAAAAGCAGTGCACGAAACGAAGACGCGGACGGCCTTCTTCCGTTCCTTTCTTTCTTCTTACTCTCACGTACACACATCAGGTCCTTAATTTTTTAGCAAAAAGTGTCTCGATCACGAGATACGATTAAGAAGACTCTGTATCGAAAAGTGCTTAAAATCTGCTGGTTTTTCGTCATTATGCGATCAATTTTGAGTACGGTCCTTCGTGTAAATTTCAATGCACCTTGTTTTCGATCGAGAGATTCTTTTGACTGCCGCCATCGATATGCTTACAAACTACTGAGATTCGATACGTCGCGAGGCAACCTCGACGAAAAACTAAATTTTCAAAATTCGCGCTTAAATAAAAAAAATCAAACAATATATCAAATATTTTGCATCGTAAATAAATTCTCGCTCGGGTTGCCTCGCTGCAATATTAATTCAAACATGTACAATTATCGGTAATTATGCCGTCGACCAATGGAGCTTCGCGCGTTATAACGTCAAAGCACTGTTTTTTTTTTCGCGGGAGAGAAGAGGAAGCGGCGACGCTTCGCGCGCGCGGAAAATTTACCGAAAAATTCGTTTCATAGCCGAGAGCGGAATTTGCGATGCGATCGATTTTCCTCGGCGATCGATTCATCGGCCGAACCAAAATCAACAATCCCAAACTACCAGAGACGCGAATTTTCGAAAATTTTCCCAAAGCCCGCCGCCGCCGCCGCCGTCCGAAACCCGCGCGAAAAAAATGAAAAATCTACAAAACAACAACGAAAATCGCGGAGGATTTTCCGTTACGATCGACTCCGACGCGGAATTCCGTCGCGGAATTCCGCGCGAGTGTTCCTCCTGCTCTGTACGCGACCGAAAAAAAAAAAGAAACAACTACAGAGACATTCCACCGTGAAAACTCTTACACAACGCAACGCAATAACACACGCATACACACTGCACACACACACACGCATACACGCTCACACACTCCACGCGTGCGTGCGCTTTTCTCACACACGCACTCGACGAATATTTACACGTACACTTGACTCTCCGCTGAATTAAAAAATAAATGATAAATCGCAGCGTTAAACGGCGCCGCGACGCGAAAGGACATCCGCATTCCCGGCGCATGTAAGATACGATTGTGCAATTGACGAGCTCGACGTTCGAGACACTTTCCTCGGGCTGGCTGGCTGCTGCTGCTGCTGCTGCTGCTCGTGTCCGTGTGCGCTTTCTCCCGCAAGCCGCGTTTTATTACACGAGTAAAGCGACTTGCGCGCCTCCTCTCACCTCTAATCGCGACCGCGACGCGACGACGCGACGCCCCGGTAAGTCCGAGGAGGTGTTGCCCCGAGAGTGAGAGAAAAGAGAAGAATCGATAAGAAGAGAGAACCGGTCCACTTCATTGAAGGTCGAGTTTAAAAAAAAAAAAAAGGGAGAGAGAAAACGGATGGGAGAGAGAGAGAGAGAGAGAGAGGGAGATCCCTCCTCTTCCTCCTCCCCCTCCTCCTCGGGCGGCTAAAAAAAGGAACACTAATGGAACTGCGAAATAATCACCGCGGGTATATAACGCGAGAGAAAGGATGCTGCTGCTGCTGCTGCACGGCTTTGTCGGAGCTGCGAGCTTTGCCGTTAGAAATGAGTAATTAAAACGCGTCGTTGGGTTAACTTTATAAACGATAAATGCTTTCCTAAGAGGCCAGCTCGCAGCTCCGGAGCCTCGAGTGAGCGATTTACTTTGAATTAATGAGCCCCGATCCTCGCCTCGCCTACCGAGAGGTCTTTTTAGCTTAAAATCTTGCGTCAATCGAATACTGATGGCCTGTTCTTCCGAGTAATAAACAATAAATGCATTTAAAAATTGCGCTTGTCCGACCGTAATGCAATTATATACCCAAACGTAATGGGTAAAAAAAAATTTCAGTTTACCAATTTGTAAAAACTTTTCGGTCGTTTCTATTTTTTTTTTTTTTTTTTCGAATCGAGGCATTGTTTATCCCGAATGCAAGTTCCGCAACGTGATTAAAACCTCGCCGAACGTAATGGCAATTACGCGGTTCCATTAGCGAAAACTTTTAGCCGCGGCGCTCGCAAATCCCGCCGTATACATCTCTCCCCTTCCCACGGTGAGCCTCGAGAGTGCGAAAACAGTCTGCCGACACGCTGAATCCTTCCCCCTCTCCTGCCGCGGCTCTCTTTGTTTTGAAATCGCGAGTAAGTCGGAAAAATTCTCGTTCGTTCGTCGTCTTCGACGCTCGCTTTGTTTTTTTCTTCTTTATTTGGCACAGTTAACCGCATTCGAATTCGCGCTTTTTAATACAGGATCTCCCGGGCGGGCGTTTTAACCGCCGCCGACGGCGGCGGGTAGCCTGTCGACGTCGGTCGACGACATCTCCTTGTAGTAGTTGACCCTGCGGCCGGGCAGCGACGTCGTGGAAAACCGGCTGTTCTGCCGACGGTGACCCTCCTGACCCCCGATCGGCTCGTTGTGCGAGCCGTGACTCGTCGTCGGGTAGAAGCTCAGGTCCCTGACTAGTGGCATCCTCGCCCAGAATCGCAGAAGCATCGGTTTTTGCTTTTGTTGCCGCTGATTGCCAACCTGCTGCTGTTGTTGTTGCTGCTGCTGCTGTTGCTGCTGTTGCTGCTGTTGCTGACGGTCCATTCGTACACCAGGAGGTGGCAATCGCCAGTGAGTCGACGGAGGCTTCTGACGGGCTGGAACGCTGCTCTTGGTGCTCGTGGGTGAGTTGCTGTTGTACTCGTCTCTTGAGCCGTACGGAGAGAGTAACAGGTGCTCTTTGAAGTTGTCCAGACTGTGGATGCTGTTTACATCGTCAGAAGGGAATCTCACGAAACTTTGAGATCTGCTGTCCGGTGATTGCTCCGGGAATCGAATGTAGGACGTCGACTCGTCGCTGTTGCTCTGAGATGGGATACGCCTAAAATCAGAGCTTGTCGGCTTAGAAGACTCCGCCATCTGATCTCTAAATTGGAAAGGAATGTTACCGTCGTTTTTAAAAATAATGGGTTCGTCGTTAATGGTTATCGATGGTTTCTGTCTTCGGTGGTCTGACGGGTTGCGACGGTGAAAATCCGAAAATGGAGGGGCGTCGGTTTTTGGAATAACGTCTTCGAGATCCTTCAATGTGTAAGTAGTTTCTGCAACCTTGATTGGAAACGTTGGTTTTTTTCGGCCAAACCCAGTAGTTGAAGTGTGACTGTCGTGGGTTGAGAATATAACTTCAGGTTCTGTCACAAGTTTCTCAGACTCAAAAGTTTCTGCTGAATCCGTTCTATAAGTACTCTCTGTACTTGTAGTGACAGGAATTTGTGTGCTAAGAATCGTTCTAGTAGTAGTCCTCACATAACTTTTTCTTAATGGTCTAATGGTATTCAATGTAGTTTCTTCAATACTGGGTTCAGTGGTTGTTACAATTGTACTTGGGACATCGGTAGTCTGAGTGGTCATCGAATCCTCCTTTGTAAACTCAGTCACTTCGGTTTTAATCATGCTGTCACTGGTGCCGTATGTGTCTTGCTCATCAGACGTTGTAAATGCAGGCATTGTAGTTGAATCTACAAGTGTCGTCGACGTTAAATCATCAGAATCTGATAAAGTAGTCGATCCCTGCTGTTTATTCTTCTTTATGAAATCCTGATTCTTAGGCGACATCATCATTCCAGCCTCTCCTGGTTTAAGAAGCTCGTGCTCACTGTCTCCAAAGTTATCATACTGATCACCTGCCGCCTCGTCATAATCTTCTTGATCTTCGGATTCCTGCTCCGACTGAGAGTCTGTGTAAATAGTCTCATCTTCCGTTTTATCTTGAGTGTATATTTTTTCTGTATTTTTTAAAGTACTCTCAGCTGTTTCCGCGGCAGTTTGCATGTCTAAAGGAGCAACGGTTTGAACAGTCACATCCGTCTCGGTACTTATTATCTCATCTTCTGAAGAATTTGTGGTCTGCAGTGTTGCATTCTCGATCTGTTCAGGCTCCTGACTAACCGGCGATCCTCTAAGAGAATCATGTCTTGGCCTTTCTTCCTTCTTCTGAGACGATAAGTGAGGTCGTTGCGTTGGTGACAACAACAGCACCATTGTTGGAGAAGAGTCCTCGGACGCATCGGAACCGTCAGCCTTCTTCTCTGACTCACGCCTGTCATAGTTCTGTTGATTAGAACGATTGAACAAAGGCTGCAGACTAATCGGAATCTTGTAATCCACAATACCAGAAACAGTTTCGTTCATGTCATCGGCAATTTCGGCTACTGGAACCACTTGGGCAATTTGGGGAATAGTTTTTTTATCAGATGAAGCATTGGAGTTGCTGAGAAAAAATGTACCCTCCTCCTTGGTAGAGTGATCCTCTGGCAGTTTCTTCGTGATGTTGTCCACCTTATAAACAACAACAGCCACGGCCTCTTGAGTCCTATTGCTGTCCAATTGCGGCGGTAACTTTTGCGAGATTACGACCGGAATGGCAACTCGGTCTCCGACCGTTACACTTTCGTCGACTTTTTGCTGTGGTTGTTGCGGCGTTTGTGGTTCCGGCTGTGCTTGCGCTGGTTGTGGCGGTGCCGGTGGTGCTTCTGGCGGACTCCCTCTAGCGGGCAACGAAATGGGTATATTAATTTGTAGAGGTCCATTTGCTTCTGATGGCTTTTTTCGATTGTTCCCGAACTTCCCATACATGGCATTGAGGCGCTTCAGGACGAACTGTCTCTGGGCATCCTCGTCAATTTTGATGGGGTCGGGTTTGCAAACTCCTTTGCCATCGGAGGAATAACCGCTTGGACAAGCAATCAATTCCGGGGCTATGAATATGCTTTTCGGCGTAATTCTACGCAAAATATTGGACGAGTCAAGATTGGACTGGCCGCCGCTCTTGTTCTCAACCAAAAGCCAAGCCTGCCATGCTAATTCCGAGGGCGAGCCGATCTCTTGGTCCAAAGTTTTCCGTGGCAGTGACGAAGACGAGGAAGACGAGAAGGCATCGCCAAAACTATCGGCAGTGGATCGGCAGTAGCCGGACGACGAGACTATCGCAAAAATCGTTAGACAAAGCCGCCAGGAGGCGAGGTTTCGCCTTTGACGAGTGCCGAAGCACGACATCCTTGACGGGAAAGAATTTTTGATGATCCTCTGCACGTGGGTGGGTGTCGACGTTTGCTCGCGGTGCCAAAAATGCGTTTCACGCGTCACCTGTCCACCGATGACAGGAGCATCGGTAATGCCTGTAACAACAAAAAAGGAGTGTGTCGGTAAAATATTTTTTTGGAAATTAATTCAGTCGTAAATTGCGTTGAACATTGTTCTAATCTAAATAGTATTCATTATAGTTTATAAACTGCACTGTGTCAGCTAAGACAAGTGTAGCAAGTTCCGTGCCAAAGTCAGTAAATCACGCTTGCGTAACGTCGGACAACTCGTCAAAATATTATAGAAAATTTAACAATTCTATCGCAAAACAGGAGTTGATTTAAAATAAATGGCGGCCGTAATTCATTCCCGCGAGCCCGGCGAAATTAATGAGATTCTTGAATGGTCGTGATAAGGCAATTCTCCGCGAGCGGCAAGTGTACGTGCCATTTATAGAAAATGCATAAAACGGCCAGATAGCCAGAAGAAAACGCCGTGGCAAGGAGAAGAAACCAGTCGTAAATCAGCCGCGCGAGGAATGTAAAGTATATACACGCGTTAGGATATCCCACAAAGACAGAAGGTGAAAGAGAGAACGAGAGAGAGGAAGAGAGAAAGTGATATTCGAATAGGATAAAACGCGAGAGAGAGAAGAGAAGGAAGAAGGCGCTCGGAATAAAAGCAGAGAAAGAAGCGGAGTATACACGAGGCAGTGAAAGCAGAGGAGGAAAGGAAAGCACAGGTACCGAGAGGGAAGGACGGAGAAAGGAATAGTATTAATCTCGCGGAAAGCATTCATCTCCGGGGCATTAAAGGGATTAGAGAGAGAGAGAGAGAGAGAGAGAGAGAGAGAGGCCCTCTCCCGGCCTTCTGCCGCTGAAATAATGCTCTGTTTGCATTCCGCGAAGAGCTGGAGCGGCATTATCCGCGTTCGAAACCGCATTTCGCGCCTGCAGCTCGAGAGCGCCGGTATAATTCCCTTTTCCTCTCTTTTTCGAGAGAGAGAGAGAGAGAGACGGCCGATATAGAATTTCTTTCTTGTCTTTGATTAAAGCTCGATGGAAATTAGTTCCGCGGAGATTTTCCGCGAAAATAAACCGCGCGTGTTTTTCAATCTCGGGATCCGGCGGAACTGTTGGCCCGGCTGGTTTTACTTTCCGAGCGATGTTTCCGCTGATTAAATGTTTTCATCTGCGAATCTTCAAATACATCGGATTTCTCTCGCTCCGAGAGCTGAGTAGCTTTAAGCCGCTGCAAGCGTTCGAAAATCTTTCCGTCTAAAAGCTTTTTGCATTGATAATAAGCGTATTTTCGGGTGAAGCTTAAAAATGCTGACTCATGGATCACAGTGATTTATTAAAGAGAATCCTTATTTTAGAGGTAAAAAACAGTTATTAAAAGCTCGGCCATCGTTTCCGGACGCTAATGAAAGCTTTAAATCTCAAGATTATACGGTTTCACTTCCAAAGTACGTTGATTTCCATACAAATAACCCTCCGTAAGATAACAAAATCACGTACACTTCGCACCTGATCAAGCAGCTTCATAATAAAAAAAAGGCTCGCAACAGAAATAGCCTCGCGCCAGCATTTAAAACCGCCGTCTCGCCTATTCCCGGGAATTTCTCAAGGTAAATTCAAACAAATCGAACGCCTCTCTCTCTCAGCGAAGCTTTTCAGCCGAAAAGTCAGAGCTGCGCGGACAAAAGGCACGATTCAGCTCTTTCTTCTCCGCCCGACGCAGACACACAGCACACACACATACACACACACACACACAGACACACAGAGACAGGTAGAGAGAAGCGAGGCGCTTTCGGCTTTTATCGCGGAATTGACTCGTCGAATCGATTCGAAGGAGCTGCTCGCCGCCAGGATCGAGTGTGTGTGCGGCTGTGCTCTGAAAATTGAAAGTCGCGCGAGAGAGCGACTTGACGGTTCGGCCGGGTGAAGGGGAGAGACGCGAAGATAGGAGAGGAGGGAAAGAGAGCGGCGCGCGGGATTCCAGATCGCAAAGTGCACACGCACACCAGGCCAAGAGCGCCGACTTTGTTATACGCGCGCTGGAATCCGTGTGGACATCGGCGTCGCGATTGTTGCTGGCGACTTTCTGTTAAATTAGCTCTCGATCCTCGAGCGAAAGCTCCTTTGTTTTATTTATTTATTAATAGAGCTGATCTCGTACCTTCATCGGTGGAATATCGAAGGAACTTGCGAGATTCGAAAGAGTTTCCTTCCAAGTTCGAATCAAGCTTTCCAAACGTCAATCGAATAAAAAGCCGTTGAATCATTGAAACACCGTAAGTCCTCAAAGCTCGTATCGGAAAACAAAATAACTTTGGCAACTCGGCAGCCTCCCGAGTGCGCAGCATCCTCGAATTTCAAAGAACGCGCTCTTCCTTCCATTCGATCTCGCAGACGTCTCCCGAAACTTTGGTCATTCCGCGCGGCTCTCCTCGCTCCCCGAGGTGAAAAAAAAAAAAGAACAGGCAAATTACCTCCTACAGGAGCACGTCACTCGAACGAAAATCCAAGCAGCACAAGCGCAGCAGCAGAACCGTGAATCGAAGGGAGTACCGAGGAATCGGCGAGCATCTCGCGGCGGCCCGCTGCTGCTCCTGCAGCAGGCCGCGAGGACATTGAGCGGCGCCACGCTCAATCGGCCGTATTAAAACGTGTTTAGCGAGAGAGAGAGAGAGAGAGAGAGAGAGAGAGGGAGGGAGGGGCAGTGCAGTGAGAGGATGCCGTGACGGGACGTCTCTCGTCCGCGAACGCGTCCGTAACTCGCCGGAGCTCGCGAGATACTGGAATAAATAGACGGAGAGAGAGAGAGAGAGAGAAATGCAGGTGGAAAGGAGGCATTTCCCGAGGCGGCGCCGGTCCCAGTTTAAATATAGCTCCTGCGAATTAAATGCCGAGGGTAATGGTAATTAAAGGATCGGCGATTTGCTCGACATCGATGACGGTGACTTCGGCGGGGCTTTGGCATTTCGCTGGCGGAACGGTACTTGGAGTAGAAAAGTTTTGCGACGGACGAATTTGGTCTCTGCGATCGATCGTTTTTTCTTTTTTTTTTTTTTTTATAAGCGGTTGAAAAACGGTTGGCGCGCCGATGCTTCCACCTGTGCTTTGGGTATTTCGCAGTAAAATAACGTTTACGATGTGCCTTTATACGGCGCACTAAAAGTAGACTTTGAGTAATAGGCTCCTAAAATTTAGTATTATATTTTAAACAGTTCATTAATTATTTAGATTTTATGCAGTTCCATAAAGTAGCGAGGAATTTTGAAAATTTCATCAAAATGACGCGGACTAACAGCTTCTGCAACTGAAAGTTTTAAATTCGACACTTATGTAATTCATTATCGATAGATGAAACGTTAATGATTTAAAGTTTCAACTCTCCTCTGTCGCGGAATATCGAATTCTACTGAAACCTTCGGGCATTGTGAAATACTTTACGCGCGACTTTATACATTTTTTCTCGTTCTTTATCCCGCTGCCATCTGTTACATAAAGTTTACATTAATTATTTATCTGTAATAACTCGTTTCTTCTGCTGTAGCAGAAACGAGTTCTATGTATAAAAATAATTGATGTGATTTATTTGATATTTGTGCTTTAACCGCGGCTGTGCGCTTTTTTTTTCGAGCGAATTGAGCCAATATTTGTAATAATGATTATTATTAAGTGTCGATAAAACTAGTCTTGTTAATTCTCGTAATGGTAATATCAAACTCTCACATCACGCAATGCCAACGCCAATAAGGAAGTTATGTCACAATAGAATTTTAATGCACTGGAACGCTCGTAAATTCGTGGCTTTAATTTATTTGCCATTACTCTAAAGCAACTTTCTGATAACATTACTTCGTTATCATGGAAATAGTTTTTGCATCGAAATGTCATGAAAATAAATTTTTAACGACTTTCTAATGAAGCTCGGTTTGTACGCAGATTATTTCCTTAATACGAATATATATGAACCGATACGCATTAATCTCGAAATTTATTAATTCCTTTTCGAATCGCCATTCGCACCGCGAACAATATCGAAGACGAGAATTAAAAGGGGCCTGCGCCCAAAAAAAGGCCGTAGCTCAAATCATTATTAATAAACAACAGGCTTACAATAAATAAATTCCCGCCTGGCGCCAGGCCACTCCGTCGGACGTTATCTAAAGCCCGATCAAAATAATCAATCCTCGTTCAAAAAAAAAAAAGGAAAAAGAACGAGTCCCGCGGAATGCCCCATTCACTCCGGTATTTTTTCGCAAGGCACGCAAACGCACGCCAGAAAATAATAAACCCGAGGAGAAAGAGACTTATAGTTAACCAGTCCTCCCCGGCAGACGGAGAATCACAGAGCCGCGGGAAGAAAAAACGGCGCCGAGCGAAAAACAAGTCGCGCGCGCCGCAGAAAAATGATAACAATGCGAAAAAAGCGAGAGGCGGAAACCGTATGGAGGAGATGGAGAGAGAGAGAGAGAGAGCAAAAGAAGCGGAGAATATCAAGTCGCGAAGGTATATCTTCGCCCCGTGCGGAGCTTATCTGGTTTGCAAAGCGAACGAATGAATAAAAAGGAAGCTGCCACCGGCTTCCTTTTTTTTTCGCGCCGGGAGAAATAGAAAAATCCGGGGGTGGGGGGAGAGACGGAAAATCTAACGGTCCGGCATTATGCGGCGCGGTGTAGTTTACGAATTCAGCGGCAAATGTATATCCGTTCTGATTAAATTCACCGGAGGGCCTTCCTCCGCCAGGTATATAATAGGAAGAGTTTCTGGGAGAGCGCGGCGCCGGGCAGGAATATTGGGATTGCGAGCGGATTACGATGGATTATGCATATATATGCCATTTCGCGAATTGCGCTCCGGGGAATTCGGGCTCTCTCGCGATTATTCTTTGCTTCGGCGGGGATTTGGTTAATTAATGTTTCTATAAATAAATAAGAATTAAGATAACTTCTGTGTTTCTTTTTTTTGCTTTTCGCGGCGGTCGACTGGAGACTGATTGATTGCTGTTTCTCGAGGATTGTTAATAATTTATCGAATGCCATTATTAACGCTCGAACGTTGGCATTCTTCGGCTAGAAAAGTAATTTATTTTTTTGCGTAAATTCAAGCGACTCGTCTCCCGTAAAGGATTAAAGTTTCATAAAATTTTCTAATGTTTACACATCCGTATATCTGTAAAGAAACTCGTGGATATCGCGATGATGTATTAGCTTACAAATTCCATTTCCATAAAACGCGAAAGCTCTCGATAGCACGCCGCGGAAAATGCAATTTTCTCTTATCGACACGCTCGTGAACGTCGGCTTGCGCGAGCGTACAAAAAAAAATAAAGGCCTGCCGATAATCGCGATCGGCTCCTTTGTGCCGTTGCGAAAGGAAGGCGGCGCTCGATCGGTGTTCCTGCTTTTCCCGATTTCGGCTCGATCGAGAAATGTGTTACGTGTGTAGGCGGACGCTTGGCAATAATATTCTGACAGAATGCGCTCGAATGGAGTTTCGGAGGTTGCGATTTGAAAGTTATTTTATGAACTATCGATGAAGCAAATTTGGAATGCTGCTGAATTGATTTTTAGTCGAATTTTAATTAATTTCTTAATTGATTTTGAATAAACATAGGCTCCTCGATTTATGTATTTGCACGTCAGAAAACGTAATTAATAATATCATCTACAAATTAGATAGAAATGTCTTTAATCAAGTTTGTATCTGACTAATTAGAAAGTGACGTAAACTTAAATCTGCATGTATGCTTATTCAGCAATTGGTGCTCTTAATGTAATTCATTTGACTTTTTAATGAAGCTCCTAATATACATCTCTGTCACAAATTTAATTTTCAGGAAACTATAATTGTCAATCAAAAATCGAAATTTAAATTTAAAATAAAGTTCAAAACTCGTTATTATGTCGAGAGATATGTTGTATTTAGAGAAGTAGGTATATAATACAATATACAAACATTAATGTGAAGCCAGAGTAGATATCATTAATTAAAAGCTTTAATTAGCCAAAGAGGAATGAAGTAATTATGTGAAATTCATCTCGTGCAAACATCAACCGTAATAAGTATATGCCTAATGACAAAATGTTTCAGGATAGATTTATATTTCGTTCGCTACTCAAATTGATCTAAAAGTGGAAATGATACAATGATTTTCCCGAAATAACTTATAAATTTGCATATTGATTTTTCTATCGCTAATAAATATTTCAATAAATTGAAATGTGAAAATATTTCATATTCATATGAATCCAATTTCTAACGTAGCCCATCAGTTTTATTTAAAAAAAATCTGCAAAGTAATATAGAATAAGAAGACTATATCGATTCCTATAAAACAAAACAATCAGCCCTCGAAAGATTTGGCTCTCTTCCCCAATATTTAATAAACAAACCAATACTCCTATCAATAAAATCTCCCTCTGCATCGCGCACCAGAAACCCTCCGCAGCGACCCCATTCCTCCCGTCCGACTTCGGCGCCGAAACCAAAGCAGCTCGCTTTTCCTGCCGCGGCGCCCGTCAGCTTCCACTTGGCTCGCACACACCTGCCCGGCGATCGGCTCTCGGGCCGCGAGATTGGCGCCAGCAGGCGCGACGGGTCGCCTCTTGTTTTTCCCGCTGGTCCCGGTCACGCGCCCCGGCAATGAAGAGGAGGTCGTAACGAACGATTAAGAGGAGATAGCATCGGTGGAGCGGGGTGAGGGGGAGGGGGACCCTCTTTGGAGATTGTAATTGCCGAGCGTAAAGCGAGGGGAGGCGGGGCGATCGGTTTGCGTGTTTTGGACTTCGATTTTTGGAGAGGGGATTTACGATGGAGGATTTTGCCGCGTATTTTCGTGACCGCCGTGTGACATTTCGAGGATTTGCGCTCGACGGAAATTTTTTTATATGGGTATCTTTTATTTAATGGATTTTTAAGCGAAGTGTTTTGATATTGTAACGGATGCCACTTGAAAGTGCTACTCGCTGCGCGGAATTGCGCTTGATGTTTTGATTCCGATCTGAAATGCTTTATACCTTGGAGAGCTGTTCAATTAGTTCGATAAATGGATGCGTTTGATATTCGTGCTTGATATTCGGATGAAAAATGTATTATCGGAAAATTAATTTAATTATAAAATAAAATCGTTATTTTTGTAATTACTCGAGGAAAAAAGAACTAAATATTTTTTGGCGAAATTGCAGGACCGTTCTATATACATATATATACACTTGATAAACTAGTTTTGGATACTTGTTCTTTTAGGCAAAATTTTCAAAATATTTAATTTGTAAATTACGTAATTTTGTAAAAGTCGAATTCGCATTTTCAAGCAGGTTTACTGACACAATAATTTACAAAATGTCCAAATAAAATCAATTTTTCCAATTCCAAAATATGAGCTCGAACTTTATAAATGCGCATTTTTTCGACCGCGTTAAAAACCTTATCGAATAATTTACAATCCACAATCGCTCAATTACACCCAAACGCAGACTTATAACCGGTAACCGTCAAACATTAATTATTACCCCTCACCTTTCGACTCATAAAACGAAGCCAAAGCCATTCCCGCCGCTAAAAACGGTTTACAATTTTCCGAGATGCGCGCAGCAACGCCATCAGCCAGTCTGCGTCTAAAATTATCGCCGCGCTCGTCTATAACTGCAAATTAATACTCCTTACGTATTCCCGCTCGGCAAAAAAAAAAAAAAAGAAAGAAAAGAACGCCGAGTTAAATCATCCGTCCGATCTCCCGGCTACCGTCGTAAACTCCGTTGCGCAACGGAAAAGCTTCGAGAAAAACTGGATCTCGGCGCACATCCCAGAATTCCCCGCGCATTTGGAAATACATATCGAGAGGCGAGAGAGAGAGAGAGAGAGAGAGAGAGAGAGAGACGAGGGCTGAGCGGGGGGAAAAAAGCGAGAGGATTCGCGCGAGAGAGGATCCTTGGTGGCCTTTCTCAAGGAGCGCGATTATCTCCGAGTCAAGGTCCGTCCGCGAGTCGCCGCCGCGGTGTGTGTCAATGGTTGTCGTCGGCCGACGGAATGACATCTCCGAGCGAAACATAATGCCGGAGGACTTATTATCGCGCGTGCGCTGATTCTGCAAGTCGCGGACTTTTATTGCGGTATTTTTATGCGTAGGAGCGGACTCGGGGAGACTTCCGGAAGATGGTGTTTTTTTATTTTAAATTATTGTATAATGCTAAATAACGTTATGAGTTGTGTCGCGTTTAGAAATAGTTGTAAAAGCAATTTTTTTTTTTTAAGTGCTTCCTGTCGTTTTTACCGTCGGTCGAAAGTAATTTAATAAACAAACCATTAAATCTCAAAGTGCAAATCTTTGTTCTATTACAATTACTATTATTTCATTTTTTCCAGCAGCTTAACGACTGAATCCTATTTTAAGTACCAAAAAGAAAGTAAGCGCAGTTGGCCGTCAGAAATTCCAATGACCGAAGGCGAATAAATCAATCGATCTCTAAAACGAAAGAGGAAAGAACGAGCAAACACCGAACTAATGAGTACTCGGAGCGACGTAAACATTCTATTTTTGCGTGTTGTAATTCACTTCCGATAGAGAGAACCGACTCTCTGTCACCGCGTTTTTATCGCTGAAAAGATCGGTGAGGTCAGTCGTAAAAAAGAAATGCGGGCTCGAGCAATATAATTCGACATCGGCAAAAAAGTCTCGGCTTAAAGCAGGCGGCGGCGGCGGCGGCGAGGTCTTGCTGCCTGTTCGCAGAAGTAAGTACGTCGGAAAGAATGCGTATTAAATTTTTAAGTTTCCAGTAAGACATTAAAAACGCACTTCGGCTTCGCTTCAATTCGCTCTGCTCTGGCTCTCCGCGCGGCCGTTTTATAATGGCAATTGCGCGAGTAAGAGAGAGAGAGCCGCGGGAGCACGAATTTTTTCGCGCGAATAATAGATGTATTACGCTTGTAATTGCCCGCTAAAATGAGAAATGCCGTAGCGCAATTAGGCTTTTGAAACAATATTTAGTAACGACATTCCGCGCGCTCACTTTTTTTTTTCTTTTTCCAGCGGTGTCAAAGCGTTACCAACCGCAAGCTTGTGTGATGGCGCACAAATCCCCGGGGACTGTTACGTTTAAGTGATTTTTACCTGGAAGCTGCCAAAGAGCTTCTGTGTGCCAAAGTCGCGGGAGACGACGAGCGGATTAATATATTTGAGAAGACGTCATATCGGCTTCGTCGAATAATATATATAAAAAAGCACCATTAGGCGCGAAAAGTAATCTAGGATCGTAAATAACGAGGGTAATAAAATACTGACGTAGCAATTGTGACGTAGTTTTTTTCTGGGTTTTCCTGAGCCATATGCATATGTAAACACGCGATGTCAAATCTGATTGTAAGCCATTTAAATTGACACAATAAATCTATTAGCATAAGTAAAATCAGAGCTTTGCAGAAAATTAAAAAAAAACCGTTGGATCGGAGCGTTTAAAAGGTAACTTTTTCTCGCTGCAGGTCGAACTAGAATTAAACCGCGTTTTACGAACTATTTTCCTTCTCTGCGAATGAATCCAATTCCACTGCAATAATTATGACATAAACAAGGAAGTAGTTAAGCATCTTAGCTCTCTTACTATTATGAGAAAATTAAAAGCCAGCTATTCAATGCATCCTTACGAAACTTTCTTCTCTCTAAATTACTCTTTAATTACGGCTAATTTTTCGCGTTTAAATAATAACAGCTGCTATAATATGGAAGGTGTTCTACATGTATTTAAGAATTTAACAACAGTAATGAAACAGCTTTAGTTTATGTCTGAAATATTAGTATATCACCAAAACTCGCGAAAACCGTTAAATTTACAGTCACTCTACAATTTTTCATTGAATTTCCACTCAATGCAGATAATTCAACTTGTCAATAAGCCTCATCATAACTTCTCGATTCAAATGACCAGTTCGCACCTTCGACCGAGTCAGACGCTCGTTTATAAATAAACCACCAGGAAACGAATCTGTCCGCGATCGAAAAAAATCGCGCGGAGCCAAAAAATGCCTCTCTCTCTCTCTCTCTCTCTCTCTCCGCTCGAAGGGTCCGCAAGCTCTTGGCGTCGCTCCAAGGAGGCTGTCCGCGAGCGCGACGTCCGAAAGCTCGCGCCCGCGTCTTTGGCTCGGCTCCTCCGCCCTTTAAATCACTGCCACCTGCCGGGGGGAGAGGCGCCTCTCTCCGAGACTAATGGGCGTCTGGCGATTTTTCTCGCTCTCTCGCCGGCCGCCTACTGTGTGTTTATTTATTCCGATATCGCCGCGGCCGAGTAGAAAGTTCAGAGCGACGCGCAGAGGCTAATCGAGCGGATGAGTGGCTCCCCGTCGGACGACGGCACTTTGTCGGCCGGTAAGAGGCGATTTGGCCGGCCGTTACCGCGCGAAACCGCGCGGAATAAAAGAGTGCGCGCCCCGCGGCTTTACGTAAGCCCGCGCGGAGTCCGGTTGCGTAATTTATAATATGAACGAAAATTATATTGTGCAACGAGCGACATCGAGCGCGAAAGATACATTATTATTTTTAAAGGAAGCAGTCTCTAACCTGCGTGCCGGCATTATGTAAGCGGGAGATGCGTTTAAAGTATTACGCGGCGGCGTTA
Organism: Ormyrus rosae; assembly: GCA_035047165.1. NCBI lineage: Eukaryota > Metazoa > Arthropoda > Insecta > Hymenoptera > Ormyridae > Ormyrus > Ormyrus rosae. The sequence goes on along the minus strand of JAWWML010000031.1, from coordinate 3,783,505 downwards.
CGCGCGCTTTTTATTTCGCGCGCGTATATACTCCGCGGCGGAAGTTTGAAAAAGTGCCGATATGTAAAAGTTTAGCGATATATATACTCGCGGGAGGATCGTCGAGACAGCACGCGGCTCGAGCTCCCGTCGGTCTTTTAACTTATATATATAAGGGGGGCTGGAGACCTGAAAAATCTAATATGCGCGATATACGGGGCATATTTCAAAAGCTTCCGAAGCCGGGAATGCCCGGGCGATAGATGTACACGACGATCTTGTTTCGAATTCGCCTCACGTATTTATACTCTTATCGCTCGTCTTTCACTGTCGTTCCTTCTGTTTTTTTTTTTATTCCCGTATCTTTCACTTTCTTGCCCGTGTACATACTTTTCTCCGGTATTTTCGTACGCTCGAATTCCGCCTTTTCGAGCGACACACGTATTATAATGCCAGGCGTCTTGTTTATTCGAGAACAGCCCATATTCCCGGCCGCCGCGAAACTTCGAGTCTTCGGACGTTAAATTCAACGATACACACGTCGGAAAAACGCCCAACGACATTCCGCCGGAGCGCAGATGCGGCGACTGAGATAACTCCGCTCGAAATCTCACCTCGAAATCGGCGACGTCGAATCCGCCAGAATGCGAAGAAAGACAGACCCGGCGCCGGGGTTCATCGACCCGTTCGGCCGAGACTCCCGCGCGCGGCGCGCGGCGCTCGTCCCGAAATTCGCGTGGGCGCGCGAGGAGAGCCTTCTTTTTCCGCGAAAGAGCGTTATACACGCGTACGTATACACGAGGCTCGCCTCGTTGATATGCCGCGGGCGTCGGCTCTCTCGCGGGAGAGGCGAGCAGCGGGTGTACCGTTGTCGTAGATCGGCGACGTGATCGCCGCGAAATCGGCGTGTATGTGTATATAGAGGAGCGCGCACGCGGAAATGCGCGCAAGCTGCCGCGCGCGGGGCTGTAATTGCCAGCTGATATAATAGTGGGAACTGGCGTACGTGCAATTATGGCGGGAGGAGGCTCGGCTCTCTCCGCGGATGCGGAGGGAATAACGTGTGGGTTGAGGGACGTGTGTGCACTCACTGCTGCGCCGAGTGCGTTTTGTTAATGGGAACGGACGCGCGGCTGATTGGGTCTTGTGGATCGGTTTTTGGATTTGAGGGAAGTGAGTTCTGAATAAAAGTTTGAGAATTTATCAAGTACAAATAGCTAAATGATATCACGAGATTCGTATTATAAAAGAATCAAATATAAGATAGATTGGCCACTTTACGATAAGCGCCTAATATTTGTGAAAATAAATATTCAAACGAAGCCGCCTCCCCAAAAAGAACGGCGAGCATCAAAGCCGAAGACCCGCAGGCGGCGGCAAAGCTCTCCTCAGCTGCCTATCTGCACCGAAAGTTTTAAAGTAGCCCCGCATGGCCCCGCCAAGCCCGCACTCGAGATTTTCAGTTCACGGCCAGACCAAAAAACTTTGGCTCGACCGCGGCTGCCCAGAAAAAGCTCCCCCTCTCTCTCTCTCTCTTCGCGCGCAGAAGAGCCGTTCCGCGCGGCGCGTAAAAGCGCACTTGCCGTTACGCGTCTTTTTAAGAGATCGGGCGGCGGCCGCGCGTTGCGCGGATCAGGGCCGCCCGAGTGGGTAAATATAGGCGGCGCACTCCTATACGCTTTTCAGGGCCCTTAAGAGGCGTCGAATATCCTACCGCGCCGAGAGCGTCGGGGGGATATTAACCGATTTACGCGCGTTAGCTCGCGAATAAAGGATATAATGCAGCTCGTTTGATATATTAAAAATAGGATCAGTTTTTATTGCTTTTTTAAATGGGCCGTATTGCCTTTGACGCTTATCGATGTAATACCAAAAACATTTTATTTTCTATCTCCGAATTTTGAAGAGCTACATCAAATGGAGGCGCTTTTTTACGCGTATTCCATTATCTTTTTCCTTTCATAAATTTATGCGCGACGGTAAGACGATGGGTGTAGGATGTATTTATAAGACTAATGCGCGCGGTTTTTTTCCAACCGCTCTTGAGAACAAAATGTGTTGGAAATATAAGAGAAACGTTTTTTACGACTCTCCAGAGAGTATATATATGCAACGGATAAACGGGCACTCGTTTTTAACCTTTCTCGTTAATCCATTGCAGATGCTATAAAAATAAGAGTACGACTGAATGGCACGAAAGCCGTTATAAAATAAACTATTTTACATTAAAACTGCGTAAATAACAAAAATGTATTACGCAATTTTTTTTCTGAATAAATATAATATACTAATCATTGCCAACCGTTTCCAACGCACGCATCTTCGCTTATATCCATCGTAACACAGCCGCGTCCAATTTTTCTTCCAATCATTCCTCTCCTTCCCCATCCCCATTAATTATTCCCTCCTCGTCGTCAATCCATCCCCGCGCGTCAGCGGCTCACGAGAAGATACGCATCGGGAGCGACGTCCTCTCCTCGCGGAGCTTTTCGCGTTTTCGCGCCAGATATTCCATTGACCCCGCCGCGCGCCGGCAATCTTATCCGCCGGTCTCATCGCAGCTGGACCACACGCGCGATATCTCCCTTCGCCCGGGAAAAAGCGCGGGGAGGAAATTGAGCTGCGACTCTTCTCTGTTTTTTTTTTTCGTCGGCGATGACCTGCCGTCGAAAATAACTCTCGCCGCTGATCGAGAGCGGCGTTTTGTCTTCCATCGATTGGCAGCGGCGGCGGCCTAACGAGCGCAATTCACTGGAAGCGTCAATCTCTCTCGGCCGGCTATACCGCGAGGCCATTGTCGAATTTCTTTCCCAGAGTTCTTCGCCGGGGCTTCCTGGCTTCGGGGGTCAATTATAAGGTTTTTTGCTCCCCCCCGCCGCCGTCCACCGACCATTGATTGAGTTTTCGGGAGGAGGGGGAGGCAGGATAATGATGTTGTAATTCACGGGCCGTCGCGATGCTGCTCCGGGGCATCGGGATATTTTCTGCGCGGAAGATTCGATATGGCTCGCGGCCTTTTCGGCCGGTGCTTTTAGTCGCGCGATTTCAGAGGTAAATTGAGATATTAATGGGGACGAAGTTACGTGAATTATTATGCTCGCCATTTTTTTTTTTTTTTTAAGAGGAAAACTTTTTACCTTTAGAAAATGGGTGTATAATGGGAATAGTTGCTGAACTTTTATATAACCTTTTCTTTCTGGGTGCAGGATATAATGCCTACCCTGAATTGTTTATAATTGGAAAATAGCGCACAGTGGGAGCAAGTTAAAAACAAGTGAAATGCGCAGCATTCAAACTATTATTAAGTACAACTTTATCAATAAGAATGTACAATTTTTTATTAAAATATAATAAATAATAGTAACTAAATGTAGATTGTACTTAATTTTATTAAAACGTTCTTTTTATTTAACAAAGTTTTATAGCTACGATGAAATAATTCTTTATTAGATTTAAGGCAGTAAAATATTATTTGTAATTTAATATAGAATAAATAATCAGTATTTTTAAGGTATTATGCAATAAAAGATTAGAGATTAAAGAAGTAAAACACAAGATAGTTACGCTATATGTTTTCGATAATAAAAGCGGGCTTCGTTAATTAAAAATTTTTTGTTAATAAAATAATTATAATAATTTTCAAATCTGAAAAACGATAAAAGCATTACTGCATCGCCACGCAAAACCTGAGTCAGACTTAAATTCTTCGACGATTTCATTCGAATTTCAATACGATATCTTACTCAGACTTTCATTACTCCATTATTTGCCACTCGTTACTCGTAAAAAAAACATCAGCTGACCATCAATGAACTCCTGCGCCGCTTCAACTCGCCCGCAAAAAAAAAATTGGCCGATTATAAAAGAAACGCAGCGCCATTGTACGCACAGCGTAATCTCCTGCCCAGAAGACTTTCCTTCCCTCTCCCCCGATCTTTCCCTCCTCGGACTTTGCGCAACGACATTCGGCGGCTCTGGTGATTTTTTCCGCTCCCCCGCCTCCCGCGCCGTCAATAAACTATAGAAGCGGCCGCCTCTCTTCTTTTTCTCTCTCGGATCTAGCCGCTTGGGTAATCGTCGTCGTCGCTCGCCGCGACAAGGAGACGCGTTCAATTAATTAGAGAAAAAGCGCTGTTTTGTCAATCGGCGACGGGAGAAACATTAGTGTAAACATTAAGGCGCTCGTTCGGGGGGGCTATAAATATGTCCCGTTAGCGTATTGTAAAAGAGTGTTTATGTGCGGAGCTCGGACTCGCGGCTACTGTTCGGGAGAGGAAATTTTTTTTTTTTTTTAATGCTCGGGATTTTGTAAACTTGGCAGAAAGAGGAGAAAGCTGACGGTTTTATTGACGGGAGTGATTTAGGTTTATTGATCGGCGTGGAAAATAAATAATTTCGAGGAAGAAAAACCTATTTTTATATGCGTTCGAAACGTCTATTCTTTAATAGCCAACAAACAGACTATAAACAAATATTACATTTTCTTTTAAAATTTAAAAAAAAAAAACATTAACAGCTTCCTGGTATTCTCAATTTTCACTCAAATCTTTATCTTTACGAAGCTTCGGCCGTTCCGAGATAAATCACGCTTAATAATCTCTCAGCTCAAAATTTCACTGGCCCGCCTATAATACTCAAGCCTACCCAACCAAAGGCCCTCGAAGCGATCTCAACGATATATACATTCTCAAGCCGCAACGAAAAAAGCTTCGTTTTTATATTCGACCTCTCGAAAGTGATACTCGTCCGCGTATCTCGTCCGCTGGAGCCAAAGCCCGCGAAAAAGGTCAGGGGCTCGACTTGCGCGAAACGTCCGATAGCGCGACGCAGCAGGCAGGGGGGGATCGAGAGAAATGTCCAAACTAAGGACAAGCGCTCGCGGGGCTTCTCTGTGCACCGAGCGGCACTTGCGAATGTGTTCGAAGTACGCTGAGGAGGAACTCCGCTCGTGATATGTACTTCTGCGTTTTTTCTCAGGTTTGACGCGTTTGTTTGAACGGAGCGGCTTTTTATTTGACGAGGGAAGCGGAGTTTTTTTTTAATCTAGTGGATGGATTATGAGTTGTTTGAGATTTTTCTCGCGATTTACTGTTGTTGAACCAGTTTTATCTAACTCGTGTCACTACGAGAGAGTTTTCTCTGTTTTTAATGAAAAAAGCCATTATAAGCGAGCAGCACATTCGGTGCAAATAAAAAATATAAAAATTGCAACATTTTAAAGTTGATGTGACATTAGACTACATTTATAATTACTGTTTACAGTTCTAAATTTAATTCTCCACTTTTTCATTACATAAAAATCATTAATAACGCCTTTTGATCTCCTTTACGTTTTATCTTTTGCGCTCTGAGAATTTATTATGTTTTCATTAAAAGTAAGAAAGCAAACCAAAATATCGTAACGACGTAAATAGATAATAAAAGTCTCCGCTGAAATTTCAAGAAAAGAAGCTCGACTCGAGGCTAAACCTTCCTTACGCGAATATTTTTCAAACCTTGACACAAAGTTCGTCAAACACTGCCGCGAACGATTTACAACGACAAATCGCAAACGCCGAGAAATAAAAAAAAAAAAAAAAAAAGAATCTTCCACCAACCGAATTGAACCTGAAACGATACAAGACATCGTCGGCCCGAGAGGAAAAACGCCAAAGTAAGAAACGAGCCCACGCTTCCTTCTAGCGCTTCTTGCGGGCCGGCCGACCGAGAATCGCGAGCGGAAATCATGAATCTGTATACGGGGCCACCCGAAAAAGGAAGTTGCCCCCGAGCGGCCCGACGACGACGTTTTCGAAAGAGCGTCGCCGCGGAGCCGCCTTTTCTCGGACGTTAATTGACCGCGACGCCAAGATGCGCGGCAGCTGACACACTTCGGCCTCTCTCGCGCGAACAGCCAGAAAGAAAAGAGAGGAGAAGAGCGAAGAAGGCGCCGAGGTGACGCGAACCTAAATTGCCCCGATAATTGATTTATCGATATCGAGCCGTGAATTGCGCGCGTTTAACGCTCTCGATATATGCCAGCCGAAATTTGCCGGTTCGCGGCTTCGTCTTTTCTTTTTTTTTTTGCGGTATATTAGGCAATTCGAGAGCGGGCCGAACGAGGAAATTAAGGAGGCGACCGTGAATTTATTGACTTGTTTCGTTCGGATGCAGGCGAGTTCAATGCCGTTTTGCGGCCAGTTCTTTTAGATGATTTTATTATTAGAGTTCAATTACGGGTTCAGGGACGCAGTTTTTTAGCGAGTGATTAGGGTCCCGGCTTGTTTCTTCGTGCATTACGTTGCGATAATCTCAATCAAAATTATAAAAAATTCAATTCATCAATCTTTTTCCTTTAAATTCAATTAACATAAATTGTTTCACCTTAAACTGTACAAAAGTACCTCCAACAAAATCCATATTCTACTCCTTATTTTCATCAATTCAAACCGTTAGTTACCACCATCAACCGAATTCGGCCGCGATACCGACTCCAAATCGGTAGCTTAAGCTCCTCGCCTTCTCGCAAAAGCGCCGCGCGTGGCAAAGCACACATCTGGCTTTCGCGCGACCGCGAAAAGGGAGCGAACGCGCGCCGTAGAGCCCGGAGCAACTGGAGCGGCCGCGAGTAATCAGCCGAGAAACGGCCGCAATTACAATCCCCCGGCGGAATGCGCTTAGAGTCTGTGTCGAGCTCGCGATTCGAAAGGCTTCCAGGTTGTGTCGCGCGCGCGCGCGATACACACGCGACACTGCACTCTCTCGGCTTGTTTCCCTCCGCTTTTATTTTTGGCCTGTCGTAACGAGCGATGCGGCAGCCTTTGGCATTGGTTTGGTGTCGGGGAGGGTAATGGCAGGGTGGAGAATTCATTTTGCGCCAATAGATCGTTGGGCCTGGTGTATTTATTCGCTTTTGACGGACGCGGTTTGGGTATGAAATAGTTATTTAATGCTCGCGGCAGCGCGATCGAGGAGCGTATAAGCATAAAGATGCTTATACGAATCGGTTGAATGGAAGTCAAGGAAGGCAATCGTGAAGGAGGAAATATTTTTATACATGAAAAGATTGCACGTTCCCCAAGTCCTTAATTGCTCTTGTCTGCCTCTGTTTTTTTTAAAAAAAAACATTCAATACATCACGTCTCTCTCTCTCTCTCTCTCTCTCTCTCTCGCAAATGAGAAAGAACTTAATTGCTCGGTCGAGCTCCTCGCAGAGTGCATCGATAAAAGCAAATTGCAAGAAGCGGTACGTTCTTTACTTATGATGCTTACGCCATTTTTCCGCAATTAGAATTTTTTTTTTCCGCGATCAATGCAAGAGAGCTTTTCTGCCGCAACGAGCCGCTCCGATGAAAAATGCTTCTCCGCTTTCCCGAATGAAACGCCCGATGATTTGTTGCTTTCGGTAATGACGCTCATTCTCAATAAAAACAGCGCCGTTATAATCTGCCTCTTGAATAAAAATTCCACCTCCCTCCCGAAAACGCACCGGTCGTAAATCCGATTCTCTCTCTCTCTATCTCTCTCTTCAGTTCCAATTGAAGCGCTCGAAATTTATTGCGCAAGCTCCCTCGCTCCGAAGGTCAACGAAATCAAAAGCATAACAGGTCTCCGCTCTTTCTCTCCTCTCCGTCGCGGGGCAATAATTTAATCGCTCTCGCCGCGATTTACAATAATTTCGATCTCCGGTGCGCGCGCGCGGGGGCAAAAACGGTCCGTGCGCGGGCGCCAAAAAAGAAAATTGCCGCGCGCGGCCATAACTCAAAACGCGCCTATCGTATAACTCGCGCCTCCGTATGGAGAGAGAGGCGTCCCCGGCAAGGCCAGATGAGGAGGAGAGGAAGGAGAGAGAGAGAGCCTGCCTGGATTTCTAAATTCGTTCCCTTATCCCGCCTATAAATAGGCTGTCGAAAAAGCGAGCGAGACGCACCGAGAGAGAGAGAGAGAGAGAGCCCGGCTTTTCTCTCTATAGATCTTTTGTTTGGCGCGGCGTGCTTTTTTACCAAGCTCGGTAGCGGGGACAGGCCCGCGATCTATAATAAAGTTTATCGAGTTTCAGGGGAGCTACGACGAGCCGAGGGCTGCGGGTCGTAGGTATTTGGGGTTGCGGGACTTGGGGATTCAAGGCTCTGGCTTGGGTAAGGAGGCGGGAGAGGTGTTAAGCGTCAATTAAGCGGTTAGTGTTTACAGAGCGTATCGTGAAACTCTTTATCGAATTTGAAGCTTGTAGTGCTTATACGAGTGCAACAAATGAGTTAGTGCAGCATGTAAAAGTATAATTACGTCAATGCTTAAAGGACGAAATAAAGTAAAAGTATATATACAAATAATGCATTCGACGTAAATTTCGACGATTACTTTTACTTGCCTAATTAAAACGCCATCAGCAAACTCAAAAATCATCCCGAACTCCGCGAAACAATTACAATAACTTACTAAGAAGCGTAAATGAGCATTCAATCCGGGCGCTTATCTTTCTTTTTTCAGAAGCAGCGTCGTCGTCGCAGCGAGCCGCGTTTTAAAAAACGCTCGAGGAACAAAAAAGGAGCGGCGCCCGATTCCCTTTTTTTTCCCCCCGCGAAAGACACACGAGAAAAAGGAGAACGCCAGATTCGCGCGGCAGACGCGACGCACATCGCGCGAACCTCTCTCGAGTTTTCACCTTCAGAAAAAGCAGGAGAGCCCCAAAGGGGACTCGATCATCTGGTTTCGATCGGCATGGCCCGCCACGCGCGCACGCATGCACTTGACCTTTATATCCGAGCGCCGGCCAGATTTTTTAGAGAGCCGTTTCTCCCTCTCTCTCTCTCTCTCTGTCTCGTTGCTTCTGGCGCTCGCAGCGGTCGGGGGCCTTTTTTTTTCATCCGTAATTGAGAGGTTTTACTTGTTTCTGCCCGCTTTTTGCGGGATTTAGGAGAGATTGCCGGCGAATGAGATTTTGCGTTTGGGTGAGAAAGTTTTGCAAACGTACGGCGATCTAAAGTGCATTTTAAGCTTTTGAATAGCGCCGTCGAGAGACCTTTAACTGTTCGGTTTCGGCCGAAATTTATTAAAATTGATATTGAATTTTAGATAAGCGGCTGTTATTGAAATTGTTCCTGAATTTTTTCATTTTTTATACCCGAGTTCGAGAACACGGTGTAATATATATATTTAAGCTTTAATAATAAAATTTAATTTAACATTATTATGAATAATAAATTTTTCATTTGCAACATTTACTATCGGAATAAATTACATTTGAACTCGGGTTAAATTTTAAAGCATTCCAATTAGTTAATATTTTATCGATTGCATGAAAAATTAATTCCAAGAATTCAATAATCCAGTGAACTGAAATGTAAATATTAAATCATTCCGCAAAACTGGCGAAATCGCGGACTCGAACGCAAAAACTGGGCTCCCCGTCGAGCCTGCAAAACGAAAGTGGACCCCCAGCTCGTTCTGTCGCTAAGCGGCGCCCTTTATTTCAAGACTCGCATCGCCGCGAAATAATTCAATTCGCTCTATCGATCCCCTTTCGCTCGCGAAGCCCGAAAGCTTTCGCGGAGAGGCAGAAGGAAAGCGCAAAGTCGAGTACTCGCTCTTGCGATCTAAGTACCGAGAGAGAGAGAGAGAGAGAGAGAGACAGACAGATACGGAGAGCGGAGAACGTCGCCCGGCTCTCTTCACGGACGCCTCTCGTTACCTTGACAGCGACGCTAATGTTGTTAACAATGCGCGCTCGAGCTGCGAATATTGCTCGAGGGAACGGCCTTGCGGTGCTTTCTTGCGGGGAAAAAGAGAGAAAAGCCGGCGCAGGAGACAGAAAAAAAACTTGGAGCGAGAGCTGATTTGAGCGGGGAAGCGCGAGCTGTGGATGCAGGGGGATTTCACTTTTTGGAACGGTATGGCGTGTAAGGACGAAATGCTTCGTTTGAAAGTAACATCGTTTTTATGCGAGGTGAGGCGGAGTGTAGCTTTCGAGCGTGAACGCAGGCGTTTACGTCGTGATTGCATGTTAATGCGGGTAATGATACGGTTTTCGAAAATTACTGGGTTCGAAGGGGCTATTCGGTTAAAAAAAAAGGCAAAAATGTCCAAAGCTACGAGTGTGATAATCGGTATAACTTGCGAGTCGTAAAGATTTTAAAAAATGTCGGAGCGATCGATTTTTCTGATAATTTAGTTTCGAATACAATGTTGGACGGTCAATAATTGAAGGGAGAAGATTTATTTGATAGGAATTATATGATAGGCTCAACTGATTTGTTCTATTGGATTTGAAGACTCGCGTTTGCAGAGGCTAATCTTGTAAATTACATCGATCGGTCTCCGTTTCAAGGAATCATTTAGATATATATCAATTCATCTGGTTAAGGCCTGATATTTATTCTGTTATTTTCTCATCTTCAAGCGACGTTTTAAAAATCTCAACCTGAAACTCAATTTTTCACGCCACCAAACTTAATATCTCGAAAAGCGTCGCTGTCCCAGCGGTGGAAGGACGTTAATTCGAATCGGAGCTAACGCTAATCTAATACCCGTCCGATGTCTATATACTTCGTAGTAAAAACAGCGGATAAAACGTTGAAAAAAAAAAAAATAATAATTCTCTCACGACCGGCGGCATCCTCGAGCTCTTTTTCAAGAGAGCCGCTTGGATCTACAGTTATGATAAAGTGAAAAATCACTGGAAATAATTACAGGTGCGTACCCTTAATCAGGAGCCGCTGCCGCGCCGTGGAGGGGGGAGCAGATCATTTCGTCGAAAGGAGGCCTGCTTCTATTCGTACAAAAACATTCCTGGCCGCTGAGCTGGTTATATATACGGTGCTCGCTTACCCGCTTGTAGCAGTTGCACCTCTCTCTCTCTCTTTCGCTCTCCGCGTGCAAGTGCCCTCGATCGAGTACGCCGCGCGGATACCGAGATTCAGCTGATTGCTTTTGTGATAGGCGGCTGCTTTTGCTTTTTTTTTTTTGTTCGCCGTCGTTATTATTACGCCGGCTGAAAGGCGCCAATTTTCAGCGAGAGGGCAGAGAGCAGCTCTTCTCCCCGCGCGCGGATTTTCGAGGACGGAGAGAGACGTCCGATGTAAACGCGATCGATCGGCGATCGATAGCGGGATTTCCCGCGAGGCTTTTCAGGCGTTTCATAAGCGCGGCTTGATTTATCCGGTCTTTCTAGTTCAGGATTTGAAATTGAAATGCACGGCGCCGCGCGGCGAGAGAGGTATTGTTGTTTTACCGGGAATGTTGCACCGGCTGAATATCGCGCTGGTTCGAAAGAATGGGAGAGAACGGTTTTTTTTTTTTTAGAATGTTTAAATCTTGGAAATTCCTCGATTGCGCGTGAAAAATTGCTTCTTATACGGCAGGCTAGCCAATGACAAATTGTACACTTTTATGACGATTCAATACGAAATAAACGTTTTTGTTCTCTGCTTTATTATACTCCGGATTATCCAGCCGCTACGAAATATCGAGTCGCTCCATTGTTCCAAATTCACAATTGCTAATCAACCGACAGACCCGCGGGCACGCCGTAAAGCAGAGGCAAACAGGTCACTGCAGCATTCACGAGGGCATCCTCAAAACCAATGAACAAACTACGTCCGGCTTCTCTCGATACACGTTTTATATTTACAATTTTCATCCGGGGCAGCAGCCCCGCGGCCGATCTAAATAATTCCGGCATTGTTAAAACCGCGGCATTCCCATCGGAGCCGGAATTCGACGAACGCAGATTAAAAAGTCGAGCGAGCGTCGTCACCCTCTCGGCGCGGAGAGAGAGAGAGAGAGAGAGAAAGGAGGCGAGCGTCGATGAGGCGACAAAGTGGAAAAGCGCGCGCAATCGCGCGCCGCGAGACCGGATTGCCAATTCGACGCGACGCGGAGTCGCCAGCGATCCTTTGACTTTTTAACGGTACAGTTCGCGCGGCGTTTTACGCGTCGTTTTTTTTTTCTTTACTCCCCGCGGCTGTCTCTCTCTCGCCTCTCTGCTCTCCCGTTCGCATTGGGAGTCCGCTCGCCTTAGTTTATGCAAACGCGCGCGTGTCTTTTCCTTTCTAGACGTCGGGCTTTGACGATTGCTCTTTTTAACGCTAAAGTTTCGATGGGAAGCCTGCGTTTAACGGTCTTTTGTTTATGATACGACGAAGCGAGAGAGACACTTAGAGGAATCATTGTAAATAATACTCGATTTTATTACTCAATGGGTGCATTAGACGCTGGATTTTGTAACGCGCGCGACTTGCGTATACGGTAAAAGAATTTAAAAATTTAAATAAGTATACTTAAATGAATGAACATATATATATCGAAATACGTTTTTTTTTCTTATGAAACGTATAACGTAACCTTGTACATAAATTTTTCATCTATTCTTTTTTTTCGCTTTCACTTATTGACGCCGTTAAATTGCGCGCCGCACACAACGCGAGTACGTGCGCGTCTTGGACGAAGTACTCGCGTACATACATATATATATATATATATCATAATCATAAAGAATATTAATGCAGCACTGCTATATAACTGTCTTCCTCCGCGCGCATATTTATTCTTTCAAATATATTTATACGCTTCTTAAACTCTTTTATAGAGCTTAATTCATCTCCGCCTTTACTTTTATTGTTATTGCGGTAATAGCCGCGGCGACTGCGGCGGTCGACCGTTCTTTTTTTTTTTATTTTCCAGGCTTTTCTTTTCTGCAGCAGCTGTTGTTCCCTTTTTTTTTTTTGTTTGCTCGCCGGGCAAGTCGCGGATAATCGAAGGCGGCTCGGAGCCAATCCCCCGAGACACCTTCAGACACGCTCTGATAGATCGGCGCGTGGATACGCAAGCAATTAAGCGCATATTTTAACGCTTTCCATCATTAAGAGATGGAAAATCTCGAGCGATTTGCTAAAAGCACTGCCGAGCGCCACGTGATCGTTTCGCCTTGAACCGCTTGTGTGTCGTTCGATTCGTTTTTAGTTCGGTTACCGTATGGTTGATAATTAGTAATCGCGTCGTTGAGAAATTAAAACGATCGGATAAATAAATATACTCGTTGGTGTAAAATGACGCATTTTTCACTCAACGGTGGTTATATTTCGCTTTGTAAAATGGAGAATTTTCAAAAGCCGATCGATAATTTTATGTAGGCCGAAACAACTACACCTTACACTCGAGAAATCTTCGCAGCGATCTTCGAAGGGTTCGGAAGAGTACACTCGAAACGTCAACCCCTATAAAAACTTCTTTTCAGGTCGCATCGAAGGTACTTTGCAAAGAATTGGTATATACTTTACCGAGAAATTTTTTATATACATCGTTCAATTTCTAACTATTAATAGAAAATAACCAGTTTCGAGAGAAAACAGTCTCAACAATTATCCACAATTACACTTCCAAACCAGAGGAGAGACTGCACGTTACGCTTCTAAATTCGTCAGCCTCGAAAATTTCACTTTTAACCGACAAAACGCGCGAGAGAGCTTTCGCCTCCCGCGGACGCTTAGACTCATTAAATCTTTTTTTACTGCGGTCTTTGAAGCCCACGAGCATCCAATTCGAGAGAGAGAGAGAGACAGCTCGATAAAAAAGAGTCGAGTTCCCCCCCGAAAAAGACGGAGAAAACAACGCGCGCGCGCGCGCGCGCATAAGCGATGTACTTTTCCAAAGTGCTTGGCGCCTTCATAAACTTTCGGAAAGTGAAAAGACCGGGGCTTTAAGGCCTTTTTCTCGAACGATTTACAACATTCCACGACTATGACCAACGAGAGAGCCTTTGTGGCGCGTCCGCCGCGCGAGGCGAGCATCGGAGATTAGAGGCGCAGCCAGCAGCAGCAGCAGCAGCATCATCATCATCATCATCATCGCCGCCGCCGCGCTTTTTTTTTCTCTCTCTCTCTCTCTCTCTCGCTCGCTCCCTCTCCTTCTCGGCCGGCGAACGAGTGAAAAACCTTTAAAGAATTTCGTGCAGAACGCGCGCGCGAGCGGCCTTTTTCCAGATGTGAATAACGCGCGAGTAACGCGCGGCGAGTTATGACAAAAGGATAATACGGCAGTGCGCGCCCGGCTCTCTTTTTGCGGGTCGGATTATATTGTTGAGAAATTGAGAGAGAGAGAGAGAGAGAGAGAGAGATTCGCCGCGGTGTCGGGAATTTATGCAGTTTCGAGGGAGCTGATTACGGTGGCGTCTCTCTGTGTTTTTAATGAATGCTCTTGAAGAATGTTGCGCGGAGATTAGCGAGACGTAGGAATTCTCGTGCTTTAGAAAAATTTGAAGAAAAATAAGCGGGGATAGACGATTTATCGGGATGCTTTGGCTTAATTTACGGGGCATAAATAAGATTTCAATTTAGTTTTATCCTTGGATGTTTTGGCACGAATACTTACTACTTGTCGGGCATAAAGGACTAGCGGATGGACGGGGACTCGTTAACTTACCTGAAACAAAGGAGATACATTATTATAGTTGAAATAAAAATATTAGAGTTTAATTATTATGACTGATATTAAAAGTGTAGAATGCATTAAATTATGACTGTTGCTTAATACCATGGTTAATATGAAAATTAATAATCGTTAATTTATTATCACAACAGAAGTTCATTTGCATAACTCGTGAATTCTCAAGATCTGATCACACTTCAGCGAGATTTTATGATTAATTAAACAAAACTCAATATTTTATGATTCTACAGATAAGATTAGCGTTCGCGCGGTAAAAGCAAAACTGTGTCAGAGCAATTAAACTTTAATAACTGAGCCCACTGCTTAGCAAAAATATTCCAAATCAAACACTCGTAAAAATTTATCACCAAAACCAATCGAAGAATACAATTTGCTCGGCACCCCATCCCAACAAAACGAAGCAGCCGCAATTCCCCCCCGATTCCCGCGAAAAGAAATCCGCGCCCTCGACTCGAGCCGGTTCAAGTTCAAAGGCGCAGCAGCTTGTATACCGAGGAGGAAGAGTCGCCGCCGCCGGCGGCGCAAACCAGTAAAGCGCACAATTACAAGCGCCGCGCGCGACAATTGAACGGCGCGCGCGCGCACGTAGTGCGTGTAAACACACCGCGGCCGAGGCACGTGGGAGGTGTGTAATGTGGGACGCGTGCCCGAGATATATATATATATATATATGTATGTGCGAGCGCGAGAGCCTCTTATCAGGAGCGAACGCGCGGAGAGCCGAGTTTTCGCGCGGATTGAGGGAGGAACGATGCTATTTTACAGTGGTAACTTACGAAAAAATTGGGTTGTAGATTGATAATTTAAGAATTTGTGGGTTAAAGCGGGAAATTGAACAAAAGTGGGAGAATGAATGTAACGAGAGATCAAATATTATTTTTCTAGTATAAAGAAACTTACTCATCTAGCCGATAATAAAACTCATCTACTCCGCCGCGGCTCGGTAAAATAGCCTTGACGGAAGATTATTTTTATCAGCAGCGGCTCGCGTGATTTTTTCCATCTCGGCGTTTACAATTCGTTTGGACTAATAAAGTCCATTATCTTTAACGCGGCGTTTCGGCGTTAAAACCCTCGAAAAGTCATCAGAATTCAACGCGCAGCCACTCCTCGAAAAAAATTTCTCCAAGGCAAGATTTAAAAAAAAAAAAACCACGGCAACGTCGTTAAAAGCTCATTTTTTTCCGAAAAGGCAACTTTTCTCGAAAACTTTCCAGCGGCACTCTTGAGCAACAACAAGCAGCGACAGTAATAAACAGAGCACAAACACGGTTTTCTGGAAAAAAAAAAAAGAAAACTGCAGCACTTTCATAGAGGACAAAAGGAGCTTTCGAAACAGGCGAGTCAACAAGCTCTCTACTCTCGGGGAGCTGCAAAAGGGAAAAAAAAAAAAAAAAACAAGAAAAATATCGCGCCTAGACCTCGGCACCTCGAGTTCCTTAAACGTCCCGCGTCTCGCGGAGCAGTGACCTCTCGGCGGGGGTTTGCGCGCGACAAGTGGCCTGCCTCTACGCGCAATTCGAGAAAAAAAAAAGAAAAACGGAGAGTCGAGCGCTAACGATCTCCGCTGCAGAGAGAGAGAGAGAGAGAGAGAGAATTTCTCGTGGGAGTAGTCGACGAAGCACAGAGAGAGAGAGAGAGAGAGAGAGAGCCAAGGTTCGCAAGTTTTGCGCAACGAGAAAAGTTATATGAGCGCGTAATCAATTCAGCGATAGGAACGACTTCCGGTGCGCGAGAGCCGAGCCGAGAGATAGCGGAATTGTAGCGCGGGGATGGATCGGCTGCTGATGCTGCTACTACTGCTCTCTGGCATGGTCGTAGGCGGAGAGAGAGGCGGTGAGACGAGAGAGTAAATTGCGTTTGTGGGACAAAATAAGATATATCGATCGCGAGGCGCTTTGGGAAGAAGTCGGCTCGGATATGGGGAATTGATAATTTTTCGATAATCTCTTCCGCGAAATGCGCTATTTGATTTATTTGTTTTCGTCTTATTTATGATCTGTTGCTTACTTAAAAGGGTAATTTTGAGGTCTTTAGTCAAATTAAAAACTGATTTTGTTGATACCTTTTGAATTATCGAAGTGACCAATAAAGTTGAGTAATATTCTGTTGGAGTATACAAATAATCGAATAAAAATTACCAAGTCCAACAGTTAAGAAAGAAATTCATTAATACAACAGGATGTATATTTAACGGCATTTTTCCTCGACTGATAATTAATTGCGTTAAAATAACACAGTCCTGTCATAAGTTTGAATCATTTTATCTTTGGTACCTTGAATCTTCAATGCCTCTTACGCTGAAAGTTAATGAACTTGATACGGCACACACTTGATAAAATTGCAGAAAAAGGCAAACATTAATGAAAGTTTTTATACACAATACATTTCACCCGACCGCTTTTTATCAAGCAGAAATTCCATCTCTCGTTCCAGCGATAAATTTTTCTTTTTCCCCGAAGCCGCAATAACCGAAAAAAAAAGCGGCCGATTCGACCCAAATATCGAAGCGAGATAGATCCGCTGAATTCGCCCGCTCGGCAATAACCGCTCGCCCGGACCTCGTCCCAGTAACACCGCGCGGAAAATTAGCCTAATGATTTTCCCCTCGGACTCTCGGCGGCGGATAATGAAAATTCAGGGCCCAATTAGCGCGGCTAATTGCGCGGCTGCCGCCGAACACCCTGTACGATTATATATATTTTCGCCCCGCGGTTTCTTTCCGCGCGCGCCGCGCCTTCGATGTATTTACGAGCGAGCAGAAGGTGTGTGTGATGTATATCGCGTGCGCGAACGGGGGAGTTAATCAGGGCTCTCGCGTGACTGTATATGTATATATATCGACGGGGTTTTGGTACAATTGGCGATTTCGCGTCTATCGCAATTTCCTGGTGCTCGCCGCTGCAATTGATGATGCGAGTATTGGATATTTGATATATAATATATTATATACGCGGTCGAGAGCGGTTTTTAAATTATTTTTCAAAAACGCGCGGCTGGTTGATGCGATTTTTAAGAGCGAGGGATACATTCAATTAGAATTACTCTCGCGGTGAAATTAGCATAATTGAAACGTTAATTGCGAAATGAAAAAATGAAGAATAATTTATATTTATAATAAGGTTTGCATTTCGCAACGTATAATTCGCGCCCTCGCATTAAATGCCGCTTTGCTCAATAACTTTGATTAAATTACGCTTTATTAACAATTTCCACGCCGAGCCGTTATCCATTTTGTAATTCGAATTAATTTATAAATAATGGGCAGGCCACCATCGGCCGCGAAACAATGAACAAACGCCGTACACGAACGTGAAAACCTAATAAAAACGCGGCTGTATTAGCTTACTCTTGACGTAAAAATGAAAAAAAAAAAAAAAAAAAATATATTATTGTTCGAATCTAGTACACAATTAATGCAAGTACGCGTTAATGTACGCGAGGCGCATTGTTTTCTCCGGTTCGCACATAAAATTATACATTATCGATTATTATCCTTGCCGGTATTTTTATCATTAATATATATATATAATTAATTACCCCGGCCTTCTCGTACGGTTTGAGGCCTCCGCGAGTTTTTTCATACATCGAGAGATGATTTAACTCGCCGGAACGCTCTTAATTCTCCATTTTCATTACGGCGCCGCGAAATTAACTTATAAAATTTCATCTTACACACCGGTGGCGCGCGCGGAGAGGCGACGGAAAACAGAATACGTAATTTTCAATTTTCCCGAGCGCATAAAAGCGTGATCGATAAATTAATCCGCCGCGCGCGCGCGCGGCTCTCCGGACCGATGGCCGGGAGGAGGAAGAGAGAGAGAGAGAAAAAAAAAGAAGGGCCGACAATTTGCCATGATTTACGGGAAACCATTAATAACCGCTCTCGCGATGAAGTCTAATAACGGCGCTCTCTCTCTCTCTCTCACTCGCGTCTCTTCGTGTTTATAATATTCTTTCTCTCTCCTCTCGCTTTTTACTCTCTCGCGAGAGAGAGAGAGAGAGAGAGGCGAACGCTTCGCGACTTTTAATTTATTCTAATTCCCTCGTTAAAATTACCATTCACGCTTCGGCGTTTTCTCGCGCGGCGCCGCGGCAAGTAAACGAGCCTTAAAATCACATTGTAAACAAGTTGGGAGAGGCTGGAAAACGTGCCGCGGCAGGAAAATGAAATAACTGGATAAGGTCGGCGCGAAAGGGGAGAAAAAAAGAAGTGTATTTGTATGTACACGGTAAACGGAAACGAAGCGGGGAGAGATAGCGACGATTTGCAATCGATGCTTCTACGGGTTTCCTTTCCGCTTCTTTTTTTTCTCAGATAAGCAATGAATATTATTATATATTTTTTGGAGGCGAATATCCCGGGTAATTATTATTCGTGGCTACATAACTGGAACTAATCAATTCGTAGCAGGAAGCGCGGCTTTATCATTTTCCGTGGTTTTTTGTGACCCAGAAAAATACTTAGATCTAATTATATACGTAAGCCTTCTCCCGTGAGAAATAAGAGGCGGAGTACAAAGTTAATTATGTTTGCCTTCTCCCCCAAACGAATGACATGGAATTACAGTTTTTTTTCTTTTTTTTTTTTTAAACAGGTCGGAAAAAGAAAGCAGCCGGTATTTCATAAAATGAAATTCAAAGTCTCTCCGCACCTTCCAGCCATTAAACGAGACGTTAAACGCCACTTCAACGTCGCAGCGAATCCTCAAAGTCAACGCGGGACCGCGAACCTTCGCTGTATAGCTATCGCGTAAAAAAGAACCTCCGTCCGAAACCTCGGCAATGCCAATATCAAAGCGACGGCTGCGAATCCGATAAAAAATCCAAGCGGGAGAGAGAGACGGAGAGCGGAATAAATTAGCGACGAATCGAGAGAGAGAGCGCACAAAAGGGAGGAGAACGCGCCGATCGGAATACGAAGCGACGCCGGGAAAAAAGCAAGAGAGAGAGAGAGAGAGAGAGAGAGAGAGAGAGCGAAAACAAAGAAATTGGATGGAAAAAGTTGTGGGCGCGCGAGAGATCGAGAGAGGCAAAGACCCCAAGAGAGGCAAAGTTCATCGAACGACTCCGAGGCTGCTGCCGCTCGAGATTTTCGCGCTTTATCGGCCGGCGCCGCCGATCGGCCCGACGATTTTCCGAATTTCCGATTCTATATAGACATATATATATATGATAGAAGGGCATGCACCTCGTCGCGATTTCGGCGGCGGAAAGTTTTTCGATCGGCTCTCGGCCCCGGGAACTTGGGAGATTGGACCGGGCGAACTCTCGGGAAGAGAGTTACAGTCGCGAGACGAGACGCGGGAGATTGAAATCGATGTGTGTTCGGCCCGACGGTTAATTCGAGACGGCATAAGCCGTTACCGTCAGTTTTCGGGGGAGCACGCTAGTCAGCTCTTTTGACGCTCATGCCGATTGACAATCTGGAGAGGAGAGTCGGACGGACGGGAAAGTTCGGACGCCGTTGGAGCTTCTGACAGTTTTCTCAAGGCGCTCGGGAGATTTTCCGCCTCGTGATTGAATTAGTTTTCGAGCTACTTCGAGTCGACTCGACAATGATTATTATCTCTCGGTCGAGTTTCCTTAAAGCTCGCCATTGAATAAACACGCGCTTTTTACGTTCTCGCAAAACAATTAAACTCCGAATAATACGAATTGTATCGAAGCCCCCGAAAAGCTCGCGCGTTTTTTTGCGTTCGCTCGCTCCGGGAAAATAACCGGGAACGGTATACACAAGTTTATTCAATTCGAAACACACGTGTTATGAGTATACACGAGGAGGAAAACAAAGCAGGCGAAGCCATCGAATGGAGAAAAAAAGAAGAGAGAGAGAGAGATCCCCGGAGAGTCAGCAGCCGTAGATTGTCGAGAGCAAAGACCTCGCCGATATAGAAAGCAAAAGAGTTCATCGAACGACTCGATGCGGTGCTCGAGATTTTCGCGCTTCGTCAAGAAGCCGCCCCCCGCCTCCCTTACCTCTGCGATGCTCCAGAAATTTTGGACACCCGCACGTCGGCTAAGTACTTCGCGTCACACCGTTCCTTCGCCGGAACTTTCCGCAGCAGCTTTCGCTCGACGGTTAAAAATAAACGCGGAAAGTCGAGGGGTTAATCTCTCTGGCTTTTTCGGCTTTTTACGCATGGAATCGGGAATTAATCGAGGAGGGATTTTAAATTTGCATTTTAATGGAAAATAAAAGCCGCGCGCGGCTAAATAGAAAGGGAAACGGCGTCGGATCTGGGTCAGAACGTATTTTATAGAAGCTGAGCCCGTAACGTTTAACTGACCGATCGTAAAACGCTACTAAAAAGACACTCGTAGTAAACATCATTAAAGCGGAAAGCATCCCGTTTTTTTTTTTTTTTACGCGGACGCTCCGAACGGCGATTGATCAAGTCCAGCATGCAAAAAGCACAAACGACGTGCTTAAAAATAAAAAAAAAAAGCCGTCGCAAACGAAATAATGTTTTATTACAAATCCGCGATCTGCCGTTGAACGAATAAATTTTCAATGCTCGTCAAAGCTCCGTCGGTTTCGAAATATAAATATAAACCTAAATGGCCGAAATTCAAGACTCGCGTTCAATATATATCTCGAAAACGATCCGGTGCCACAGGCCCCGCGTTCGCTCCTCCGTTCGTTCTCGTCCGCGAGCTTTTATTTCGCGCGCGGCGCTTTGCACGCGTCCCGTGTGTATTCGGTCCTTTGAGCCCCCGGCGGCACCGCCTGGCGGTTCTCGCGCGCCGCCGCGGCAAACACCCGCGAAAGTTCGCGCGAGAGAGGGAGGGAGCAAAAAAAAAGCTCTCTCGGGGGGCGACCGAAAAACTTTTCCAATTTGCGCGTCGCCTATTATAATTGCAGATTTATGCCCGGATCGCAGACCTAAATAACAGTTTTATGTGGAGCAGCAACAAAGCCCCGGGAAAGCTCATATTTTTGCCGGCGGGCCAAGAGAGTTTATGTATACCCACAATAAAAGTCCATGGGAAGGAAACTCGGAGAGAGAGCTTTATGCCGGAATATCGGCCGTTAAATGAAAACGGCCGATTGTGCGCTTTTGGAAGGGTAGGAGATATATAACGAGACAGCCAATGAACTTTCCTCTCCCGGAGAGAGAGGCGAAAAGGCGCTTTGTGCGACTGCGTGGGCGGCTTTCATTTTCCCTCTTGCCCTCCCCCCCGAACTTATTCTCGTTTATACGCTCGCGGCGGCGCCGGTTTTTCGCCTCTACGAGCCGCTTCCGGCCTGGTAATCGACGCGATTCCGATGGCCGATTTCGGCCGGGTTTTAATGTGTGTCGCTGCCGCGCGTTTGATCGATATTCGATTTTCGCGGCGAGGCGAATGTATTTTTCGACGCGCGGAACGACGATATAAAGCATCGAAGCTGCAGCCGACTGGATTCGAGAATGTTTTTTAAAAGACTTTTCGCCGATGGCTCCCCCGCTGGTTTACTTCACTTTTTTTCCGAATTTATGTAAACCGATATTTTAGCTTTAATACTCGGAGCTTTTCATTTGTTGCCTTCGGTATATTTATTACTTTTCATACATCTTCGGCGCTGAAAAATAGTCGTTTTCATTCGACTTTTTTTATGCTCTCTTGTAACTCTATTTTACATCCAGTAAATCAACGAGTTCGGCGTTCGAACGCACTTCGCGAACAAAGATTTCGCCCCGACGTTCCCATTCTTCACAGTCGGAGCAAAGGCAAATTGGACTTTTTCCGCGGAATTAATCACATCGGAAGCGGCGTAGACGCCACCGAGGATTAGAATCTCTCTCTCGTACACGTCTGACGTCAAAGGTGGAAAATAACCGATTTCCGACCTTGAAACCAGTGCGAAACCGTCGGAGCCACTCGTGTTTGTCGAAAGGCGGCCAGGCAAATATCTGATATAAATCAAAGGCGGCCGAGCTCCTCCTTCGGAGTTCCTTCATTTTTTCTTTTTTTCATCGCTTCCGACCGCGATTTTTCATTTTTCTCGCGGATTATTTATCGAGCGCTTCCGGTTCGACGCTAATCCGGTTTAACTAATGAAGAAATACGCCGGGAAATTTTGCTCGCGCCGCCGCGGAGAGGCAAAGGATAAATAATCGCCCCGCGTGCGAGTTCGCCGATGAATTTTCCCGCTGTAAATTGCGCGCGCGCCTGTTTACCGGCACCGCTTTTTCCCTGCCGCGCGCGCGCGACTCGCCGCGGAATATTCCAGTTTGCGAGAGAGGTCGTTTAAAATTTTTGCGCAAACGGGGCAAAAAGGGGGGGCACGCGAAAATGAAAAGTTGGCTTATCGGGAGAGGCGGCCTGAGAAAAAATGGGCTTTTAAAAACTTTCGTTGTACATACTCGAGGGGAGAACGAAACTTGAAATAAATTGACGAAAAGAGCTTTCTCACAAAAATGAAGCTCCGGAATTCCTCGTTAATTACGTACGCGTCGTATACCAACAAAGATTGCTAGGTATAAATGAGCTCTCACGGACGAATTGTTTGAAATCATTGTGGAGCGCGGCGCGGCGTTTCGGCGTCCCTTTGAAAGGAGCGCTTGGCTCTCGTCGTCGTCGCGAAGCTTTTATCGTAAAAACATTTTATTACAATCCCGAAACGCCGCCGCACAATAATCTCAAACAATTTGTCCGTGAGAGATCATTTACACCTACCAATTAAAGCGGATCGCTCGTAAAAGCCCCGAAGGGGGGGGAGAAATAAAACCGACCCGCGCGTTTTCTTTGCTTTGTAATATATATCGCCGCGCGTAACGCGCCGCCAATGTATGTATACTTTCATTAAGCCGGGGGAACGCGGACAAGTTTTTTGCTTCTTGCGAATGAAAGTGTATTTCTGTGTAATGAAAGTGGAGCCGCGACACAATGTTGCTCAATCTCGAGCGACGACGCTCCAAATTAAATTCGCATTACAAACCCCTCTCTCTCCGCTCTTTTAATGCACTTGCCAGCCGTAACCTCATCAAGCGCGTTCAATAGTTTAATAAGCCCTCTGTTTAATAAGCGAGAGCTCGATCGAATTCTTTTTCTTTCTTCCCCGTTGATCGCGCCGGCTTGCACGATTCACGGGGAGGGAGAGCTCTGATTGAACGAGAGAGAGAGAGAGAGCCTCGTAATTCTCTCTCCGCTCGATGGGAATAATATTTATGGAGCTAGACGATTAGAGGAGGGGGCCCGTCGCCGCCGCCGCCGACATTGAAATCGAGCAGAATATCGTTCGGCGGCGGCGAGCCGAAGCCTGCCGGCTGCAAGCACCAAAGTGCCGCCGACGCCGAGGCGCGCTGCTTTCGGTGATCGTACACACACGTATATGTATACGCACTTTTATGTTAGCACCGAGAACGAGAGTAGACGGCCCGCAAGCTCGTTCGGGTTATAACTGTTTTTCCTCGGTCGATATTGTCTCTTCTTGCTTTTCGCTTTAGCTGTGCGCGATTGCCTTCTTACCGATGACGGCGCTTCTCGTTCGACGGCCGATTTCGGATGTATCTTGACGGGGTGATGGATTGGATCGAGCGTCTTTCGTACGACTATGTAACATTGATGAAGTGCAGATGTTCCTGGAAATACCGCGAATCCAAAAAATTAGAAGAAAAAGCCTCCTCGTCGTCGATGCAAACTTTAAACATCCGCAACTCGAGCCCACTTCGCAACAACCAAGCAGTATACGTGACGGCGTCCTCGTATACAAGCTGCGGAGCTCCGCGGGCCGCAGCCACACCGGGGAGCGAGAAAGACAGAAGAAGGGTGTGCAGAAATGTGCGCCGAACTGTCTGGAAAGTTCTGGCTCCGCTCCAAAATCGCCAGGGCCCTCGCGGTTACTTAGCTACAAGATGAGCTTTAAACGGCTCGCTCTTAACCCAGGGAGAGAGAGAGACGCGCACACGCATAAACGCGAACTTCCGGCTACCGCAGCACACCGCCGCCGCCGCCGCCGCCGCTCCTTTGGGTTTTGAACGGCAGCAGAGGCGGCGGCGGGATCGTGCGAATTGTTTGCCGGAGGCCGGCAACTTTCCTCCTCGGATATATGCGGGATATCCTTTATGCTCTCTGGCGGCTGCGATTTTCGTTGTCGATTCGTTTTGCGTCGCCTTTGTAAGCCCCGAGCCGTGTGTTGATTGTGGTTAATTTTTTTAATGAAATCCAGGGGGTTTCAGAAACGGAATTTTTGATTAATTGAAATGTTTTTATAATACACTGCACAAAGGAATGCAGCTTGCGCAACGTTCGATAATAATAACCACGATGATAGTAAACGAAGGGTAATAAATATAAAGCGAACAAAAATAATTCCTCGAAAGTTCCGTCCTTCCCTATGATTCTAACTCGCTTCGCTTGTCATACGATGTCTATCTTAAGTGTTTTCCCTTGTTTGTGACTTTCAATGCCTTTTTAACTTTAACTCGGCTTTTGTTTCAAAGTCTTTTCCTTTCTTCGCCGGGTATATCTCCCCGCGACACCATACCTTTTTAATGCATTCACTTTCAATTTCGATCTTTCCCGATATAAACTGCATCCTACTTATCTCCACTGTTCAGTTTCTTTATTGCGGTAAACACTTTGTTTTTATTACGCCGAACGTTTTTTCCCGTCCTTTTTATCAGCCTGTACTTTGCGCGAACACCTTGAAGTTAATGAATAATCTGAGATTTTCTGCGCTGTGACAGATATTTTTTATAAAAGCGGTTCTTTTTTTTTTTTTTATAAATCTGTCTTACTGATGTCAATTTTTTAAAGTAAAAATTCTTACACTCTTACCTTTATCTTGCGAAAATCGATAATTAAAAAATGAAGAGGACTGTCACCAGAGCTTTACCCCCACAGGAATTACAAAATTCTAATAAAAGCAGCTATTAACCAACCTGTAATATTCAATAATCCGAGGTTGCATGAACTTGATTGAAAAACTGCTCCATAATGAAATTTGCGCCACTGCATTAGCCGCCGAGAAAAAACTACTAATTGCAGTGCATTATCTTTAAATGCGAGCCGAACGATCGCCGCAAAAGCGATTACGCGCAAATGCAAATGGTACCAACGGGCATAAAATTACGTCGTTATATTACCCAACGCGGAGCAAAGACGACGAACCGACAAAGCCCCATTGACTCGACGTCCCGCTTCGAAAAGAGAGTCGGGCGTCGCACAATGATCATCCCGCGGCTCTCCTAATAATACCCGAAAAATTAATTATCCCCGCACGCACGCAACGAGAGCACGAGGAGGCCAGAGAGAGAGAGAGAGAGAAGTGCGTGGCTGCGCGCGCACCCGTTTTCCCCCAATCTCTTTCTCAATCCCGCATGTTATTTTTCAATCTGCTCTCCCATCCATCCGCTCCGCCGTATATCTTCCTCTCCCACGCAGGAGGCGCAAACACACATCACCGACGCGCCGCACACGCGAGCGAAACGAGCGGCTTCTAAGCGGGCCGATCGACTCTTTTTTCGAGGTTTTACAATTGCGCACTTGCGTTTTTTTGGGAGGGAGAGCGTTTGAGAGACTTTGAGAGCAGGTTGTGAAACGCGGAGTTCTGCGTTTTAATTCACGAATTAATTGAATCGGGCGAGTGTCAAAAGCGCTTGAATTGCGGTCGAGAATAAATTTATTTTCAGATTAGACTTGGGCTTATTATTTATGGCACGCCGATTCGTTGACGCGCGACTTCCTCAAATTATCTTCTCTTTTATTTAAATTTTACATCGCGGTCGCTTATAAAATCAGTAAATTCATTGCAAAGTAAATCAATTAAAATCACACAAGAAGCCAATAACAATTCGGAAAAAAACAACCGCAAAAATCCATCGGCATCAATTACAGGTTCATCCTCTCTCGCAAAGCAGCTTCATTCTCTCAGCGAATCGAGCTCTTCTCGCGGCGCATATCGACGAGACGAGACCCTCGAAGCGTCCGCGTTATAAACGGCTCGCGTTCCGCGATCGCGCTTGCATAAGGGCGCGTTTGAAGTGCGATCTGGCGCCGCTGCACGGAGCGAGCGAGCGTTCCGAAATATATATCGCGCCTCCAACACTCGCAGAGTCTGGCGCCACGCGTCTTTCGCAACCGCGCGGCGGCAGGCAGGCAGGCAGAGGCCTCCTATGTAGTGCACCGCTCCGAGAGGCGCGTCTTCGAGAGAGAGAGAGACACTTGGAGAGTTGTAACGCAGTTGCCGGCTCATTTGCGCTATGATAAACAGCTCGGAGAGCGGGAGAGGAGGCCCCTGACGAGGGAGTAAATTTAGTTTGCTCGCGCCGCCGAGCTGCGAAGCGGCCGCCGACGAGAGAGAGAGAAAGAGAGAGACAGACGGAGACGGAGGATTAGAATTGGAGCTTATTATTGTCGAGAAGCCTTCGAGAGCCGGGCTGGATGGAGATGCTGCGAGGGAATTTTAAGAGATTCTTGCGATGCTTTTCTCGAGAGGCTCTCGTTGAGGTTTTTCAAGTAAAACTCGGCCTCTCCTCGCGGACTTTGTACCGAAAATTACGCGAAGATTGCGAAAAAAGTTTTAAACGTTTAAAAAAAAAAGACTGCGTAATTATTGTAAATCAGACGGGGTTTAATTACGTTCGAAGCTATTTTTAAGAGTCAAAAAGAAGAATTTAACAGCGTCGTAAATCAATTTTTTCTTATTTCGACGATGGGGGCTATCTTCATTTATTAAACGCGACTTGAAAATAACTCCTCCGAAAATCCGAAATAACAATGTAACCCAACGCGAAACGGTACATCAACCGGCAGAAAGGAACCAAATTTCAGAGCTCGCCTCGCCAGCTCCGCGACACAGATCGACAAAGACAGATCATTAAACCCCCCGAAGTTACGCATATTACATCCCCACCGCCGGCCGATATTAAAAGCTCCGCGCATCGGAGTCAAAAAGCCCGTCCAACGAGTTTTCCGATCGAAAGGAGAGCGCGTAAATCAGAATGTACAATACCCGAGCAATCGGGCCTTACTTCCCGCAACAATGCGTAAATCATCCTCGCGATATATCCCGCAAACGCTTACGCACGCCGTGCCAAGTGTCGGCTTCGCGCGAATTTTATATATATTTAAAGCTGCCGCCGCGAGTGCGAAATCGCGCGCGCAAAAAGGGCACATTTCGCCCGTACTGAGATGGGTGCGTGACGCAATTCTCTCTCGCGCGCGCACAGAGGCTCGCATTGAGAGCGGAGCTTGTTTTTTGAGCTCGCCGCGCAGCGCACATCCACTCGACGAGGATGATGTCGGCCCCGAGTTTTTCTCCGCCTCCGACGCGTTCGAGAGCCGAGAGATACGAGGAGAGAGGATTGGATTAATTTTCAGTATACGAAAGAGGGACGCGCGCACTTTGATGCGCCGCGACGGAGTGTATTTAGATCGGTTCGCTGAATCGCTCGACTGCGACGGCCTGCTTAGAGAGCGGCGCGCGCAGCTTCGGCTGTATACCGGCGAGAGCTGCGAGGAAAGAGGCTGAGAGAGAGAGAGAGAGAGAGCTTTTCCCCGGAACGCGTCCGAGAGCTGCGCGGACGGGAGATTTGCGAGTCGGCGATCGCCGCGCGTTCGGTTCTTTGACGATAATTATTCGAGCGAATTGGAATTTACAGTTTTGTTTCGCGAGGCTGAAAGAGAGAGAGAGAGAGAGAGGCGGTAAAGTGTTTTTTGCGCCTCTCTCGGTTTATGTTTGCGAGTCTCCACCTTAATTAATAAACAATGCTAAATGAACGAACACGTCTGCTTCTGAATAATATTTAAATACAAAAATAAAGAAGTTTAGGCCCGCTGCGACTTCCGTATTTCTATTTACATATGAACTTTCGAGAATTACCTCACTATTTGCATAACAATACAGCTTGCGCGATCGCGACCGTTCATTAAACTCGTTAACGAAAATAATACCTTCCTTCAATCGCGAGAGTGAATTATTACATTTCCCGGTCGTCGTCGTCGCCTACAGCGAGAGCATATTACACACTTTTAAAACGGGACTCGTATAAATCAGCCCGGCGAATTCGGCCGAATTTCGCCGCCAGGTGTTAATTCAATACTCGAAATTCGCTGCGCACCGCGCGTTAATGCGTGGAGCGTCGTGTGCTTTCTCGAATTCGAATATTGCGCTCGTCGCGCGTCTTTACACGTATCGAATTACATTAGTGTTATGATGACAAGCGGGGCGCTGCCGTTTCGGTTAATTGCGAAATCGCCGCGATGACATCGACGGATTGTCATAATAAACGAACGCTCGGAGAGAGTGAATGTAACTAATATACGTTGATTTAGAGTGCATTTTCGAAAATTCGATAGTACTTCGAGTATCTTACTCGCGTTTCTCGTAAATTATTCATTTTCCCACTTTCACTCCATATAGCCATCAAGTTTGAAACGACGCATTTTTGAAAAAGAAAATAATAACGTTCTCAACGAAAATCTCTCAACTCTTCAAGCTCGTTGAAAATAAACCCAACAATGAGTCGTCCCAAAAAAAGAATCCCTGCCCAAACGGAGGCTCAAAGCTCATCCCCCGGCTGCGACAGCAAACAAAGCTCCAAAATAAGCGGCACAGAAGAGCCATCGTCGCGGCGCGTCGTAAAGTTAACGACTCGCAACAACTCCATATCGGTGCACCCCGAATAATTGAAGGCTCGACAGTCGGGCACGTGTATACGTGTAACAGCCGTCCGATCGTAATCGAATTAAGCGCGATCGGCTCACTCTCCCGACCCCGTTGACCCGCGACGTCTCGCGCTCGAGGATCAAATCTATCTGTCATTGAGGGAATTGGCGGCGACGCGTCTCGAATTATTGCCGGCGATCTTGTGACGCTCTTGTTTTTCTTAGCGATAACGGTTAGCGATATAGACTGTAGGGCTTTTCCTTGTTTTCCGGGCTTTTCAGCTGCAATTTAAATAGATTAGAGGGATCGCGAACTGTTTTTAATGATGCAGACGAGGAGGAGACTACTATTGGAAGAGGATCGTGGTGGTTTTTCCTCGTTTCAATTGGGATTGGTTTAAATCCTCGTGCTTCGTTTGTAATAAATGCGACGCAATTTAAGACGGCTAAAAATGCAAAATCTTTTTTATTTCAGTTTAAGAATTGTTCGATTTAAAATCGGTTTATTTTAATTTAAAAGCGAGCCCGATATTTTTTAATAAATTGGAAGTTGCTATAATTTGACAAAAGTAAAAGCCAACATAAACTATTTTGGCTACAATTAAACTAAATCTTTTTGAATAAATGTTAAAAGGCTAATAAATTCAGTAAACCTGACTTTTAACGTCATCATCTTAAATATCCAATCACTTGAAAGATAAATAAAAAAAAAAAATAATAATAAGTAGGAAGACGAGTTCCAATTCAAAGGTAAATGGGGAAAGCTCTGAAAAGTTTTCGTGTCTTTGATGTGTAAATGTCATTAAGTAATCGTCCTGAATTCAACAGGTTTCAAACTAGTATATATACACGCAGCTCGTATCGTAAATTAACATCTGACAAACGAAATGCAAGCCGCTTGATTTAGAACGCAACTTTTACTTTTCGAAAAGTAAAAAAAAAAACGAAGAAAACTTATCTACATAAGCCTGACGCACTCGGTATTAGAAAATGCTAGCCTAGATGCAGATTAAACTAATAAATATTTGCTCATTGACAGAGAACAAGCTCTGTGTTTGCCTTACAAAGTTATTGCATCTTAAATTGTTCGTAACATTTAAGATCTTTAAAAGTGCGAGTCGAGGAAATGTGGCGAGTCGTCCGATTGTAAAACTGTTCATTCGCACAAAGTAAATTCGTTTATTTATTTCAAGCCAGGCTTACATTTATTTATCGAGAATAACGTTTAGCGAATTACACATAAGAAATCTGTAAACAAGAATTTTGTTTACGTTTTACCCGTAAAAAGATCACAATTTCGGCGCGAAAAATTTCCAACCAAAATCCGCCAATGATAAAACCTTCACTCCGCGCGTTCCCGCGCGACAATAATTATTCATCGGGAAACCTTACGCAAAAGTGCCCACGTGTGTGCACTTATATAATTTTTAGCGCAAAAACCGTATATTACGCAAGTCGCGTCGCCGCGCGGTCGGAAAAGGATCGAGTACGCGCATGGCGGCGGCGGATTTTCATGAAAATTCGAAGCGCGAACTTTTCGCGTGCGCCGTATAAACGGGCACTTATCTCGCGGCCTCGAAAAATTGTCCGCCTTTAACGTGCAATTAAAGCTCGCGGCAAAAAGAGCGAACCTCTCTCTCTCTCTCTGTGCGCCGGGGGTAATTCAATCTCGGCGTGTCCCATCCCCCGCTCGTTTCCTTTATCGATGTCGCTGGCCATTGTGGCCGCATCGTAAAAACGAATCGAAGATGTATCGCGGAGATAGGCGCGCGTGTACGTGTGTGCGGGAGGGTAGCTCGCGTGCGAAAATCCCTCTCGCGGCGTGTGTGGGAATGCCACTTAACGATCCCGCTGCTCTCGAGAGCTGCACTTCCTTCCTCTCTTTTTCTATCTATATCCAGGGCCTTTAGAGGCCGGGCAGCATCTCGAACATGAAAGAGCGTGACTGCCCCCCTCCTCCGCGGGGGAAAAAAGCTCTCTCTCCTCTATGAGCTTCTCTCTCGCTCTCTCTTGGAGTTATACACGTGGCCCTCTTGTTTTTCTTTTGCCTGGCGCGCGCGTGCAGGCGACCCTATCTCTCTTTCTCTCTCTCTCTCTCTGTGTTTTGTGCCGCACGGGCACGCTCGGCGTATAATAGCCGAGGACGAGCGGAGGTGGACGCTTGCAGCCTAGTATTTTGAATGGCTGTTCTATCTCTCTCTCTCTCTTTCTTGCTTCGCCTAGGAGAGAGAGAGAGAGAGAGAGAGAGAGAGAGAGGCTTGTGGGTTATGGGCATTTTTCCGCGGGGATTGGATCGCTCGATAAGCTGGTGGGCTTTGGAATTGCACGGGCGCAGGTTGCGCGCAGGCGAGTATGCTCTTGCTAAACTCTTTTGTAATAAAATTTTATACAATTCGAAGAATTCGAATCTTTTATCGGAGGTGCATAGGTTTCATCCAAGTCAGTCAAGTATTATTTTAAAGATGACTATCGGATATGCATATTTAAACATTTTTGTTTTAAACAACTACCTGTGTTATTTGTAACAAATCACTTTTAACGAGCTTGATTAAAGTAGACTTTTTCACGAAGCAAAGCAATCTTCATAATTTTAATTGCCGCCGAATTGCCATCTGGCTACAAATATTTACTTTGATCAAAACCCATCAAAGTATCTCCTCTTCACTTCATTAATAGACCGCGCTGTTCTCCATCACAGAAAGTCAATTGTGCATTCCATCCCAGCTCTTACCGCGCGATCCTCCGAGCGAAAGGCTCAATTTCGATGTCAATACCACCGACTGAACCCAAAGCCCCATCAGCCGGCCCAAAGCCTCGTAAATCGCTCCCGCCTCCTCCTCCTCCTCCTCCTCCTCCTCCCCGATACTCGGAAAAGCATCATCCGCGCTCGTCGACGAAATCATCGCCTGCAATTATTTCAGCCGCTCGTATCTCAAAAATTCCTGGGGCGTCATCATCATCCGGGGTCTAAATATAGACGCCACTAACCCCGGCCTCGCGCGGATTTTCAAATGGAAATTCCAAGCGAGCCCTGATGATCCATCCTCCCCTCTTCGGGACGGGGGCCCGCGAGAGAGAGAGAGAGAGAGTAGCCGACAAATTGCGAAACGACGAGCGGCGCGCGCAAATCACGCTTGTAAAAAGCGCGCAGCAGTAAACGGGCTCTCGCTACAGTCCAATTCGCTCCTAAACAAGAACGAGCGCGCGCGGCTCTCGCGACGGCCTGACAGCTTTTATTCCGGCGCAGTCTTAAATCTCCGCTCCTGTGGGAGAGCAGGAGCAGGAGGAGGAGGGGGAGAGAGGGGCAAGAGAGA
Source organism: Ormyrus rosae (assembly GCA_035047165.1). Lineage (NCBI taxonomy): Eukaryota > Metazoa > Arthropoda > Insecta > Hymenoptera > Ormyridae > Ormyrus > Ormyrus rosae. The sequence continues at coordinate 3,751,196 of JAWWML010000031.1, read as the reverse complement.
GAGTAGAAGCCCCCCTGGGGTGGAATGCCGGAGAGTTAATTGAAATAGGTTGGCCCTCGTCGTCGTCGTCGTTGTCGTCACTCGGGTGCTAGGAGTCTCGCTTCTTTTTTTTTTTGTTTTTTTGCTTTTTTGTCGAGCGCCTCGATGCTATGGAGATATAAGGTGATTTATTTCCTTAGGAAAGGGCTTTCCTGCATTTTAGAGGTCCTCTAGTCTAGCTCGGAGGGGAGCCTTTTTACCTTGTAATCAATTTGAGATTCGTTTAGTGCTCGAGAGAGAGAGAGAGAGGCTCTCGGCTGAATATTCGCTTCTCTCGGAGCGCGGAATTTTAAATTCCACCTCTCTTTTCTTTTTTCAAAAAAATAGTTATTCATAGAGTCGCTTCTCCGTGCAAAGTGTACCGAGACACGTATTTCGCTTATAAGCTTTGATATTAAAATCCTTTTTTAATATCAAAAGACTTTCTTCGCTTCGACGAAAATTATTGAAACTACCCCGTCTCCTACAATGAAGCACTTGCTTTAATAACGTCAAGTATATATACGTATTATGCACTATCCGTAAAAAGGACCCGGAAAAGCTAATAAAGAAGGCATCAGCTCAAACTGCCCGTCCCTCGACACTAAAAGTTACATCATCAAACACGTCGGTGAATTAAAAATCGAGCGGGACCGCCGCGAACAATTCGAGCTTACTCCCGCGGCGTGGAAAGCGCACGACTCGCAAATAACGAGTTCCCGCGGGAGCCCTCGTATATTTTTTCCTCCTCTCGCGGGGGGGGAGAGAGAGAGGAAAAAGGGAATAGGCACGTATGTACGCTCGGATGGATGTGGGACTGTTTATGCACACGGACTGCGCCGGCACTCTCGTAAAACGCGAGCGCCTTTTTTTGTTTTCGAGGGCGCGCGCGGGGGACCTGTTTGTTTTTGAGCGCCGCGACATCGCGTTTGGTTATTAGACGGGATGCGCGCGGTTGTATACGTGCTTTTTACGGGGAAGCGGGACGGTTTTTTTTTTAGAATTTCTTGTTTTCTGTTTTTTCAGCGCGGTTTTAATACAGCCGTTTTTGGTGTCTCGTAGGTGTATGTTCATAAAAAAAGTGGACAGTTACATTTCTAACGCAAGCACGCAGTGCAGAACTGTAAATTTAGAAATGATCGATGCTTTCCTTATTAATTCAGTATCGTATATTTTTCATCTGCGAGTCCAATTTAAAAATCATAACCCCCACGCGCGACGATCGATATATTAAGATATTCAACGTTGATTTCCCGAGGCGGCGCTATCAAAATTTCGCGAACTCGGGCGGATTTCCGATATTCCAAAAAAAAAAAAAAAAAAAATAAAGGAGCTGCTCCGCTTCTCGTCGCCACGGCCCACGTAACATACTCCAGAAATCAGCCGGCGCATAAATTACGCGTCCGCGTGACTTCTTCGCAGTTCCTGTATATACATTCGCGGAGGGGAAGAAGGAGCAGCGAAACAGAAAAAGGAAGAGAGAGAGAGAAAGAACGGCGGCAATTTACGAGGAGCAGCGGCAGCACACCCCAAGGTTGCGAAAAACTTTCAAGAACGTTCTCCCGGCGCGCGGCGGTGGCTGTCTATGTGGTTCGCGATTCTACTTGTGTCTCGCTTCGTTGCTTTTCCCTCTCTCTCTCTTTCTTTCTGGCTGAAATAAGGTGGAGAGAGAGAGAAAGAAAGAGAAAAAGCGAGGGTGCACGTAAAAATAGAGTGATAAGGAAGGGAAAGGACAAGAGAGCGAGAGGAAAAGGAGCAGCTGGTAAAAAAATGGGAGGGAAGGTTTGTACAGGTGTCGGAGGAAATAAGGGACGTTTGTTATAACGAACACAGACGAGAGGTTTATTTTAAAGTCTGAATTTCATTCAATGCCCCTCTGTGACTTATCGCAAACAAAGCGTCGACTTTTTTTAATTAAAAAAAAAACAATTAAGATTTTCATTTAAATCGACTCGAACATCTGCCCGTAATACAAGACGATAAGAACGCCACATCGAAAAGCATTCGTCTGCCTAGACAGTCCGGTATCGTCATCTCCCTCGTATCTCGGGAACGTCGTGCGCAATTGATAATGTCTCTCTGCAGCTGCGATCGCGTTCTCGCGCAACGCGAAGCCCAGCAAATAGAAAAAGCACTTCGCGCGCAAAACGCGATATTATCGATGCAAAAGCGCCTCGTCCGTCGGGAAGGAGGGGGGGGGGGAGGGGGAAAAAGGCCGTCGCAGTCACGTGCGGGGAGTCGCGCGCCTCGGTCAAACGCGTTTCCGCTCGATTTCACACTTTGCCCGGTATTTTCTTGCTTCTTACTCTTTGTACCCTTTGCCCTCCCCCTCCCACCTTCCCCCGTTTCGATCTGCTTTTCCATCGTCTTATCTTTTTCCCCCCATCGGCCGAGGCTGTCAATTTCGTTTCGTCGAAGCGCCGCTCTCTGACTGCAATATTGGCTCTACCGAATTCCGGACGTGCCGGAGTTTTCCTCTACATATATATATATACACGTAGCCGGCTGGTCTTATTCCGCTGCTGTGAAAGTTTTGCATTGAGTAATACTGTTTCTGACTGGAAATGCCGCTACTGGTTTTATTGTGCGCTTTTAGAACGGTGGAAGGGTTAACGAGTTTTCGGTCCGGAATACCTCTTACTTGATCAATAAGCCGTTCGGTCGATAAGAATATAAGTTAATGAATTTTAAAGTAAAGGGTTTCTTAGGCTTATTTAATGGCTGTTACTCACCATTGGAGATATTAGCAGTTCAAGTTTGAGTGACCGATGATCTGAAATAAAAAAAATTAAGAATATAATGAATTGCCGTTGTTAAGTTTTTACAATTTTTTAAATACAGTGAAGTTAAATTTTTAAGTCGTTAATTCTTAGAGTCAAACTGTTAGTGTTGTAAAATCGAAAATGAAAATTTGATCGTCATTAGTAATATACTTTACTTGGAGGTAAAAATAAAGTAGAACCCGCAAATTAGGCTGTTTGAAATAGAAAGTTCTAAAAAGGCCACTGGTTTACCGCATAAAGTGCTTCAAAAATTTTTAGGCTTAAGAGAGGATTACATCGAATTGATCATTATTTAATCTTACGTTAACGATTCCCCTTTATTTGCATTTCAACGCAGCAGTACATAAAAAGAATACGCTTAATTAACAAATGGAAAAACCAATATTATCTTCGCTTGAAATTATCGATCTAAAAAAAAGATCTTCAATTTTTGTCCAACAATCAGCAGTATTGTCTCGGCGATTGCGCAATACGAATCAGATACGAGCCGCATTACGATATAAACCCAAATTATCAGCGGAAGGCATTATGCAGAAAACAATATCAGCAAAACGCTATATGGTGCACGAAGCTTTATCTACAAAAGTAAGCTCTGCTACGAATCGCAGAGCAGCTTCGAGAGATAGCCTTCTCCGTTCAATAAAACGAAGAAAAAAAAAAGAGAAAAGAAACGAACGCTCTCAGCTTTAAAGCTTCAAAAATAGCTTGAACTTTGCACGCCGGGTTTTTCTGCCAACGTCGTCGTCGTCGTCGTCGTCGTAGAGGCTCGCGCGCCGAGGAGAGCGGAATATAGGCCGAGCCTATACAGAGACGCGCTTGAATGCGCATCTTTGGTAATATCTAGTAAGACATCGCCGGCACGTCTCCTCCTCAATGGGCGCTCTAGAAAAATATGTGCGGCTCTCTCGCGCCGCTTAAACAAACGTACAGAATGGCTTTTCGATCGGATGTAATGATTGAATGATTCCGTGCGTTAGACGCCTTAATTGACGAGCGCCTGTTTAGGTGTGCCTGCGTGTAAACACGACTCGGGGGAACTAATGGGGTTTGTAAATCCGCCGAGGTAACGCTATTCGCGCCGAAAATCGGAGCTTAAATAACGCTGCCAGTCGAATCGAAAGGACGTAATTTCGTAAAAACGTGTATGCATATAAATTAAAAACTCTCATATTTTTCTGTGCACAAGAAGCTCAGAACTTCCTCCGTCGCAGCTCCGCCAAATCCAATTCCTCGGCGACGAAACGGAATCGCGCGAGGTCAGTTTTTTCGCTCGTGCAGCGCGTCAATGAGCCTCTGAATTCGTGCGTGCGTATCGTCCCCTCGCCGGTTCTCTCGGCCGGCCGCCGAGAGAACCTCCTTAAGAAACAGTGTCAGTGACCGACAGCCTAAGGCCATTTCTCGCCGAGCAGCAGCGGCGGCGGCAGCAGCCCCACTTGCTTATCCTCCTCCTCTGCCTTTAAGTATACCGTTCGCGAGAGAGAGAGAGGCAGGTAGGTACGAAGCGCCGTGAAATTGTGTTATGAAACGCAGCGCCTATCTGGGCGAGGAGTGTATTTTCGTATCGGATAATGGGAGGCGCGCGAGCCTCTCTCTCTCGGGGGGGCAGAGAGAGACGAGCGCGCTTTTAATGCGCCCGTCACGCGATCGCCGCCGCGAGGATGCTGAAAAATTTTGTCGTGTGTGCGTCCGGGGGTATATAGCTGGTGGTATAAGGTGCAATTATCCGGGCTCGATGCGTGTGAGGCGTTCGAAAGGGCTTTTTATCCTGCCTGCGCGGAAAGTAAATACAAAGTGTACAAAGTTGCTTGATGGGGTGCATTTAACGAATTATAGAGATGAGCGGGCGAGATTTATTTGGGGTTCTTTTATTGTAGGTGATTTTTAGCATGAAAATATACCTTTTTTTATATTGATTCTATACGCTGGCCAATTTCTATAGAATAAAGAAAGAATATAAATAGGATATAAATTCTAAATAAATATTTAATCAATTCGCTCACAATCCAGTTTTCCAAAAAATCTCCCACCAGCCCCCCGAGTCGATCGATCAAAGAAAGAAGCTTGCAAAACCTCGTCCGCCAGTTATTATCATCACGTAGGCCGCGACTCTCCTCGCGTGTGTCCGTCACCGTCGCAATCGACTTTCGTTGCTCGGCCGTCTCGAGCGAGAGAGAGAGAGAGAGAGACGCGCATCATAAAACCTCATCGAACTTTCGAACGCGCGCGATTGCCCCGTTGCGCCGCGCTCGCGCTCGGATTACCGTAATACTCTCGACTCGTCGACCGCTCGCCGGAGAGAGAGATGTGTATACACACACGCGGAGACTCCTCTCCTCCGCTCTCGAACTCTCCCTCGCCGCGGCGAGGCGTGACGTAAAAAAAAAAAGAACGAAAAGAAAGGAAACGAAGAAAAACGGAGAGAGAAACGAGTTTGGGGAGCCGATCCGGGATTTTACTTTTTTTTTTTATCTCTCTCCTCTCTCGCCACACGCAGAGGCGGCTCCATTAAGAGAGAGAGACGGTCGTCTCTTCCGCGGCGGCGTTTGACGAGGCTCTGATTTGAAAGTGGGTTACCCGGTGCGACGGGCCGATGTGCGTTCGATGGGCCGCGCGGCGTCGTCGTGAGCGTTCCTTTTTGATGGTTAATTGCGCGATCGATCGCCGAGGACGCAACGGCGATTTTTCCCATTTTTCTTATGCAATTCGGGGGATAGGGTCGAGTTTGAAATTTCCTAGTTTTGGTGAGTTTCGTTACAGGATGCACTTTAAGGAAGCTAATTTGATGAGAGACTATTTATTACTAGAAAGATGGCCTTTGCTATATTTCAATTCTCTATAGGCTTTCCTCCTTCGCAAAAGAGGCATTCAGTTTTTATCGCCGGAATAAAACAAAATAAACTATAAATATTAAGCAAAAACCATTTGCAAGTAATAAAAACTCAAATTAAAGCATCAAGTACAACTCTCTCTTCGCTATAAATATATAAGTATATATATTAATTAACGCCTACTTTATCCAAACGAGCTTTTCACCTCCAACCCGTAAAAAAAAAAAAAAAAAGAAATCGTGAATCCCCGTGCGCTAAAACCGTCCCGCAAAGCAATTCCGCGGTCGAATCCGGTGAAAACTCATATACGTGCGAGTTGAGTAACGCGGTGTGCAGGTCCGCGCTAAATTTGCGATTCAAAGCGCGCATTTTCACGCGCGGCGGCGGCAGCGACGAGTTCTCGATTTCGATATTCGAAAATCGACCCAGATTTCACGGAGATCGACCCCCTTCGGGCTCTCAAGGCTCTCCTATTACGCGGACGAAGCTCGTAACTCGAGAGCCGGCGACTGCAACCTAACGGGAGCCGGGGCCCAATAAAAAAAGCCACCGATAAACGATTCGAGCTGCGTCCTCGCCTTTTGCTTTTTCTCTCTCTCCTTCCCCTCTCCCCAGCCCCGCTTCTTTTTAAAAAGCCGGAGAAAGACGCATGGCTTGCCAGTCGTAAATTGTCGGCTAAGATCATATGTTTACGGCACACGAGCGCTTGATATTTATTCAAAGCGACTTTATCGCCTTTCGAGGGGATATATAGAAAGTAACACTTTTCACTTGACACCGGTATATATATACGCCTATCGTATTCTAATTTAATGTAATCGCCGGATAATTCTAGAAGATAAAACTTGTTTGCTTCCAAATTGCCCCCGCCGCGTCGTCGAGTGTCGATCGTCCCGAAATAAACGCTTTTTCGTAGATAGGCGTATTAAAGCGACATTAGCGGTATTAACGAGGTTACCGTATCGCCTCTCGGAGGTCGATTTAAATATTGAAATCTTCAAATGTGAACGAATAAAACCAGCGAAACTCAATCGCGCGATAATATATACCGCTCGGCGACCGGCGGCAATTAGCGAGTCCGAAAAAAAGGCCGCCTCTTCCGCCGCCGCGATGATTCGTCGAAAAGCGAATCGGCCCGATGACAGGAGTGAGATAACGCGCCGCGACGATGGAAGAGAGGTAGCAGCAGCAACAGCGCGGCTGCGTACGTTGACCGTGGACCGAGCGAGATTTGGCACTGACCCACACGCGCATCTCTCATCCCGCTTGGCCCACTTATTTCGCGCGCCGCGAGGAGGGAGAGAGAGAGAGAGAGGAAGCGCGCGGGACGACGTTCCTATTTCGCGACGCAGCCCGAGAAAGTGGAATGTCCCGCGAATGCTAATGCCGCGCGATTTTCGACTCGTCGTCAATGGACGCGGGAAGCGGCTGAATGAAAATCGACTGGGTTCTTCGGGGGGGGAATCAATTATTCATGAATGGCTTTTAAACAAGCCGAATTTTTGGAACCGACGTCTTTCGCAACGAGTGTGGAAATGTACGGACGGACGCGATACTTAAATTTTTTTTTTTTTTCGCGGAAGAAGACTATTTTCAGCCGCGTTAACCTTCATTACACGTGGAAATCGATTTTAGATAAAGCGTCGCGGCTACCGGGAGTTAAGAGGCCCCCCGCGATATTTTCTCTCCTGGAAACAAAAGCGAAAAATAGCCGAAGGAGCATTCCGCCGTGTAATCCGATCGCTCGCGGGCTGGTCTCATGCATAATCAATGACCTGGTAATTGTTTTATTAAGTGCAGCTACCGCGAAAATTAGACGTCAATTATTCGGCGATCAACGGTGGAGGTCCCGAAACTTAATAATGCCAATTGGATCCCCGGAAAGATTATTCTGCATTTTGCAGCGTGACGTTGAGCGAAAGGTGGAAATAGTTTTTGATAATTCCAAGTGAAGTCTTATGGTAAATTGATAATAATTATTTATGAATTTTATCACGCTTGTCAAAAACTGATTTTATTCGTTATTTTTAAAATAAAGTTTATGTTTACACTTTTAAATGAGGTTAATTATTCTCAAATGTTGTTAGCTTTTTGACAAAAATAGTTATTCCATTTTTCCTATAGTCAATCAAACAAGCTTTGATGTTTGCGAGGCCAGATTTTCTTTGACATGATGTTGGAGTTAGATTCACAGATTTAATGTAAATATTATTCTTTAATGTTCGTCATCTGCTTAAAAGTACTTTGTGTTAGCAGTAGTCTTTGATTCAATAACAAAACGCACAACTCCAACATGAGATCAATTTTAACTATTATTTCACTTCATACTTGAAAGATGTCAGAAATTTTGCTGTAACTTTGAAATACGTTTTTTAAAATATAAAACTACGAAGGAAGCCTTCAGTCTGTTTTAAACTATTTTTTATGATTTCTGTGCACGATTCGAATACGCTCATCTACCCAACTTTCTAACACCAAATGAGGGTTTTTCATGCCCTCGTTGACAAAAACACGGTGTGTAACGCAGGGAGAAAAGCTATTTCAGACTCTGGTGAGATTTTCATCTGCAAAACTTAATTGACGCCATGTCACTTTATTTTTTTTTATATTAGAAAATACGCCTCAAAGTTACAAACGCTTCTTATTGTAAGTAGTCTTAAAAACGATAGCATCTGCTTTTCCAAAAGCTAATTTTGGAAGCAATAATGTCTCTTCTATCATAAACGATCTCTAAGAAAACATCATTAGGCTGATTCCGTCATCTTAATCCCGAGATAACAGTTTTCCAAATATAAATTTCCTCGGAACCTCGTAAGTCTTCTAATAAAAAAAAAACAGAACCAAAACCTATTTTTAAACTCCACAAAACATCGCAAATAAACTAAAACCGCTAATTTTTCGCGGACTCGTCCCAAGCGACCCGAGAATAGCCGAGCACAGCAATTAAATTAGCCGATAACGATCTGGCGTCGAATAACAAGAAGCGACCGCCTAACGCGGAGTCAGGCGAAATCATTGCAAATCTCTTATTCATCATGCGCGTCGCTCTCGCGTCATGCGCAGCAGCAGCAGCAGCAGCAGCAGCAGCAACAGCTGCGGCGACGGCGATCAGATGCTCTCTCCTCGTAATAGCGGCGCCTTTGAGCCTCCAGCATGCGGCAGTCGAGTGATACAATTGCATGTGCTTGCATTCCGCGAATCGCTCGACGCACTTACTCTCTCGCAGATGCGTTCATTCCGCGTTCCTGAATTTAATCGTCGCCCCTCGGACCTCCTCCGCCTCTCGGGTCGTTTACCGATTCTCGTACGAGACGCGTACGAGCAAAATAATAGTCGCCGAATTTTCGAGGATATAAACGGACGGTTTGTGAAAGTTCAGAATTCTTGAGATTAAAGTATCTTATCTGAGCGCGCAGATGAGAGTCGTCAACAGATTGCTCGCTCGACCGATAAACAGCATCATTTTCGTGCGCGCATACGTCTTTAAGATTCGATTAGATTTTCCCCGGCGGATGATAATTAACGCGGCGCGGCGATAAAATCGATTTGGCCCGAAGCAAACAATCGCGCCCGAAGGCTATTATCTTGATGTAAAGCGGAAAACGACTGTTTAATAGGAAAAGCTATAATATCCGCGTCGTCGAAAGTAATTACTAATATTCTCTTCGTTTCCGGAATATGCATCATAACAAGTCTTACGGGTAATTACATGCGACGTGTATCATATTGCACAATTACATTTTATTGTAGAACAACCTTGTAAATACAAAATGTGTGTATGCAATTTTATGACAACGAATCCCCGAAAATATTATCGCAGATTGTTTACTTACGTATTTAAGGAAATGGATCATTCGGTCGTTTGCGATACGTGATCAGAAATCGGAACGAACAATAATAATCAATCTTAAAGTATAAACAGCCTTTTCATTCGTTACCAGCAACACACGACGGGGCGTAAACACTAACACAACTTCTAACTCGATTGCACAATTCGACACTCGAGAACGCAAACTCGCCGACTCTGCATCGATTCAAAATCCTTTCATCGCCTTACCAAAGTAAACAAAAACACGACATCTCGATCGTCGTCCCACACCGGCCTCCTCGACGGCGGCACGTGAACTGAACTGCCATCGGGCGCAGCTGAACTTCGGAAAAACGAAACTGACCAGTGCGTGTGTCTCTTGACCTTCCCCGGGACTATCCCCTACCCTTTTCCCCCACTCCGTTTCCCTCGACCCGATGCAGGTATACGGCCACAGGCGCTAACCACCACCGGCCCGGTACACCCCAAATCTCCCTAATCGTTCCGGCGCTCTTCTCGAGAAACGGAACAATGCGCAACGCGGAGATATGTGCGAACACGTCCGCAGGCCCGAGGGTACACACGATTATCGCGTCGCTTTGCCGCCGCAGGTAAGGTTACGCCGCCCGCCGGGGGTGTCAGGTTGGCGCGCGAGCCGGCGCAGGTGCGCTTGTTTGCCTTCTGGCCTCTACTCGAATCTCCGGGGGTTTCGGAGGGGGGGGGCGGTTTTTTTCCGGGCCGGTGGAGGGGGGAAAGGATCGGGATCTCTCGAGAGAGACCCGAGCGCAGAGGCGAAAATTTATGGGGACTGTTTATGGGTCGAGGGAAGAATGCGAAAATGGACGGAGGCTTTGTGTTTGGGGGTTGGATTGCGGGACGGTTTAGAGCAAAAAGTGCGGTGGTGTAATGTGGGTGAATGATATAGAGCTTGGAAACGGGAGTTTGCCGTGACGCTGATATCAGTTTTCTGCGGTTAATTGAATTTCGCGTTCGTCATACGTCTTAATTATTTAATGGTCTTGAATATTTTGGGGACACACACGTACATTCGTCGGAAAAAAAACCCGTATTCCGTTGGTAATTATCGTAAACGAGGCGGTGTCAATCGCGAACCAAACCAGTTTTCCCACGGAAAAAAAACTCGGCCTGCCATTTCCGGAATACGATTCTGACAACTTATTTAACAAACCATTTATCGACCGACTCTTTAAAAAAAAGGAGTTTCGCACAATTGCATAACTCCCCAGTCTAGCCTTCGAAATTATTTCTGATTCACCAAAAAAAAAAAAAAAAAAAAACAATTTAAAAGAACGGTCCCTCCTTTCCAAATCCGTCCAAGAAAGAAGACAAACCCATAAAGCCCACTTTCAATTCCCTCGACCGTAATCCGGACACCTGCCTCCGTTCGGCTCTCCCGGAGGCGTCGTGTGTCCAAAGAGGGACTTTTAACTTTCTTTGTCCCGTCGATGAAAAAGCTTCCGAAAAGTCAGACAAGTGTGCTACCTGCGACGCGAGGAGAGAGAGAGAGAGGGGCGTAACCAGCGCGAGAGCGAAGGCAAGTAAGAAAGAGAAAGACGGCACGCACCGATAGAGCGCTACTTTTAGTCGGACAAGGTTGCGTAATGCCCAGGATATCCGCTCGTCTGGCTCTCCCTCGGCCGACCGGCCGGCTTCATAAGGTATTCCGAGAACGACTCGCGCGACGCGCGTAACGTCCTCCCTTATGCCCGCGCGCCTCGCTGCTGCTGCTTGTTTCTTCTTTTTTTTTTTTGTTTGCGCAATTGAACGATTGGCCGAAGGCAGCGTTTAGAGAGGATCGCCGCCCGGTCAATTGGGTTGCACATTGGAGGTGACCCGGCTGCCGCAGTGGGCTCGATTAACTTTCGGATCGAGCGCGGCGCGGGAACAGGTCGGACTGCTATGTAAGCACGTGCTTGGAAGAGCGGAGGTGAATTTAGTGTTTCGGGTACGACGGTAAATCGTGTTTATAACAAGCAAGATTGCGGTTGAACTAATCGAGGGAAATGTTTGGCGCGGTGGAAAGTCAACGAGTTCTCAAATTTATTCTAAATCTCGCGCCGTTGTATTTTGTAAAACTCGAGAACGATGCGATGCTTTTACAAATAATTTGGAATCGTTCGAATAACATTGGCTCTTTCGAGCTCGCAATCGAGAACACAATTTTCGTTTACACAATAAAAAAGAATTTTGCCGGATTAATTCTCTCGTTTGGCCATTACCGATAATTTCAGTATTTAGAATTAATTAGCCCCGCCGCGCGGTGCGTTTCAATCATGGCCAAACATCGTCGGTCCAAAGCGACCAAAGATACTAATTAGCCAACTTTTGCCTTAAGTAAATTAGCCGGTGATTGCAGTGCAAGCCACCTTCTTGCTCGCGGAGTTTGCCTCGACTACTCAGCGTTTCCAGGCTCTTATTTTAGTTCGTTGCGCTGAAGGAGCAAAGCGGATACGCCGAGATGTGTAATTCCCCGAGGAATTAAAAATGCAATTTTCCATTCGTAAATATCGCGTTTTGTTTAATTTGTGGAAAATAAAAGTTTCATTCGTCGAGTAAAACAGTCACACTGGTTTGCAGTTGAAAATTATGCGTTTCGTTAAAAATGGGCGACTTTTACCGCGTAATAAAAGTTATACTACATTTAAATTCAGAGATTCAGATTCAAGCGAATAATTTATTCTGAAAGTAAAATTTTATATTATCACTGTCTAAGAATAAGTGTTTCAAGCACTCTTTACAAAACGTATACCCAAAAACTGCCTTCGCCTCTCTCAAGGTCGCTGGGCTAAAAATCTCCACCGCTTCCCCAAGCTCCCCGTCCCGATCCCCCCTCAGTCCGTACATCCCTCCGGCGGCTCGTCTCCCTCGCGATTACGCAAGAAAGTAAAAGACAGAGACGCGCTCCGCGAGAGCTAATCTCTTCATTACGCGCGCGAACGCGAATCGCACGCGGACCCGTTACCGGCAATTTCACGCACGTAATCGCGCCGCCAGGCCGCGGCCGCGCGCGCTCATATGCACACACCGCGCGCGGCGGGGTACAACGACCGCCGACTCGAGGGATATACACCGCGCCCGAAGGCCAGAGGCAGGCAGGCGGGCAGGCAGGCGATCGCGTGCGGATCGCGGGGAACCGCGAGGCTTCGATTCCGCGCGCACACTGCATCACCGGCCGTTTACCATTGCTTAACTCGACGACGACGACGGCCGCGGCTCCTCGCTTTTTTTTTTTTTTTTTCATCGACGAGAAACCGATCCGCCGGGGGAGCCTATTGGGAATTAGAATTATTAGATCTTTTTATCGGGATACATTTCTGTTTCGAGGAGGAGAGGTTCCGAGAACGCGAGTGCCAGGGTGTAATGAATGTAATAATTTTACGGTGGCGCGGAAATTGTGGCTGCAATGACTCGCCCGCGGCGACTCCCATCGACCAATTTTATTATGCTCTATTATACACAACAAAACCGCGACGCCGAAAACTCTTTTTAACGACGTGTTTACATTTCCGAGAATAGAATCGAAAATTTTTCATCCACAATTCCTACGGCGAGAAAATTCGCTTTATCCCCACTGACTCAGTTTCCAAACGGTCTCTCTCTCTCGAGAGAGTGAGAAATCGCCCGGCGGTACAACGAGTAATTTATCACTCTCCGCCAGGTTGCCGCAGCAAAGCCGCGGCGGCGAGGGAGAAAAGGTGGAGCTCTCCGCGGCGCGCAGCCGCGCCAAGAATCCACGCCGCCCAGATTCTGCACGAAACTCGTAAACGCCCGCCGAAAGACGGATTTAACTCGCATTTTTCCCCCCGAGACTCGCCGGTAAGAAACTCGCCCGCCGCAGCACCATTTTTCTCGATCGCGCGATTTCAGCGAGGTTAATTAGCGAAATCGCGAAAAGTACGAGGCGGCTCTCCGCAGGGCGAGGAAGAAGAAAAAAAAAGGAAACACTCGGCGGCGGCGCGTCTCACGGGCAAAAAAGTCGCGCGCGCTCTTTTCCGGTGGCATCGCGCGCGCGCGCCGGCGTCCAAGAATAGCGCGGCCCGCGACGTATATATCCGCCTGTTATAGAAGTGTTGCGAGTTTTCGCGATGCAAGAAAAGGCGAGCGAGCGAGCGAGTATAGGCTGCAGAGCGGAGAGGAAGAGCGCAAAAAGAGGAGGAGAGAGAGAGAGAAAAAAAAGAGAGGCGCTCGCCGCTCGGCCGCTCGCGAGCGCAAAGAAAACGGACGTCACGCGTCAGCTGTCTCGGGCTCTCTCTCTCTCTCTCTCTCTCTCCCGCGAGCGAACCACTGGATTTCACGATCAAGGTCCGCCTCGGTATATTGTGCAATATTGTCGCGATGCGCGCCGTTTGCCGAGGCCCGCCGCTGATGGCTTTCGGTCGCTCGAGTTTAATGCTCTCTCTGTGGACGAAGGGGCGGTCCGTGTTATATATTGAAACAGTGACCGGAACGCCAAAGGCCGGACCGCTGAAATTAAACATACACAGCTCGGCTCCCCTGAAACTGACGTTTGTAAGCTACTGGGTTCCATGCAGGGACGATTTAGAATGCCGAGCGCGCAGTCCGCTCGATTGACAACAATCCTGCGGACGGCGATTATTTTCGGGGTAATTCTCTCCAAAGCCGCGGGCGAAGTGCTCTCGCCTTCACAAAGATCTTGTTACTCACTCGGCGCGCGGAGTTTGGCTGACTCACCGAGACAGAGTTAATGAAAAATATTGTTATAAAAATCGGCTTTGTTTTTGAATATTTTTACGGCGCGACGACGACTCGCTCGTATAAGCGAAATTCAAGAATACGCGACCTTGAGAACGCAGCCGCGTTATTCGCAGTCCGCGTGAAATGATAATTACTGGAATCGCGGCTCGTTTGTGAAACGCATCCACACACACCGCCGGGGTATACTATTAATTTTGCAAAAAAACATAAAACCGGGCCGCAAAAACACTTTCGGTTCCGCCGAATCATCGATCGACTTGTGCAAGAGGCGAGCTTACGTAAAAGTCACACATCCCCCGAAGAGGTCCGCGCGCGCAATTATTATTGCTTTCTCCGGTCGAGCGCGCGGAAAGCTCGCTAATAAGCAAGGCAATCCTCCGAGAGAGAGCCTCGAAATCGAAACGAGCCGCCGCCGCTGTCGCTCTCGGAGAGCCGCGAAATTTTCGTAACGGAGCAGAGCGCAGTTTCGCTCGCGCCTCTCTCGTCATTTCCTGGCTCGCATTCCGCGAGTCAAGGAACCCGGCGAAAAAGGACGGACGAGGAGAGCGCGAGGCGCACACCGAGAGAAGGGAGAGAGAGATAATGCGAGTACGCGCAAGAAGCGGGACAAAAGCACGAGGAGGCGCGCGTGTGCATGCGTCAGTTTTATCCGATGCCTCTCTCTCTCGGTTAGATTCCTCGTGCGCGTTTGTTTGTTGTCCTTTTTTTTCAAAGAGTGACTCGGGGAAATGAGAAAGCGCAAGCGCGCAATTTGCTTTTTATTCGCGCGGGGACGCCTCTCTCTCTCTCCCGGGAGGGAGTAGTACCGCGCCGCTGATGGGACTTGCCTTTTTTTGCGCCGCGCTTCGCCTCTCTTTGACGCGGGGTAATAATAAACATTTTTTTTTTTCTTTCTCTTTTTTCTCAATGTTGAGTAAACTCGCTCGGGGCTTTTTTGCCCGCGGCGACGCAAGGTTTTTAGGCGCGCGCGTTTCTTTTAAATGTGTTCGCCGTCGGCGCGGACGAGTGATTTATGCCGTGCATTGTAGGAGAGTTACGTGCTTTAGCATTCGTCGAGAGTCGGGTATCGGAGCTGGATATGTTTTTCTTTATTAATTCAGGCGCACGTTGGTACGAGGCGCATTGGCATTCAAAGTTGTAACATTTAATTAATTAAGCGTAATTTGACTTGTTGATCAATGCTTTCGCCGAAGGAATCGAATTCGCATGATAAATTTATTTATTGTTACATTTGCATATTACGATCAACTTTTTTTTTTGCTATATTTATATTTAAATATATTTTTTTAAATGTATAGGAAAAAAAATTGACCGACTGAAGAAAATTCAGTTATCACCTTGTCTTATATAATCACCATAAAAATTAATGGCTGCAATATGTATTGACACGTGTTTTAGCCGAGAAAGCGGACCTTTTTACCTGAAATTTTGGATCATAAAATTCTACCGTAAAGCCGTAGCAAACTAGAAAACGTGCCTTTTCTCTCTTCCGACATGCTTTTAAATTTTTACCCGCCTACCGATTCTAGGCATTTCGAAGACTGTTGCATTACTTCTGCTCTGTCATCCGCAGAGCAGAGCAGAACCGACTAATATAATATTATTTCGACTTAAGTATATTCTATATTTTTCAAAATCATTTATCAAACAACTTACACATAAATAAAAGTTTTGTTAAAAATTATACTAATGCGCTTGCTTGCGCCCCAAC
Organism: Ormyrus rosae; assembly: GCA_035047165.1. NCBI lineage: Eukaryota > Metazoa > Arthropoda > Insecta > Hymenoptera > Ormyridae > Ormyrus > Ormyrus rosae. Next base: position 3,735,311 of record JAWWML010000031.1, on the reverse strand, counting down.
AAGAATTTTATTAAATGAGATTTCACCGATGCCCTTTAACAAACGATAAAATTTTGTAAATACAAGTGTTGAAACGAATAAAAATCTCTGTTTTTTCGCAGACTTCGTCTTAAATTCTTCGCGCGTCAACTTAATTTTCAGGCCAATAAAAAGCTCGCGGATCCTTGAAAGGCAAAATACTTCGAGAGCAATTAAAACCCCCCAATCGAAATCCCGGTACCGAGCGGACATTTAAACCGTCCGACAATAGGCATCGTCCATTACCTTTTCCGCAACAGGTCCCGCGATAAATAACTCGAGCTTTGGTTTTTGCGCTCTCTACGCAAATAGCCGGCGGGCGGGTGGTAAGTAATCGTGGCCCTCCGTCGATTTTTACGTCGCCGCGCCGTTAGCGTCCGTACCTTTCGAAAAGATCGGCGCTAAGAGAGATCCGGCACTTAATTGAAAATCGCGGCGAGAGCAGAGAGAGAGAGAGAGAGAGACGAGGTCGTCGTAGCGCAGAGCTCCGCAGACAGCTGCCCCGCGCGCCTGCAATTACTCGGCGCTCGTTCCTTTCGTTTTGAATCCTGGCGCGCGCTTCGACGGAGAGACCCTGAAAAGCGACTCTGGAAAGAGAGGGAGTCGTACGTGCGCGCATACGAGAGAGGCTGCTGCAACTACATGTTTTTTTTTTTTTTTTTGCCCGAAGCGCCTCTCCCCGCGGACAAAGACGGAGAGGAACAATTGCGATCGAGGAAATTGGCGGAAAACTGGATACTGATCGCGTTTGCCTTTTTATCGAACGCGAGCTTTCGCTGCTGCTTTCGGGAGGAGAGGCGCGGCAAGTGCGATTGCGTTATGTTAATTGCGTAAAGTGAATGCGAGTGCAGGCGATTTGAGATGATGTAGTTAACATTGACAGTCACTTCTTGGAAAACTGCTAATGTTTTCAATCATCATTGAGCTTTGATAAATTGATTATTTATTACTCATTTTTTTATTAATAAAATTTTAATAAATAATGTATTTTATATTTAAGCAATATAACTTCTAAAGAAAATCAATTAGTCGTAAGTTTTATGACAGAGACACCTTCAATAACCCAATTTTCGTTAACAATTTCCGTACGCACAGCAAAGAATCCATCGCTTACCATCACTCGTCCAGCATCCGAGGCGCAAAAATCCCGTCGATATAATTTTCCAATCGTCCAAAGGCCCGTCCTTCGCGGCCGATTGCGATTTCGCCCGCATCCGGAGCCGCGCCGACGAGCTTGAGAAAATCGGCGTGTCGCAACGCCGACCGACCCGCAAACGCGGGGAAAAAGAAAAAAAGAGCAGAGGACGCGCCGCCGCGTGCATCGAAATTTCGATAGCCGCGAGGAATGCAGACTCTCCCGAGAGCCGCGACGCCGATCCTAAAGATGTCAGGGTCGATTCGCGAAAAATCCGTGCCGCGCTCTCGCTCCCACACTCGATGATGAATCCGGCGGAGCGCGGCGATGTACGCGGCTTTGCGCGAATCGGGAGTTTTTCGACTGACGGCTGAGTCACGCGAGTTGGATGGTCAAGGGGGGGAAATTTTTGTCGCGATGCCTGGATTTTCGAGGAATGGTGGGTGATAATTTGCTGATTTTCCGGCTTTTTCGGGGAATCGCGCGATAACGTCGCGGGAGATAGCGGAGCTTTGGAGTTTAAAAAGTTCGCGGACGGTATCAAAATGATAAGGAAATTACGGTTTTGAAGAGACTTGAAAATAAATTCTTATTTATTTCGTATATGTATCAAAAGTGTACCAATTAGTTAAAAAAAAGTATATGTATTTTCGGGAAAGAAAGAAGCTTCGAAAAACTGGGCTAAATCCCCATCAATTTCCCCGTCCGGCGAAACCCAGGACAAAAAACGCCGCGAAAAAAGTCACCGGATCGCCTCTCATATAAAAAAGCTCGCAACAACGGCGCATTGAAATCGCAGGTTGTCGATCGAGAGAGAGAGAGAGAGAGAATCGAGTCTCTCTCTCGGGCGCAAAGAGCGAAAGGAAGGCAAGAGATCTCGTCGGCTCTCGCTCGGCAACAGACTCGCCTCGCGGAAAACTGCAACTCGGAAAACAGGATCGAGCCCCGCGGCACTCATAATAAAATTGTCATAACTGGCCGCCGCCAACCTGCCTGTCCGTGCGCCTGCACCTGTGCCTCTGGCCGACAGTCGCCTCTCGGAAGCCCATTTAAAGGCCTGGGCCTTTTCCGTTCTCGATATATAAATCGCGCTCGGCGACCCAATCGCGGATCTTAACCTCCATTAACCTGGAATCTCCCGCGGCGGCGGCGGCGGCCGCAGCGGCGGTCGGTCGCTCATACTGGATCTACTGGTTGGCCGCGCGGGACGAGAGAGGCGGCGGCCGCGGGTATACCTCTTTTTCCTGCATCGCGCCGCCGCCTGCGTGAGGTCTATTGTGCTGTGCACGCTGCGAAGCTCTCTCGCGCGCCGTTTGTTGGGTTTATAAATAGGCGCGCGAGTTTCAGACGTCGACCGCCGCCGCCGCCGTCGCCGTCCGAGTCGTCTAGCTGGCCCCGATTCTCTCTCTCTCTCTCTCGCTCGCGCGCGCGGTGAGGCTGCTGCGCGTATATTGACAACGCGGTTTTTCTCCCGTCGACGCGGGGGGGACCGGTGTAGTGCCTGCGGGCTTCGAAGGCTGGAGGCGAGCTTTTTCGAAGAAGCTTTGGGTTTTAGCGCCGTTTCCGATGTATTTCGTTCGCTGCTCGTCGCGGTTCGCCGAGTTTAACGATGTATATCCGCGAGTTGTAAATTCGACGGTGGTGCGCGTAAAGCTTGCGGACGATATTGCGCAGTGTAAAATTGAACGCGATTCCGATTACTCGATTCTTGGCGGCGGGGCATTGTTTCTATTGATTCATAAAATCAACGAGTGTATTCGCATTCGCAGAAACGGTTTTGCGCAACTTTATTACAGTTTTTACGAGCGATCAATCAAGCGAGCCTCGCGAATATACAACTCGCGGAGAATCGCGCTAAAAGATATTGCTCAATAATTACGTATTTCTTATTAAAAAGAATCCGAACGATTTTAAACGCTAAAATTAATCTTCTCGCTTCGGTTCTCTCTCCGGTGCGCGGATAACGATCTAAAGTAATCCCCCTAATACAAACTTCGAATTAATCCGGCACTTTAAATTCCAGGAGCATGACCGAAGTGTTTCCTTCAAACGCTCAACACACTCTCCGATCGCCGGAGATAAATCGCCGTAATCAAATGCAGCGCGTCGACTTTGAAAGCAGCAGGCGGCAGGCGCCGAGAGGAGACTCCCGTTCCTCGGCCGCAAAAATGCCTTAGTTACATTGATAAACGAACGATACGAGAGCAACGTCATTATTAAAGCCATCGGCAACGAGAGAGAGAGAGAGAGAGAGCCTATCTCTATCTCGACGCAAAATTAATGTCTGCACCGGAGCTCTACGTGGAAAAGAGAGGGGCCTTATTAAGACCCGACAATTAGCGAGCTCGTCGGGCTCCGGGGGGGGGCAATTTTCAAGGTTGAAGACACGGAAAATTGTGTTCGTAACCCCCAGCTTATCGGGTTATCGGCGCGTTCTTCGTTTCATTATCGCTACTTAGACTTTCATCTCCGTGGAACGTTGGGCGCAAGGAGATGCTGCTGCTGCGCGTTTATACGAGTCGCGGGGAGGCGGAGAGGAAGAAGCCTTTCTTGCTCTGCTCTGCGCCTTAATTACAATTTCTCGAGAGAGCGAGCTTCGGGCTTCTAAGCCCTCCTCTCTCCGCGACTCGAAGAATTCGCGAGCCCTGTATATATAGTTGTTGATTATTATAATTAGAGAGCGGGAGGGACGAAATTTTGTTTGTAAAGCCGATCTTTCCCCGAGTTAGACGCCGTACTGCTGTTAATTCGGGACGAGGGGAATTTTAAATGAAGCGAGGAGGATCGAACGAGGAAATTCGAACGAGAGGCTGTCGAGAAGTTTATTGCAGGAGGAGCTTTTCGCTTTGTTTTACAGTTAGATTATTAATCGAAAATGATACAATAGAATACTTTTACGTAAATCTTGGGAAATGTTTTAAGACCGACGTTCTATTTCGAGATGGAAAAAGAAAACAATCATAAAAGTAAGACACTTTTATATCTAGGTGACGGAGGTTCCGTTAAATTTAATGGCATTCGCTTTAGAACATCCTCGAAATTTAGCAAGGTGCATGAATGAACCGAAAATGAGGCTCGTTTCTTTTTTTTTTTTTCGTTTTCCGCTTCCAATTTTAACGGTATATACGCTCGTCACACAAGTGGAAGAGCTAAGGTGTTTCATTTCTCCGCGGCGATTTATATCTATCAGAGCAAAGAATGAGATTTAAAATAATGACCGTCGAGGAACAAAAAGAAACTTAATTTCGTTAAAAAAACGCACGTTCTTAATTTACAAAAGTAGAGGAGTGTGTTTAAAAAAAAAAAAAAGAGAGAAACTTTAATCTCTTCTTTTTAGTTAATTTTATTATAGGCACGAAAGAAACGCTTATCTAAAAGACGCGCTGATATAATTTAGCTTCTTTATCACAAAAAAAACTAAAATAAAATATACGCGCGATATCATTTACATATTACGAAATAACAGATTACAATTCTCTCACAATGTTATTTTATTCCTCCTCGAGTTTTAATTATTTAAACTCTTCCTGGGATATATAGTCGGTAAACTACTTTAGTTTATCGGCTTGATGGACCCGAAAATTGGCCAATCAAATCGAGCAGTAAAAAAAAACTGCTTATTTACACGGCGATCGAATCAATTTACAAGCCTTATCACAACACCCGATCCCGGGCTGTCTCAAATATTTTGCCGGATTCTCGCGAGAGAGAGAGAAAAACCACCTCCCTTATCGCGTAAACAAACGTCGGCGCGAAAAATCGGGCAGGAAATCGCGCTTATTTCCGAAAGCGCGACTCCCCCCCCCGGCTCTCTTTTCTAACGCGGCTTCGCGTCTTATCAAAGCAGCTGCCGGCGGAAAAAAATATACCGCGCCGAGAGGCGTAGAGGTTGGAGCGGAGAGAGAGAAAATCTACGATCTCTCTTGCGGTTTGTTTGGGATGTCGAAGCGTCGGAAAATTTTCGGGACGCGGCTCTCGATCTTCTCGAGGTGTAACCGCGACGCTTTTAATCGCTGATTTATCGTCGAAAAATAAGCACGGACACGTGCGGCTTCTCAAGGTATCGTTTGTGAGGGTCCATTGAAAAATTACAAATCGCGAAGAATCGGGCTCGACGAGGTTATTTTTTTTTTTTTTTTTTCACCGCGGACTTGCTCGTTAATGAAAGAGCCGGGAAATTGAAACAACAAACTTATCGAAGCTCTTCGATTTTTCTCATTATTTTAAAGCGACCGTTCATTTTTCACAATCGTTATGATTGTTAATGGAAGTGAAAAATGCGACGATTAAAGTCTAGTTATTATTGGAAATAATGCATTTCTTTAATAATCTACTATTTACCAATAAAGCCATAATTGATACATTATTAGAGGCGTTTGTATTATTGCGCGAAGGAGCGATTACGAGAGGAGAAAAAGCTGCGCTCGATGCATTTTTTGCTCATATATACACTCTTTCTTAACGCGCGACTCTTACAATTTTTTTTTTTACAATCTCACAAGATATTGCTCGCGTGTAAACTTCGAAATATTGTCGGTTATTAATTATCCGAATTTCCGAGTATTAAAAGGGCCTCGAGAGACTTTCTCAATGAGCACGTGTCGGAAGCTAAAATTAGAAACAAGAACATAACCCACATCCTTAGATAAATACAGACTAAAGACGAAGCTTCTCGCTTCACGATTAAGAAGATTCAAAACAAAGTGCTGTGCCTGCTTCAACGCTCGAAAGTAAAAACTCGCACGTTCCTTCGAGTGTCGCTGATCAAAAGTACGATTTTCCTTAATCGTCGGGAGCGATTACTTCCTTCGCAGTGCAGCTGTTTGAGAATAATCGTTCGTTAGAAACAGCTGGAATTTCAAACAATTGAAATACATGATGTTATTGGCAACAATATAATACAGTATAATAATTATGCAATTCCGAGAAAGAAGTAATACGAAATAATCAGTTCGGTAATTTCAAAGCGCACACAGAGTCGCACGCCCGATAATATGACTAATAGATTCGATGCAATTAATATCAAATCATCATTCACGGGCAGCGTTTCAGTCACAACATCCAAAGACATTATTCGAGAAGCAAAACAAAAGTCAATTCGAATCGCGGCACGTATTGTATACGATAAAATTGACAGAATCGACGGGTATCAATAAGAGCGAAGATTTCAAAGGGAATTCCGTGTAAAAATAGATCGATTTCGAATCACTTTTATTTTCCCGGAGGGTCAACGCTACGGCACAATTTGATACCGTCAATGGGAAGTATTTAATGCCCGTCGTTAGAACTGGAGAAATGTTGCTTCGATATTACCGCGAAACTGTTTGTTTTGAAATCGTATTAAAGATCGGCGCTTTGAATAATTTTACAGAACAATCGGCGTACGAGCTCCGCGGCAATCTGGATCTCGTACACCAACGAAACGTCAATTTTCTTTGAACGAGATATAATGCTCGAGGCGCGCAGGAGAGTAACTCTCGCGTAACCCACATTTGGGAAGTTTTTCTTATCAAAATGACCGTGAAATCGATGGTAATTTCGAGATATCCCCGAGTAACGGTAAAGTCCCCGCCGTTGATTTAATACAGTCCCAATCTCGGGCGGTATACATCAACACTTTCTCGACGAGGAAGCCTAATCTTAAAAGAGCGGCCCGGAGGATGAAAAAAAAAAAAAAAGGCTGACCGATAGCAGCAGCCTCCGTGGACCGGATGCCCGAAATTCGTGAACGTTCTCACAGAAGGCTCGCCGCGGGTCCACGCGTATATCCCCCCCCCCGCCCCCCTGGGGAAGGTCGAAATCGATAATCGTCACTCACCCTCGGGGCGTCAGTGGCCGGGATCGCTCTCGGCCCGGCGGCCTGATGGCACTGTCATTAAAATCCAAGTGATCCGTCGGCGTCGGCTCGCAGCACTGCACTGCACACACGGAATATATATATATATATATGTAGGCGATCTTCCCCCTGCGCTTGCACACTGGCGCGGGGCGGGAATTTCAAAATTCGACGCTGCGCCGCTTTCTCTCTCTGTCGGCGGGTCGGGGGTAGGGCTAAAGTTTCGGTAAATTTCGCACTTTCACCTCTTCCCTCTTCTTCCTCTGCTTCCCCGCGCACACCAACACACGCGCGGTCCTCTCTTGCTTATCGGCGCGCACGTGCACCCGCTTTATCGCGGAGCATCTCCCTCTCTCTTTCTGCCCTGCGGGACCAGCTCTGTTTCTCTCTTTGTTTTTTTTTATTCGACTTTTTTTTTTCGTTCAGGAAGGGCTGGTCGAGAAGCCGGGGTTGTTGGCGCACTTGCTGCTGGTTGCTGCTGCTCGCTGGCTGCGACTGGGCACAGCAGCGGGAGTAGAGTTCGTCGTCGTCGCGGGAGCCGTGTCTCGTTGGCGCGGACGTCGAGTGGCGACTGCCGTCGGTTCTCCGGCCGCTGCCGCTTTCTGCCACCGCCGCCGCCGAGCGGCAGCTCCCTTCCCTTTCCCACTCTCTCTCTCTCTCTCTCTCTCTCTCTCTCTTTCGCTGCGAGAAAGACAAGAGAGCTGTGCCTGTAAATTGTGTCTTTCTCTTTCTCCCGCTCGACTCGCTCTCCGTTCGGCGCGGAGAGGCTGCTCCTGCTGCCGCCGCCGCCGCCGCCGCTGCTTCGCGAACATAGAAAGAGAGAAGGAGAGATAATAAGGAATAGTGGATGGGAGCGAGGAGGGAAAAGTGAAAGAGAGGACGAAGGAAAAAGCAGAGTAGAGCTAGGAGGAAAGGAAGAGAGAGAGAGAGAGAGAGATGCGTAATGAGGGAAGGATGTGATGCCCGCGGGAAAATTTTAGTTGGCCGAGACTCTATTGAATTCTTATCCAGTAGTTTCTGATTTTTTTTCAAGGAAGCCGAGAAAATTGCTTCGTACAGCAGCAGTGAATTTCAAACGAGATTCATTCCTATTTTAAACACTTTTTTTTTCATCCTCGAAACGAACGAAATTGGAGGATTTACATCAATTAGAAAAGTAAGAGGACAAATTCTTATTAAAATTTCTAAGAAGCAAAGCGATTAATTAAGTTAAAGAATACTTTGCGCGAACGCAGCTTTTCATTCGCGAGCATTTTTACGCTCCCCGGGAGCTTTATGCTTCTTCATCCATCTCTCGGAAGTTATATTCGCCGCTTCTCGAAGATGAAGAACAATAAGAGAAAGAAGATAAAAGGTAACGAACGGCGGAGGCAAAAAGGGAGAAAAGTCCGGAGGAAAAGTAAGGTGAACGCGAGGCATAAGGGGGATGGCGTAATATGCAATGAATTAGCATGCAGCGGAGATTAGCGGAGGAATTTCATTTAAATCAATCGACTCGAAAATAGATGACAACTTCAACATAAACGTCGTCAATTCATTTTTTTATTACCTTCGTTATACGGCGGGAGAAGAATGAGGAATATTTAAATGGATAGTACATATTTTAAGTAAATTTTTTCACTTATTTTTTAACAACTTTCTTACCTTTCAACGGGAAATGAGTGTATTATAATATACAATTTGGCAACGAAATAATTAACATTATAAAAAAATAAAATGTTTAATAAATGCTAAAAGAGTCGCATATAAATCTAAAATTAAAAAACCTTTTAAGCTGTCCAATCCCAATCAAACCTAAAATCCTACAAACTTAAGTAACAGATTAAAACAGCAATAAACCTCTATATACAGTTAATGAAAAACTACCTAAATAAATGATTAAAAGAACGCCACCGACTCGCCCCCCACAATCGCCGGTCTTTACCAGCAAACTCGGCAATAATTAGCTAATAATTCATCCCGCACTGCCCGGCATCTACTTCCAGTCGCACAAATCAAATGGCAACAAGTCTCCGTGCGAGGAGGGGGGGCGGCGAGCCTAATTCAAAAACCGAGTACTCCGGGCTCCCCCCTCTCTCTCCCTCTCGTTTTTCCGTGATATTTAATGGCATTAGCGCGCGGAGCGAAACGACCCCAAAGTGCAGGGGCCACCCCAACTCGCGCGCACCGACAGATTTTCTCTCGCCGCGCGTGCTCTCCGGGCTTTCATCTCTCTCTCTCTCTCTCTCTCTCTCGGTCGTTCTCGCTTTGCGCACTACTGACTTCGCGCGTCGCCGACGAGTTGCGACCTTTTATTCGAGGCTTTCCGGCGGGCGGCCGCGCGGCGGTGCTTTTGCTGTGCGTTGTCGCGGGTGTGTGGCTTTGTTTGGATTGCGCTTTTTTTTCGGAGGAAAAGTGAGTTTGTAGGTAAAGTATCGCGGCTGCGAGTGCAGGCTAAGGTAATTAGTCGAGAAATTAACGCGTTCGCAATCATCATGAAGTCTTGGACTTTTGTTTCTTTTTTTTCTGTAAAAACACTTGCATAATCCTTCGTTTGAAGACGAAATACCCAAATGAGATTATTTAATAATTGACAACGCAATCTACATATTTTAGCATCAATTTAAAAAACACCTAATTTTTAATTTGTCGATGAATATTCCGTCCAGGAATTCGAATACTTAAAACCGCCTGAATTTCCTCAACATCGCCAAAAAAGCACGCACGACGTTCGGCTATCAGTGCCGATATCGAATCAATACCGACGAAGCATAAATTATTCCCCAAGTATATACTATCAAGCGGCAGGAGCAGCAGCGCGTCTCCCGCGCCGTCGCATTTACATCGGTCGCGCGGCGGCGGCGCGAGAGCCAGAGGAACACGCGCGCGTATAATTCGATTAAAATCCAAGCATTATCGGAGCGAGAGAGAAAGACACGCGCGGCAGAGCGAGGGAATAAGAGAGAGAGAGAGAGAGGGAGGGAGGGAGGCCCGAACGCGGCCGCTCTCGCTTATAACGCGGGCGGAACGTGTACGTACGCAGCGAAGTTTATATTTATAGCGAGAGAGCCGCGACGGCGAAACACTTTGCGAAACTGTGCGCACACCTGACGCACGCCGAGCGGCCCGCCCCGGCATTATAAATATGCCGGAGCGCGCGCGCGCGCGCCGAACGACGGAGAGACGGAGAGTAAAGGGAGAGAGAGTAGCAGGTTTTCGGGAGCGAGAAACCCCCTGCGCACGGAATAAATCAAGTGCGCGGGGCGAGAGGAACGTGCCGGAACGGTTTTGTACTATATCGTCGACGGGCCTCGCCGCGGGGCGCGTGAAAAAGAAAGCAACAAAAAAAGGGAGAGACCTGCCGCCGCCGGACACACCTGTACCTGCGATCGGGCCTCTTCCGAGAACGGACGTGAGGCCGAATTTTCCGACGGATAAGCGGATATGTGTTTGGGGGTTAATAAGGGATTTATTGCCCTCGGAGGTGGGAAGGCTTTCGCCGCCGTCGGCTTTCGATGCATCGTCCCCCCCCCCCCTCCGCCCTGGACGCGCGATGCGGACGGACGTTGTAAAATTTTGGGTGTTCCGGCTGTTTTATGGGATTTTTACGAGAGAGCCTGACCGTCGATTTGTTTGTCGAACCGTAACAACCGCAAATAATGCCCACTTGTGGTTCGGAGTTTTTTTTTGTTTTTTTGTTTATTGTGGCGATAAAACGTGTAAAGATTGGGCTTTCAGAATTTTGGACCCCTCTGTATTTTATTTTGTGGTAAACAAAGAGAAAACTAAAGCAATCATTGAATAAAATTGAATTTAAGAGCTGCGCGCGTAAAAAGGAACTAATTTAGTCACTAATTTTACGAGACGCGTCGAATTGTTCATTCAAAGATAAATAATTCAAAAGCCACAGAAATCATACATTCCTTCCTTAAAATCAAATCAAAAGCATCAACGACGGCCAAAAAAAACCACGAGCAAATCAAAAGCAAACCCAGAGGGAAACTCTCTCCCACCAGCCGACCAGAGAGGATCCGGGGAAAAAGGTCGGCGATACGAGAGCTTTGCCGAGGGAGAGGCCGGCTAACCAGCCTTATCGGCCTCATCCCCGCGCGCGGCATACGCGGAGCGCCATTATCAGGGCGCCTCTATCTCGCAGGATCCGTCGTACTTCTGTGTGTCCCGAGGCGGGAATTTAGCGCGCCGCCACCACCCGGGGGAGCGGACGAGGAAATGGCTGCTGCGCGCTCCCCCCCGAGTGATGAATCAAATCCAAAGTGCGCGCGTTCGCTTCCGCGCGCGCCTCTGTTTTCCGCGCGGCCGAGGGAAGAGGTGGGCGACATTTTTTGTTAAGGGCCGCGCGGATATCGCGATGGAGAGTTTAGAGGTGGGATTGCTTAAGTGCCCGGAGCTGCGCTGATCAATATATGCTTCGAGATTCTTATCGGGACGGTTCGGGCGAGGGGAGGATAAACTGCTTGGATGTAAAGGAAGTTGTTCGGGTTGATGATGACTTTTGGAGGCTGCGGTTGTAAGTTACAGTTGTAGAAATAATTTGAATTTCTAGTTTTTAGAAACATTTTATTTAACTTGTACCACTATAATTATATAATATATTTTTACTATTGAATTAACTATTATAGAATTAATTAATATAGACACTTATTGTTTAGATTACGTTAATAAAATTCATGTTTCAGAACTTGTACACTCGGACACAACTGAAGTTTAAGATAAACAATTTTTAAAAAACACTGTGCTTGAATTTTACCTTTTGTGGGAACAGAATTTAAAGTCTTTTATTATCATACGCTTTGGTTGACTTCATAAATTATTTCTTCATTAATATAATGTGTACTCTAATGAATTAATTAAATATACCGTCCCATACTAAATTATAAGCTAGAATTCGCCCATTTCGCAAAATCTTAAAGCGAAATTCAAGCCGGAAGATCAGCGCAAACAAAAACCGCAGATCGCTGCACTTTGTAATTAAGGGACTCAAAAGCACGGCATAACCACGTACATACCCGCATACATACACCGGTACACCTAACAGACAGGTATTACGCGCAGCCGCCGACGGGGTAAAGGATATGGAAGCGGAGACGTCAGCGCCGCGTTTGTCACGAGGTGATAACGCAATTAGTCTGCCTCTTCGTGCGCGACCTTTGATAAGCAATGCATCGGCCCGATGCCGCCGTTGTTGCGCGAAAAAGTTTTAATCAACCGACGGACAATCGCGGAGGAATGTTATGGAATAAAAGTTTTTATGGGCGGTTGATGAACGGTTTATTTTCGTTACGAGTTGCGAACTTCGATTTTTGTAGATCTAACAGTTTTTATTAAAATGTCTATCTTTAATCTGAAAAAGTAGTTCAAAAATATAATAATAATAATAATAATTTTCAGGTAAAATACGGTGAATATTAAAATTAATAAATGCGTCTTGCTTTGTTTTCAGTGAAAATGCACTTTAATATACTGTAGCTTTTGCTTTTAATAATAGTGCATTAACCGGTGGTTTAAAGTTTCGTTGAACCCGAAGTTCCCTTGAATTGCGAAGTCGATCCTTGGACCTTCGTCCTTCCGACCTTCCATTACTGCAATACCGTCAGAAACGTTTTCAAAGAGTTTTTATATTTACAGTTCGTGCGTCAGTCTGAAAATGTATACGTCACATTTAATAATACAGTAAAAAATACAGAGAAATGTAAAATACATTTTTAATGAAAAAATACTTTATAAGTAAAAATAAGTAAAACAAAAAAAAAAAAAAAAATACGTCAAAATTGCAGATGCTTATTTTTTAAAATAAAACGAACTAAACATTTTGCTTTCATTCCTGCGTTCAAAGCGTGCGATTGAATGCGTTTTTCTCTCGCATCGTTTAAAAGTTGACACGCGCCACACTGCCTGCATATAAAGTAATCTGTCTTATCCGTCTTATGATTACAGTATGAATACGAGTAATAGTTTTATAACAATTATTTTCGCTTTTAAATTTATACACAATACAACGTAATTATACATATTCCTCGGTAAAAAGTTGACCAGACAAGCTCATCAACATAGAAAGTATAAAAACTCGGCAACGTTTCCACTACGATTACGCTACATCCCATTTATTTTCCAACGTCAATCATTTTCGCGCATCGTTCGAACGGCGCCGCGAACGCCTTCGCCTTCGAAACCAGTACACTCTACCGCACGTCGCCTCGCGCACACAGCTTTCCCTAGAAAATCCGGAGCCCAGTGACACACAGAGAGCCGCGAGCTACCTCACGCCCGCGTTCGCGCGTGCCTGCAGCCTTTTCGTGAATGAAGGCCGCCGCCGCCGCGGCGCGCAATTTCGCTTCCTTTGTTCCGCGCGGTGCGCCGGTCTCTCTCTCTCTCTCTCTTGAGAGAGAGAGAGAGCGCTTCCTTTCTTCGCCCGAGACTTTCGGCCGCGCGCCGCGCGGCGGCTTCGGTGCGCTTTTTACGCGCCTCGTGCATATGCACCCGCATTCTGCGCCGCGGCGCGTCAATTACGCGTGGACAGGTTTAATTGCCCCACCGGGAATTGCCAGGTTTTTTTGGGGAAACGAGCTGCGCTGCCGCTATAAGGAGGGAATTATTATGCCATCTTTATTTTGTACCGAGACAAGTGGGAGAGTTTCAGTGGCTTATACTTGCCGAGTACGAGAGGGCGAACGACGGTAGGTGCACTGAGAAAAAAATATAGTTGATGCAACGAATTCGCGCTGTTAAATACGAGCAATTAATTCGCGCTGTTAATATAACAACATATGCACTTTGAATTTAACAGATTGAATTTGTTGACTTTATATAGTGGCAATGTTCAACCAATGAAGTAAATTTGTCAAGTTAACAGAGTCATTTCGTTCGCTTAACGACATTATATTATCAAATTAATAGAAAAGAGCATTTACTCTAACAGATTTTTATTTACAAAAATTAAAAATATTTTTTTTCTTGAAGAACTTAATTCGTTTGGAGGATCCTGAAA
>JAWWML010000031.1:3697088-3721237 GCA_035047165.1 Ormyrus rosae | reverse complement strand
TTTTTTAGGATTTTTATAGTCTGTGATCAAATTAAAATGTACTATTGTAATTTTTACTAGAAAATTTTTCTCCGTGTATAGAACAGTAGCCTTTTCCAAGTATTTGCTTCTTTCTGAAGATAGCAGAGGCCACCACTGAAAAAATGACTAATATATACCTTGCGCGAAATTTTTTCTCATTTATTGTTTCTCGTAAGTAATAGATTTCTCCTTCACACTTCAATTTGAGCATTCACGCTCTTCCCCTATCAAAGATAATAAATAACGTACAGGATCACATTAAATTTACAAAGTATACTCACAGCAAACAAATTAATTTAAAATACCCCTCGAAGAACGTGCAATTAACCTATAGCCATCGAGCGCAAACTCATCTATGATCCAAATTACACAAAGTAATAGTTATCAGAGACGAGAGGTATGTAAATTTTGATGAAAATTAGGCGGGAAAGTATATGGAGGAAGAGGAAGAAAAGAGGAAAGGGAATATTGACACTGAATTATTAATTGCCGCTCCGTCCGCCCACCGCCTACGCGGAGGTGCACGTACATTTTCCCGGGCTTTCCCCTCTCTCCCCCCCCCCTCACGCTCTCTTTATACACGGTTCGGGTTATACGGCCGGGATCCTTTACGCGCTTAAACTTTAGAGTGCACGCCGGGGTAATTAACGAGTTGTTGTTTGTTGCGATATCGCACTTAACGGGCCGCGGGAGTCCTGCATTTTTTAAAGGCCTCGTTTTCTCGTCCTCCTTCCCTTGTACACCAACCCCGCGGAACTTTCTAATTAGAAAATTTTGCCTCCCGTTCTTTTTTTTCCGAGCTGCTTCCCGCTATCCGTTGGACTTGTTGGTCTTTCGACTTTATCTTCGCTGTTTGAATTCGACAAAATCCATTTTTGCGAATTAATCAGGAGGAGCGAGTTTCGAGAGTAAATCGAAACTTCGCCCGGCCGGAAAAATCAACTTGAGTTATATTACCAGCCGAAGTCGGTCAGAGAAACTAATCAAAGTGCTCGAAAAACTGTTATCCTCCGCGGCGCACGAGCCTCCGAAAACGAGATTACAGAAAGACGAGAGAGAGGGAGGAAAAGCCGGAGGAGCGAGACACTGGAAGTTTAAAAGGTTTGCGCCATCAGTCTCGAAATGTCTTTTTCAGCCGCGCCCCGGAGGCTCGTCCGGGCTGTCGCCCCGTTCCCCCGCGCGACACAACCCTTTTGTTCCCTCTCTCGTCTCCCGGCTCCCCTTTAGATTCGCCATCTTTCTTGATTATTGCGTTAATTTGGAGGACTCGTTAGGGCGGCCATTTGCGAGCGCGTGCCTTTCTTTTGTTGCGCATTTCGCTGCAGCCGCCGTCGTTGCTCCCGGGCAATTTCGTCGCCAGATGATACATATATATACACTAGTGCCCCTTTTCTTGCATCGCTTCATTGCAGTGTTACAGAAGCAATTAACTTTCGACAAGATCGTTTCGTCGAAAGCAAAATGAAAGCCGCCGTAAAATCCTTTTATTCTCTTGACGATTATCAAGCTCGATAACCTTAATATTCCCCGGAAAATCACGTAAAACAAGGCGAGGAGCTCTCTATTCGCGATGCCGACTCCGTTTATTTTCGAAACGCCGCGGCACGTGCGCGAGCACACGATCAAAGCGCCCGCCGGCACGTATATCTATTACATGTATATCCGCCGCCGCGAGGCTAATAATTTATCGAGAGCGATGAGTCGCGCGCTTATGCGTCAACGGCCATTTGTCGTTCGGGCCGCGCGCCGCGCCGTTTGATGCCGCGGCGGCGGCGGCGGCGGCGGCGTTCCGAGGGACTTTTTTAAGGATACACTTTTCTGTTTTTTTTTTGCCGGGAATGCCAGGAGAGGAAGTCTCTTTGTAGAGTCGCCGGATTTATAGAGGGGTGGCCTGGCTTTGATGCGCGAAGCGTGAAGAGAAGCACTTCGGTCTAATGGAAAGGCGATTGTTAGGATTTGCGTGTAGCTTCTGTACTTGATTCAAGCGTTGGCTTGATCGGTGCTACAAAAGCTTTATTTTGCTTGGTTTAAAAAAATGCTACTGCATTCGAATGAAAAAAAAATTCACACGCCCAATTTTTTTTTTCCAACACCGCCGAAACTCGAAAGTGAAACAAAGCGCGAATCCGTAACCGCTCCTCCTTCCCCGGCCATTTTTCTCCGCGCGCGACTCGTCTATTTCCGGGACGAGAGCGCGGCCGCGATGTGCGCAGACTTTCGGGGGCGTTATTTCGCGGAACGAAGGTTTGTTTTAATTGGCCCGAAAGTCAAACACGCATCTTCGCTCCCTTTCGCGTCTGCTCCGCAAATAAATCTCCCCCCGTCTGATGATCGCGAGCTGTTATCGGCTATTCCTCGGACGAATTTCCGTTGTTTGGGCTTGTGATAAAGAGTAAAAGGAAAATTAAGTTATCCGCTCGCGTTGATAATTTATATGTTTTTCTATAAATTTGGTAAATGCCTTTCGTTATAAAAAGTCGACGAAATTGTCCTTCTTTTACAGACGAAATAATGAATAAAGTACATCGTAACAAAAGCCATCAATAATCGCAATTACAATATCTATCAATTTTTAATCGCACCCCCCCATTAAAATTCAATAGTCCGACGAAGCTGCTTACGGGCGTAAAATCAGGCTCGTCCCGCCGATCGAACGGACAAACTGCCAACCATACACATAGAATCCGGGGGCCGAGAGCGGGAGGGGGGGGGGGGGAGCCGAAATCGGCGGATCATCGGCCAGGCGTTAATTGCGATAGTGCCGGGAGAGCATTCAAGTTAATTGATTCGAACGGATGGCCGAGCGATTTTATGCGGGCGACGGGGGGAGAGAAGAGGAGGAGCGCCAGGGACGACGGCCCCATTGTCGCGAAAACTGAGCTGTTATTGTGCGGACGAAGGCGATTTTCGGGGGACTTTGCGCGGCGCGCGGATTTTGCGGCTTTTGTGCCCCGGAGAGAGCGATCGTTTATCCGAGCGTTCGATGCGCGTTATATACTTAAGGGAACAACGCTCGGTATGACGCGCTTCTGTTTGCTTAGGTGTCTGGGGCGCTCGGACGGGGATATTTCTTTGATGAGGTGAGTTGTTGACTTGCTCGCTGTGCGATCGAAGTATTATGTTTGTGATTTTTGAAGATTTAAGTAGGTTTGTTCAGTGAATGGAACGACCATAAAAATTATGGTACACGAAAGCGTTATGACGTAGGTTTACAATGAAATGCCCTTAACCTTTCAATATAAAATTTCCAAAAGTTATACACGTAAGCCGATGACTCACGGACATTCCTCGATCCTTTTCGGCGTTTTGGCCGGGCATTAAAGAGTCAAACGTCACCGGTCGCCAGAAGCGAAAGGGTATCGCGAGAAGCCCGTAAAAAAAAAGAACGAGGAAGGGAAAAATTGACTTCGGACCACCGGCATTTACTTACCATTTCTGCCTCATCTTTTGAGATATAAAGAAATGTGAGACAACGTTTGGTGGTCCAGTAGGACTAAGGCCGGAAGTTCGAACTTGCGAAATCTGCGAATTGAAAAATGTTTTAGTTCGACGCCTTAATTATTCCGTCTTGAAAATCATTCGATTATTATCATTTAAAAATAGTAAAATAAGTTGCTTCTAACAATTCATCTTACTCGATGAATTAAACCTTTAATAATTAAAATTATTAATAATAATTAAAATATTTTTCGACATCACCACATGAAGATTCTCGAACTGGGTAAAGTCGAGTTGCTGCTTTGAAAGTAAAGGTGATACATTCCTTGGAAGCAATCTTTATAGTTACCTAAGAAATGCCGTTTGCCCAGCGGAAAAGGATGAAGAACTATTTCAAGAAGAAAAGGAACTGAATTCGTGATTTGTTGTGACTAATCCATCCTCATTTTTATGCTTAAGGCTATAATTTTTACGTTTTCCTGCGTGAATCACCGCTTAGGACCTCCTGTAGAACCTGGGAATATTAGAAGTGATAAGTACTGCCTTAATTAACGACTTTCTCTAGAAAGTGAAAGAAAAATGTGTATATCAATCAAGGGCAGCTTACGAAATTAGTATAAAAAATCGATATTTTAATACTGAAATTAATTTTTCATTTCTAAACAGAGCATTTTAAAATAATTATATAACTATATAAGTATTCGCACTATTTTAAAGTTTATTATAAAGGTAAAACAATCGTTCGACTAAGTGCCATTTATCTCTGAAAACGCGAACTAAACATCAAGCGTATTCAACGCCGCAAAAATGGTAAATTGAATTGTAAAAAGTTTCCACGGGCGTTTCTCGCGGCGTATTATAAACACCGGCGACTCGCTGCATAGAAAAAAAGAATCTAGGCTAACTCAACTTGGGTGTACGTAAACGCGCATGAAATAGACCCGGAACCGTCCGTCAAACTCGAGCCGCATCCTCCGTCGCTTCCTCGTCTGTATAGGCTTTTCATTTTTTTTTTTTTTTTTATCGCGTCTGCGTCAAACGGAGTCTCGTTGCCGGACGCTGCCCTACTTCTCGCAGTTTCGGATTGTTTCCCAGCGTTGGACGATGTGGGAGCTGAAAGTCGTGATTAAATATAGGAAAATACTTCGCGGTACAATTGCGGGCATTCATTATTTTCATCGATGTATAACGTACCGGTTTTGCATGCACTTTTAATTTTTTAATCTTTATCATATTGTTTCTGAAGGAATTAGATAGAAGTGGATTTCTATTTTATTGGGATTTTGTTTTTTAAACTTTCAGATGCCTTACGTGAAATTGTAACCATTGGTATAGGATTAACTACTATTAAAATATATAAAACGAGGACAAATTCTGTTTTATCGTCGTAAGGTTTAGAAAGGTTTTAATTTAATAGCGATAAGTTGGTATTGAGATATCAGTATGTTTATTCATAACAATTCAACGTATCTGAACTCCTAAAAATGAACCTGCCAATATTTTATACGTTGATAGGTAATTATAGCCATTTTTAATAAGATTACTTAAATTAATGCTTACAAAAATTGGTAGTACACAAAAATAATAAAGTGATTACATCAGCCTCTCACATAATGGATTTAGTACTAACATTTTAGTAATGAAAGAAAACGAAAAATAGATAGAAAAATAAATACCAAAAGTTTTTTTAATCTTCAACATTAAAATAAAATGCTGGTATTAACGAAAATGTAATAAATTGTATTAAGCCATCATGTGTATAATATTTCACTAGAAGGTAGAAGCTTTATTTTGATTTCAATGACTTTCAACCACTTCTATTTACTCAGTAATTAATTCTGCGGAACATACGTATTTAGAATATCGATATACCAAGTTACAAGCAGAGAAAGAACTTGTGCAGCCACAATGAGTATTTGGAAAGGTGAATTAACAATTTCTGAAGTAATAACTTCGTACAAATGGGAGATACCAGATTTTCGTCAAATCGACTTACCACCCGGAGAGAAAATAAGTACAAAATTTTTCACCTACTTCGGCTGCGGATCTGAGGAAAGTGAAGTGCACTGGCAGATCAATTTGTTTCCACGAGGCGTGGAAGCCGAAAACCAGGAATTCATATCGATTTTTCTACAAATGAACAATATCCCTGCGAAATTCGATTCGAGCTTTTCATTTTCAATTTTGAACCGGAAAAATGAAAGAGTTTGTGAAAGTGAGCACTACGAGGATCGGAAAGAATCATGTCCGTCACAAGACTTAAATACCACAATAAAGATTTCACGCGGATGCTCTGAATTTATTAGAAGAAATGTTTTACTGGACGAAAGCTTTGACTTCTTGCACGACGAAAAGCTTATTATTTTATGCGACATCAACGTAAAGGATTTTAAACCTAGTGGCACCGTAAACCGGCTTCGACGGTTAGAACAGTATGAAAAGTTGATTGACAACAAAGAATACAGTGATGTTCTTTTAGTTTTAGATAACAACCGGATCATTTATGCGCACAAAAATATATTAGCCAATCAAAGCCCAGTATTTGACAAACTCTTTTCAAAAGAGGGCAAAAACCGGTTGTTAAAAATCGCGGTCAGAGGTGTTAGTTATCGTGTCGTAAGAGAGATGTTAAGATGTATGTACGCAGGAAGTGTCTTAGATATGGGTGCATATTGTAAATTATTATTACGCTTATCGCACGAATTCGGAATTCATCGACTGAAATTAATGTGCGCGAAGCATCTCGCTGAAAATATCAACCTCTACAACATGTCCGACTTACTCGATTTGTCAGTTCAGTATGACCTACAGCAGCTTCGAGACGAAATTATTAAATTTGCTGTTTCTAATGGCAAAGATTTGATAGGCGAGGACCAATTTACAGAGATAGCTAGATTAAACCAAGGAACTGTTGTTGACGTCTTGAAACAATTAATGTTGGATCTCGTTTAAATGTCTTTTATTAATTAAACGTTTAAAATAAAGTGCTTTGAAAAAATATGATTAAGGTGATTTTAATATTAACTTTTCCTTGGCCTTCCTTAATTCCATTATACTATCAGAATAAAATATTTATTATCGTTCACAAAAATTGCGTCGACCGGACTATAAAATCAAGTTAACAAAATATTTTTTACGTATTATATTTATCGAGTAGCAATTAATTTATTAATCGTATTTGTATAATTCATTACTAAATAGTAAAAAAAAAACTAAATCGACATTAGAAAAATATATTATCGCGCACGTAACTAAGATGAGCGCCTCTGCAGGCGGAAAAATTAACTGTTTATTTTGAACAAAGTTCAAACCAAACACGAATCTGGGTTGTTATGTGATTATGCCCTTGCCCTGGCGGTTTTGTGCGCACGTGCCTGTTCTTTGTCTGTTGGAACGAGTGTGTAAAGAATTATTAGTACCGAGAAAAGAGTGAAAAGCAAGTAAATTTGAGTTTCACATCGTAATGAGTGATTTAAAAAATAACAAACTAATAATATCGAGTGTAAAAGCTTCCTATAAATGGGAGATTGATAATTTTCGTAAAATAAAATTGCCTGTTGGAAAAAGCTTCGAATCCCCAATATTTAACCTTAACTGTACGTGCAAAAAAGGATCGCCACAATGGTGCCTTGTTATATATCCAAAAGGTAGCACCCCCGAAGATGATACGTACGTATCTCTTTTTCTACAATTGAAAAATGAAACGACAGTTAAAGCAAGATATTATTTTTCAATACAGAATACTTGTTACGAAAAAACTTGTGAAACGAATCTTGGACCATCTATTTTTTCTTTCAAGGAGAATCCGGCCTGGGGTATCAGCAGATTAATCAACAGAAGTATTCTCTTCGATCCTAACTACAAGCTTTTACACAATGAAAAACTTATTGTTTTATGTGAAATCGAGATGATAAAGGTCGATCCACCTGTTGAGATGTACAACCGACTGCAAATTTTGGACAATTTTGAACGTTTAGTCGACGACGACAAATTTAGTGATGTAAACTTCATCATTAAGGGCACGAATATGATATGTGCACATAAAAATATATTAGCTAATCAAAGTTCTGTTTTCGCGACTATGTTTAACAAGAACACCGCGAAAGGAACAGACGTACCACAGATAGTCAAAATCAACGACATTTCTTATGAAGCTGTAAAAGAAATGTTAAGATTTATATACTGTGGCAAGGTTGATAAAATCAAAAAATTTTATAAAGAATTGTTATTTGCGGCTGATAAGTATAAACTTGATAGATTAAAAGTTATGTGTATAAAGTTACTTTGTGAAAATCTCTCTGTCGGTAATGCAGCAGACGTACTTTCCTTATCGTATGTTTATCATTCTAAGGAATTGCAAGAAGCAGCTATTAAATTTATTGTTTCCAATAAACACCTTATGTTAAATCAAGCTATGGAAGTTGCTGATTTAGATCCAGGAGCGGCAGCTAAGGTTTTGAAAGCCTTGATGTTAAAATAATTTGTGCGAATAAGATTCCAATGAATACTATGTGTTTTAAGTATACAAATCTACGTATAATAAAAGAATTAGTAAATTCTACTAATGCGTGTCTGACAAATGTATGTACATTTAATAAATAAAGTTTTTTAATATTTTTGTATTAAATTTTTTATATTTATAACAATTCCGTGTAAACATTTTAATTACAAACATTAAATTTATCATTTGGAATTGATATTATATAAAGAGTAGGTATTAATTTATAAATAAATTATTACCTTATATAAGAGTAGGTATTAATTTATAAATAATTAAAAAAGAAAAAGTAAAACAGGTACTTTTTCAAAATCACAAATTCGCGACCTTTAGTGATAACCAAGTTGAGCCATATCTGACTGCAAAAAGATAAGAATATGGGACATCTATCAGCAATAATTCGTACAAAATGTGGTTATGACTGCTAACTCGTTACAAACTTCGTCAGTCTTTCTTTCGAAGTGACCGAGCGGAACCTAGTGCTACAGTCATTTGTTTCTATCTGCAAGTAGTTTTAACTAAAACATTTAACTTTAAATTTGTGTAAGCAAAGGTAAAAATAATAAAAATAACTGTTTTAAATCTAGAAATTGTAATTTTTTAATTGTAAAGAAGTGTACAAATTAAATTTAAATTTTGAATATTCTGCCTCTATTTTTGTACTATTTCTACATTGATTAATAAACTTTCATAAATTTTACGGTGTATCTACACAAAAAGTAATATTATTTAGAACTTTGATTTTTTCAGATCATGTCGGTAAAAAAGGGTTACATATACTGGTATCCGCACTCACTCATCTACCAAATACGCAATTGATGACGTCATACTTGCGCTGCAGACGTAAAGGAAAATAAAAATTACATTATGGATACTAAAATAAACTCTTTTGATAGTAAATCAACCATTGACAATTTAAAATTTTCTTACAAGTGGGAAATACCTAATTTTCGTGCAAAAAAACTACCTGTTGGAGAATGTCTTGCATCAAATTTTAATTTCAGTTCTAATTGTAATCTAGTGCAGAACGAATTACTTGCGTGTCAGATTTGTTTGTACCCACAAGGATTTAATGAAGAAAGTAAACATTTCGTAGCAATAAAATTAAATTTAATACATAATGAGCCATCTAAACTAGATTTTACAGTTTCGATTTTGAATAGTTTTAATGAAAAGACTAATGAATGGAATAAGAATTCATTTAAAGGTACAAATTTACATTTTGAAATTCGAGAATTCGTTAGGAGAGCTTCCTTGCTAAATCCGCAATTTGGTTTCTTGCAAAAAGATACACTAATTATTTTGATTGAGTTTAAAACGCTTAGCAATGACATGGAAACAAATTTTAAAGTTCAATGGGTAAACGAACTGGAAAAATTATTTAATAACCCAAAATTTAGCGATTTAACGTTTCAAGTTACAGGTGGAGGTATTATTTATGCACATAAAAATATATTAGCTAATCAAAGTGCCGTTTTTGCGGCTCAGTTTGAACACGATACGAAGGGAAATGATACCATTGAAATCAACGATATTTCTTATGAAGCTTTTAAAGAAATGTTAAGATATATGTATTGTGGTAAGATTGATGAAGCAAAATTAACAAAATATAGTAAAGTACTATTATATGCAGCTAATAAATACGTAATAAATTCCTTAAAGCTGCAATGCCAAAGGAGTCTTTGTAAAAATATCTGTATTGATAATATAATTGAATTACTTGAGTTATCGGACATCTACGATGCCGAGAAACTACGAGAAGATGCTATTAAATTCATTGTATCGAATGGCAGGCATTTTGTGAATTCGGGAAAGCTTCCATTAGTGGCTAATTTAAATCCAAAAATTGTGGCGGATATCATGAAAGCTTTAGTATTAAAATAATTTTATGAGGTACAGGGCGTAAAATTATACCTTGTCGGCATAAATTCAAAATATCGCTAAAAATTAGTTTTTACATACATATTACTCAATATAAACTTGATTGGCGATTGTGCCTGATTTGTTTATACTGCATTAAAAAATATTGTTTTTCTTTTGTACTTCTAACAGATACTTATGAATTTCATAATTTAAAAATGATAATGATTAAATACTGTTTTTTTTAATTAAACGTGTATTCTATAAAAGGAAGAAAAAAAATTTTGTTATTTTTATTTTATTAAATCTTAATTTTCTTATAATTCTCCAATTATTTTTCCTGATGCATAAGATATAAATATAATTCGTCATTCGAAATAAACACTATATTAATATTACTAGCTCAAAGCAGAAACCTATCTAAGATGAGCGCCTCTACAGGGCAGTAAGCTAACTTCATCTGACAAAAAGAAACGGCTTACGACAGTTACGACTTGGACATTCGATTGATTACGCTCCTCGCGACAGTGACTTATTTATCTTGAAACAAGAGTAAGAACAAACAAATCAATCAAAAAAGTTGTGAGTTAAATGTTGCAATGAGTGATGTAAGCAGTAAAGTAGTAATAACGAATATGAAAACTTCCTATAAGTGGGTAATTGACAATTTTCGGGCGCTTAAATTACCGATTGGAAAATGCTTAAGATCGCCAACATTTAATTCAAGTGGTACATGTGACTCAACTTTACCGCAATGGTACCTTACTATATATCCACAAGGTACCTTTATGGACGTTAGAGAATATATATCCCTTTATCTGAATTTACAGAATAACACGATTGTTCAAGCAAGCTGTCAGCTTTCGATATTAAATAGTCTTTACGAGAAAACGCATGAATCAGATCTTGGACTACGCTTGTATTCTTTCGATGCTCAAAGTGAAAAGGGATGGGGAATTAAGAACGTAGTCAGAAGAAGTATATTACTAGATAATCAGTACAGTCTTTTACACGACGGAAAGCTTATTATACTTTGTGAAATCGAGATAAAAAACGATCAATCTATTATAAATTGTACATTAAATGGATTATTAAACCGTTTTGAAAATTTACTCAACAACGAAAAATTTAGTGATGTTAAGTTTATTGTTAATGGAAAGGAGGTTATATACGCTCACAAAAATATTTTAGCGAATGAAAATGTCGTTTTTGCTGCTTTGTTTGAGCACGATATGAAAGAGAATAGAGAGAATACCATTGAAATCAGCGACATTTCTTATGAAGTTTTAAAAGAAATGTTGAGATACATATACTGCGGTAAGGTTAATGAAATGAACAAATATAGTAAAGAACTGTTGTATGCAGCTGATAAATACGCGATAGACGAGTTAAAGGCGAGCTGCGAAAGATATCTTTGTAACGATATTTCGATAGATAATGCGATTGAGTTACTCCAGTTATCGGACATGTACAATGCGAAAGAACTACGAGAAGAAGCGATTAAATTTATTGCCATGAATGACAAGCGTTTGCTCACTTCAGGCAAACTTGCATTAGTGGCTAATCTAGATCCCGATATAGTGGCAGAAGTCATGAAAGCTTTAGTATTAAAATAAATCTTCCGTGCTTCACTTAAAATAGATATTTATTAAAATTTATATTTATATTCTTTTTTTATAATTTTTATCGAAAGAAAGATTGTACTCACTCTTGTAAAAGCATACAAAATAATTAAATAAGTGTAAGATAATTTTTTCATTTTATCATTTTTTTTTGTATTTCACTTTCCCTTATAGGTTTAATTTAACATAACTAATTAATACATTTCCAAATTTTTGAAAGAAATATAACACACAAATTTTTTTTATTTTTTCAAAACTACGGGAATTTAATTGCATTTTTTTATTTTTACTGATTCAATAATAAAGTTTTTTAATATTTTTGTATTAAACTAACGATCCCGAGTAAAAATTTTAACTAAAAAAAAAATATTAAATTTATCATTTGAAATTGTAAACTCGAATGAGCTTACCTGTAAGTGAGATTCGATTATAATTGTATGAGCGCCTCCTTTTCAAGATCAATCGTAGTAGCCCCTACTCCATGCCAAAGATGCCACACATTCAAAGTAAAAAAGGACAGAACACATGAGGCCCGCCCGCTCCATTAGCTCATTTCTTTTAAAGCATTGGCGTAATATTTTGGGATAATCTGTGTTAAACAGATTAAAGGGCTTTCTTCTTTAGTATAATTTAAGCCTACTATTGCTATAAATCTAAAGAAGGGTGGGTTTAATCTTTTCGGAGGAGGCGTTCATACAATTATAATCGAATCTCACTTACAGGTAAGCTCATTCGATTTTACAATTGTATTTCGCGCCTCCTCCTCAACATCAATCGTAGATGTTTAAAGCATCAAATAATATTACGATAAACTCCTGAATAATAATATATATTATTTTCGAACATGAATACATAAATATTAATTGTGAGAAATTCACTAGAAACATAATGTACTGAATATTGAATATCTCTATATGTTTATCTTATAAACAAATCTGAACTTAAAACCTACATTTCTAACTCTTTAAAATTGACAAGGCAAACTCTTGTTTATCTCGACGGCCACTATTCAAAAGGTTCTATCTCAGAATATCTGAGCAAGAAAGTGCTATTTCAGGCGTAAGTGAAAAGAGTTCTATCTCGACACCCAAAGCAAAAAGGTTCGATCTCGATTTCAATTCAAAACAGTTCTATCTGTCGCGTTTAAGGCAAAACGGTTAGAATAGAACTGTTTTGAATTGATGTCGAGATCGAACCTTTTTGCTTTGGGTGTCGACATAGAACTCTTTTCACTTACCCCTGATATAGCACATTCTTGCTCAGATATTCTGAGATAGAACCTTTTTAATAGGGGCCGTCGATCTGTAACAATGTCTCTATCGTAAAATTTAGCAAAAATTTGAGATTTTTTAGATCATCCCGCCGTCTTTCTAATGGTCTCCAAATCAATGCCCAATCTCTTCGCAGCTGAGATGGAAGCGTGGCGTGTACTATGCGCCGTAAAAACAGATACATCGATTCCATTAACAGATAAAATTTCTTTCACCCAGCGGCTTAGAGTCTGCGCAGAAACTGCCTTAATCGGCTTATTAATGGAAATAAACCAATTCTTTACAGAGTTACGTATGTCTTTTGTAACATCGAGATAATGCAATAAAGCTGAAGCTACGCATATTTTCTTATCCTGATCAAAAGAGGTTATAACGTGTTTTTTCTAGATGTTTTAATACGAGCAGGTATCATTATTTCTATTTTATCTGAGATTTTAATATTTTGAATCTCGATCAGCGAAAACGTTTGCATCCGATGTGCTGTGAGAATAGCTAACAGAGTAATAAGTTTTTTCGATAATGCGCTTAAATCTAAACATTCGTTATTTGTTTGTCTTATAAAATAATCAAGCACAATTTTTGGATTCCATGTATAATCATATTTGGGTCTTGCTGGTCGTAATTTAAAGATTCCTTTAAAAAATCTCTGAATTTTTGGATCTTGAGCAATCTCACATTCCGCGATCAATGAAATGGCTGATCGAATGCCATTTATAGAGCTCGATGATAAGCCATTATTGTATAATTCCGTCAGAAAACTTAGTACCTCTGGAATTGTTGGATTAGATAGATTGACCAAATTATTCTTGCAGTATATTCACCATTTTTTCAGCGCTACATCATAATTTTTTAGCGTACTAAAACCTCTATCGGAACATCTTGACTGATTAGCGCTTCCCTGATAATCTGCCTACCACCAGGGTAAGATGTCTCCAAAGTGGATGTGGTTTCCTATCATAAGATAATAAAAGATCTATATTAGGTTCTATTACTAGTAACTCTGATTGCAATAATGCCAAAAAAAGTGGGTACCAAGGTTGGCTAAGCCATCTTGGTACCACTATTATTCCTTCTGCTTTTTCCCATTTGATTTTTTGCAAAGATTGGAGAATTAGACTAAACGGGGGAAAAGCATAAAATAACAGACTTTTCCAAGATACCGTAAAGGCGTCAATCGCCTCAAACCCTGGATCTTTTTTCCATGAGATGTAACGATCGCATTTACGATTAGCCCTACTCGCGAATAGATGAATCTCCGGCTTACCGAATATATAAGTAATCTTTTTGTACTCTGAATTAGCTAGTTCATACTCCGTTTTAGTTTTCAACCTGCGAGATTCAAAATCAGCCTCATAATTATCACGGGAGCTAATGTAAGATGCGAATATCCAAAGACTGCGCGCCTCGCACCACTGCCAAAATTCTCTGGTAGCCTCATTTAGTTTTTCGAATTGAATACCACCCATTCTATTGATATATGAGATAGCGGTTGTATTATCAATTCTCAAAAGAATAGCACAATTTTGCAAATGACTAGCAAAGCATTTGAGACCGAAAAAAGCGGCTTTTAATTCTAATAAATTAATATGCTCACACTTTTCTTCCTGAGACCAAAAACCATTGCATCTTTCAGATTTACAAACAGCTCCCCATCCCGTCAAGGACGCATCTGAGAATATTTCTAAATAAAAATCTAGTTTTTTAATGAAATTCCTACTTGAGTCAATATTACGTTCCCACCATTCGAAGTCTGCAATACTTGAGTTTGGTGTCATAATAACTTCGTAATCATCATTATTCCTTGTTAAAGCTAAGTATTTTTGATGTTCAAATTTCTTGGTATACAATACCCTATATGCAATGGCAGGGCAACAAACTACTAATGAACCCGTAAAATGTGCAAAATCTCTTATCTTACAACGAGATAAGCGTTTAAATTTTTGTAACAATCTCTTTATCGAAAGTTTCTTTTCAGGCGGCAGTTCAATCGTCATGCAAGACGAGTCAAAAATAAAACCCAAAAATTTGCATTTTTTTTCCGGATTCATTTGACTTTTTTCATTGCTTATAATAAAACCTTAATTTTCTAGTAAATTGCGCGTGATAACAACATTCTGTAGACAATTATCATAAGAGTCTCCTATTAATAAAAAATCATCTAAATACAAAAAGGATTGAAATCTACGCTGTCTTAAAAAATGAATTATTGGCTTCATTATCTTTGTAAAAACTAGAGGTGCCGAACTTAAGCCAAAAGACAGGCAAGTCAATTCAAACATTTTATTACAAAATTTGAATCTTAAAAATTTTCGATGAGACTCGTCTATTGCTATTAAATAATACGCATCTTTTAAATCAATCGTTGACATAAAATGACCTTCGAATAATAAATTTGCAGCTGTCCGGTAATCTTCCAGCTTGAAATATTCTGTTTGAACGAACTTATTTAATTCTTTTAAGTTTAAAACTAATCTGAAATATTTATCTGGTTTAGGTACCAGGAAGATATCGGATAAGAATTGATCTTTTACTGGTTTACACTCTATTAAGCTGGGCAATTAAATTGCTTATATTAACTTTATCTGTCATACAGAATTTCTTTTCCTGTATTTGTCTAGTTTGTCGCGGAAATGATTTGAACGGGATTTTATAACCTCTAATGCATGTTAAAATTCGAGGATCTGAAGTGATTACCGTCCATTTTTTAGTATTAAAATAATTTTAAACGGCCCGCTACCAAACTTACGTTTTCTTTAATTAACGCTTCTTCTGAGTGGTTTTGTAAGTCGCTTGCTGTTTCTGTTGCGGTCGCTCGACACGGCGCGACCTGTGGTTGTAGGACGATGACGGAGTTCGTTTCTGCCCGCTTATCATCGCAAGGAAGGTCCTGTTCTGAGAACGAGACAGCGGGTTCTTGGAGTTTTTTAGATTCTTCATTGTTGAAAATCTAGATGCCTTAAGTTCTTCAGCAGACTGCTCTATTACTTTTGCGGCTTTCAAATTCTCGCACAATTTTTTGCCGAATAACATCTCATCCACAGCTGTTGCAGTTAAAGTGTCCTTTATAACCACATTTGTATTAGCTAATACTAAACTTCTGCGGATCACTGTCTCTTCGTGCAACGCATCAGTTAAAAGCCGTGCGACATCGCTTAACGTCTCAATAATAAGGACGTTCTCCCCAGTTCCTTGAGGTAAAAACGCTGAAATACTCTTACTTAAGCCTAAAATGCAGGCTGCCAATTTTTCGTGCTTAGCTACAATCCTTTTGTCGCGAGTACGTGCCGATTCTGTTATAGAACGCTCGATCTCCGTATTTAATTTCGGCGGATCGAGAAATAAACAATTCTCAGGAGGTTGATACTTCTTAATTAGGTTAGATCTCTCTTCACTGGGTAAGCCCAATTTAACAATATCTGTTCATCGCACCGCAAATACAGAATGAATCGGATTAGCTAATACAGGCTCTTCTGCAAGTCGTTGTCCTATGACACTTAGAACGTCATTGCTTAAAACTTCCTCGGATTTCTTTTTCTCCTTGCTGACGTCCTGCGTTTTTGATAATGCAGACAACTCGTGACGCCTAGCGGTCTCGGCAGGCGAAGTTTGACAGTCCCTTATGTCGGGTAAAGGCGAGTCAGGCGTTGCCGTCTTTTGTTTTGCCGGACCAGAACCGTGCGTCGTTTCTGATGATTCGAGCTCTTTATTCTGTTCTTTCGAAACTTGGTTCGATAAATGTATATCCCTTTCTCGAGAATGAGAGTGAGACTCACTTTTGTCTCTCGACCGTGAACGACTCTCGCTTGAAGAGGGAGCTCCATTTCGCCTGCATAAATTTCCTTCATGCGACGGTGATACTCGAATGCTCTTAGATCTGGATCTATCACCTATTAACAAAAGCCATCATAAGGTTAAACGTAATGAAGCCCGCGTTCACGAGTAAAATGGCGGCTGTCTTGTTTACAGGTTAGGGCCTGATCGAAATAGAATTCTTAAAAAGAATTCTTGCTCACGCAGAATAGGTCTGTTGAGTTCGAGCAGCTGGAGACTTGCAAGAAAGAGCTTGCATCGTTCAACATACGTCAAACGTACTTTTAATAATCTATAAGATGTATCTTACTCTTATAGTTCGAGCCGGGCTCCAACGAACTAGACGGTGATCACTTTCGATTGTGGCGTGATCTTGTTTTCCTCTTCTTAAGTTTTTTCTCTAGCCTCTTTAACCTCTTTGTTAATCTTGCAAAACTTTCTTCAGGTGATGAATTCCGATACCTCGATTTACCCATTGCTGTGTTCTTTAGTGGCTGTCGTGACTTCCTTGGCACAAAGAAAGAGAATGAGCTAATGGAGCGGCGCGGCGAGCGGGCCGCACGTGTTCTGTCCTTTTTTACTTTGAATGTGTAGCATCTTTGGCATGGAGTAGGGGCTACTACGATTGATCTTGAGGAGGAGGCGCGAAATACAATTGATATTATATAGAGTAGACACTAATTTAAAAATAAATTAATAAACTAAAAAAAAAATAAAATAAAACAAGAACTTTTTACCATAAAAATCTTAATACCATAAAAATCAGAAAAATACAAATTTGAGATAAGTAAAAATGCCTCGATATACACTGCTAAGGCTCTTGCTATATTCATAACCATTCAAATAATCAATTTAAAAGATATAAAATGGCAACCATATTTATTGATTCTCTCAGTGTTCTTAAAGCACTACATCTTATATGAAGCTTCCATTAATAATTCAGAGGAATATCCCATCGTATGATCTTTGGGATACTTATGAAATATTTCGTAAATATTTCAGGAATATTCCAAGTGTCATATTTCTACGGAATCTTCCGAAATATTCCACTGATTTAATTCGTGCTGTGTGAAATAGTAGTTACAAACCGTATCAGATCAAACCATTACTCTTTGGCTGCCAGTATATTTAAAAAAAATATCACAAATACTCCAAATTGCACTTGTGCAGAAGTTATTGAGGATATTAATCATACCATACGAGAATGGCCAAATTATGACATACAGAGGAGATCTCTAATGATCAAAATTAATAAATTAAGTAGGAACAAAAAGAGTAGCCCGCTATCAACAGTAGAAGATATTCTAAAAAACCCAACTAGCACGTATTCAAAATTCATCACTGAATACCTTAAGAAAATTAATCTAAACATATAGAATAGTGTAGTAGATATTTAAAAATTTCAATACAGTAGATATTTTAAAAACGCCAGTGTTACCAATACTTTAAGCAAACATGAATGGTGGCAACACGGACTCTAAGGAAGAGACCAAGGCCAATAGAAGAGAGAAGAAGAAGAAGATTTGTAATTCGTTACAAACCTCGTCAATCTTTCTTTCGAAGTGACCGA
Source organism: Ormyrus rosae (assembly GCA_035047165.1). Lineage (NCBI taxonomy): Eukaryota > Metazoa > Arthropoda > Insecta > Hymenoptera > Ormyridae > Ormyrus > Ormyrus rosae. The sequence goes on along the minus strand of JAWWML010000031.1, from coordinate 3,703,147 downwards.
GCGGAAACTAAAGTGTAAATAGTCATTTGTTTTTATCTGCAAGCAGTTTTAACGAAAACATTCAACTTTAAATTTGTGTAGGCAAAGGTAAACATAATAAATGACATTTTTAAAAATCTAGAAAATTTAATTTTTACTTATAAAAAAGTTTATAAATTATGTTTAAATTTTGAATAATCTGCCTCTATTTTTGTACTGCTTCTACATTCATTAATAAACATTCATAAATTTTACGTTGCATTATATCTACACGTATAACACATAAATATTGTTATTTATAACTGATTTTTTCAGATCATTTCGGTAAAAAAGAGCTACAAAAATTACATTATGGATACTAAGACAAACTCTTTTGATAGTAAATCAACAATAACCGATTTCAAATTTTCTTACAAGTGGGAAATACCAAATTTGCGTAAAAAAAAAATACCTGTTGGAGAATGTCTTACATCAAATTTTAATTTCAATTCTAATTGTAATCTAGTGCAGAACGAATTACTTGTGTGCCAGATTTGTTTGTATCCACAAGGAGTCAACGAAGAAAACAAACATTTCGTAGCAATAAAATTAAATTTAATACATAATGAGCCATCTAAACTAGATTTCACAGTTTCGATTTTGAATAGTATTAATGAAAAGACTAATGAATGGAATAAGAATTCATTTAAAGGCACAAATTTAAATTTTGAAATTCGAGAATTCATCAGGAGAGATTCATTATTAAACCCGCAATGTGGTTACTTGCAAAAAGAAACGCTAATTATTTTGATAGATTTTAAAACAGAAAGCAATATTGTCATTAATGACATAGAAACAAATTTTAAAATTCAATGGGTAAACGAACTGGAAAAATTATTTAATAACCCAAAATTTAGCGATTTAAAGTTTCAAGTTACAGGTGGAGATATTATTTATGCACATAAAAATATATTAGCTCATCAAAGTGCCGTTTTTGCGGTTCAGTTTGAACGCGATGTGAAGGGAAATAGTAATGATACAATCGAAATCAACGATATTTCTTATGAAGCTTTTAAAGAAATGTTAAGATATATGTATTGTGGTAAGATTGATGAAGTAAAATTAACAAAATATAATAAAGTACTATTAAATGCAGCTAATAAATACGCCATAAATTCCTTAAAGCTGCAATGCCAAAGGAGCCTTTGTAAAAATATCTGTATTGATAATACAATTGAATTACTTGAGTTATCAGACATCTACGATGCCGAAAAACTACGAGAAGATGCTATTAAATTCATTGTATCGAATGGCAGGCATTTTGTGAATTCGGGAAAGCTTCCATTAGTGGCTAATTTAAATCCAAAAATTGTGGCGGATATCATGAAAGCGTTAGTATTAAAATAATTTTATGAGGCAACGGGCGTTAAATTTTATACCTTGTTGGCATAAATTCAACATATCGCTAAAAATTAGTTTTTACATATACATATTATTCGATATAAATTTGATTGGCGATTGTGCCTGATTTGTTTATGCATGCTCGCTGACTAAGAATCCCGAAAACTATAATCTATAGAATATTTTATCTTTTGTAAGGAGTATGCGTTGTAAATTGTTTTGTAAAATATAGTTGTGTTGTAAAATTCAGTTTTACACTTACTACTGAATTAAAAAATATTGTTGTTCTTTTGTACTTCTAACAGATACTTATCAATTTCATAATTTAAAAGTGATAATGATTAAATACTGTTTAATGTATTTTGTTAATTAAACGTGTATTCTATAAAAGGAAGAAAAAAAATTTCGTTATTTTTATTTTATTAAATCTTAATTTTCTTATAATTCTCCAATTATTTTTCCTGGTGCATAAAATATGAATGCAACTCGTCACTATATTAAAACACTATATTAAACACTATATTAATATTACTAGCTCAAAACAGAAACGTATCTAAGATGAGCGCCTCTACAGGGCAGCAAGTTAACTTCATCTGATAAAAAGAAACGACTTTACGACTTCGACATTCGATTGATTACGCTCCTCGCGACAGTGATGTATTTATCTTGAAACAACAGTACGATTTTTAAGTAAGAACAAGCAAATCAATAAAAAAAGTCGTGAGTTAAATGGTGCAATGAGCGATTCAAGCGGTAAAGTAGTAATAGCCAATATAAAAACTTCCTATAAGTGGGTAATTGACGATTTTCGTGCGATTAAATTACCGCCTGGAGCATGCTTACGATCGCCAATATTTATCACAAGCGGTACATGCGATTCAACTTTACTACGATGGTACCTTACTGTATTTCCACAAGGTATTTCTTCTCAGAACGCTAGCGAATATGTCTCTCTTTATCTGAATTTAAATAGTAAAACGAGTGTTCAAGCAAGTAGTCAATTTTCAATATTGAATAGCCTTAACGAAAAAATGTATATACAAGATATGAAGCAACACTTATACTGCGATGAAGATTGGGGAATAAGGAACATGGTCAGGAGAAGTGAATTACTAGATCAGAACAATATTTTACAGGATGGAAAACTTACTATACTTTGTGAAATCGAAATAAATGACGATCAACCTATTGCAAATTATAAATTATTAAATCGTTTTGAAAATTTATTTAACAACGAAAAATTTAGTGATGTTAAGTTTCTTGTTAATGGAAAAGAGATTATATACGCTCACAAAAATATTTTAGCGAATGAAAGTGTCGTCTTCGCCGCTTTGTTTGAGCACGACATGAAAGAAAATAGAAAGAATATCATCGAAATCACCGACATTTCTTCTGAAGTTTTAGAAGAAACGTTAAGATACATATACTGCGGTGAAGTTTATGAGATGAAAAAATATAGTAAAGAACTGTTGTATGCAGCTAATAAATACGCGATAGACGGATTAAAGACGAGCTGCGAAAGACATCTTTGTAACAGTATCTCGATAGATAATGCGATTGAGTTACTCCAGTTATCAGACACACACAATGCGAAAAAATTACAAGAAGAAACAATTAAATTTATTACTATGAATGGAAAGGATTTCCATAATGCAGGAAAACTTAAATTAGTGGCTTATTTAGATCCAGATATAGTGAATGAAGTCTTGAAAGCTTTAGTATTCAAATAAGCTTTCACTTAAAATAGATATTTATTAAAATTTATATTTATATTCTTTTTTTGTAATTGTTAACGACAGAAAGATTGGACCCACTCTTGTAAAAATATGTAAAATAATTAAATGAGTACAAGAATTTCTTGATATCAGCATTCTTTTTCTATTTCACCTTCCCTTATAAATTCAATTTTCAATAACTAATGCTGAATACATCATTTCCAAATTTTAGAAACAATTTAAATGCATTTAATATAATTTATTCGTTGCTTTTCAAACAATTTTTTTCAAACTTTAGATTTACTTGGATAAATAAGATCTTAGCCTATTCAGTCTTGTAAATGTCCTGGGCTTCCTTCCCCCACTGACCCCACTGGCTTGTTCTGGGCCTTCTTGATAATCTGGTTCTTAGCGGCATCTTCGAGGTCCTTAACTTTGTAGCTGATGGGCTGAGCGGTCTCGACGATGTTGTTCTTTGCCTCCTGGATCTTCTTGGCCCACGTATCTTTCTTGGGTTGGAGCGAGTCTACACTGTCCTTACCAATTTTCGCGTCCTTTTCCTTCAGATAAATGTAAGCATCTTTGCCCAGCTCAGCGACGTACTCCTCTGAGCTTACACCTCGTTAATATAAAATATATATGAATACTGTCAGTTTTTTTGCAGTGGTACGGGTAGTGTAATTATATCTATTATAAAATTTGATAATCCATTGTGAACCAAATTAAATTTTACATTAGGTTTTAATTAATTTTGAACGAAACGTTAACATATCTTGTATAGTGATATTGTATTATCGATAATAGTTGTTCAAAAAAATTTTACAAAATAATAATATTCATGGCTTCAAATTATGAGTCAACCTTAATTGCATTTTATATTTCCTTACTAAATTGTAAATTATTAGAAATATATAATCTACATTAATAAAACTGTATGAACTCTAGTAAATTAAAACTTTTTTACAATTCGTCATTTGGAAAAAAACACGATTAATATTATTAGCTCACAGCAGAAACCGAGAAACGTATCACATGAGCGCCTCTGCAGGGAAAAAAGTTAATTTCACTTGACAGAAAGAAACACTGAACAACTTTGACTAATTACGTCCTTGTGGCTAGGGATGGCCGATTCTAAAAAAAATAATCGATTACTTGGAATCGATTCTTTCAAGGTATTTGATTCTTGGGAATCGATTCTCAATAAAAAGAATCGAAGAATCGAATAAGTATTCGATAAAAATATTTTACAAAAAAAAGGCGCTAATCGACACGCTCTAATAAAGTTTAAAGAGACAATTTAAAAAAATATGGATTATGTCCGCAAAAGATGGAACGATGATTTGAATTACTAATAATGAAAAAATTATTTATTACACAATTTCATATTATTAAGAATATACAAAAGTTAAATTCGTTTTGCTGATTTAAAAATAAATCCTAAATCTGAACTTGCAACATCTATATTTCCTAAAATTTTACAAATAAATTTTAATAAAAAAAAAACGTGAATGGAGAAATAAAATTAATGTTATAAAATGCCGTTACTTGCGCTCAAACTTATTATTCATTATATTTTCTTTGCCGAAAACAAACAATTGTAAATTTAAGGTTTTAATAATTGAAAAATTTATGGGTAGAGCAGCTTTTTAGAATTTTATAAGGTGTAACGGTTAGCTCTGATTTTTTTCGATTCTTTATTCAAAAAGAATCGAATCTCAAAGAATCGATTCTTGAAAAAAAGTATAGAATCGGCCATCCTTTTTCACAAAAAAGAATCCGGATTTTTCGATGGCCGAGATCGAATCAAGTGCCCGGGGTGTGTGCTTGGCTATCCATGCGTCTATTCTGTGTCAGGCTGTGGGATATAATGACGGCGCTGAGCGCAGGAGTACCCACAGTCGGCAGTCTCAGACCTGCACGAGAACCTTGCCCCCCTCATAAAAATGAATTAGTAATTCAAAAACTACCTGGTCATGGCCTAAGTTGAAATAACAAAAGGCCAACCCTTCGGGGAAAACATTGAAAATGAATCGGCCATCCCTACTTGTGGCTGTCATTCATTTATCTTGTACAAGAGTGCGATTTTTAAGTGCTAACCAATTAATAAAAAGAAGTCTTGAATGTAATGTTACAATGAGTTTTTTAATCAGTAAAATACCAATAACAAAAACTTCCTATAAGTGGGAAATTGATAATTTTTGTGCGATTAAATTACCGGTTGAAAAATACTTACGATCGCTAATATTTAGCTCAAGTGGTACATGTGATTCAACAATTGGACCTTATTTTATATCCTCAAGGTAATTGTAAGGACGCTTCTGCGAAGAATATATATCCCTTTTTCTGAATTTACAGAATGAGACGACTGTTCAAGCTCAGTATCAATTTTCGATATTGAAAAATATTCAATATTGAAAAAAGCTATAGAAGAAATGCTCGGCTAAAATTGTATTGCCCTGGACATGGGCGATGGGGATTTAGGAACTTTATCAAAAAAAGTATATTACTAGAAAAATAGTGCACTCTTTTACAGAACGGAAAACTTATTATAATTTGTGCAATCGAGATAAAAAACGATCAACCTGTTGTGAATTGTAAATTAGTACACCCGCGTTTTGAAAATTTACTCAACAACGAAAAGTTTAGCGACGTAAAGTTCATTCAATGGAAAAGAAGTTATATACGCTCACAAAAATATTTTAACGAATGAAAATGTCGTTTTCGCTGCTTTATTTGAGCATGGCATGAAAGAAAGTAGAGAGAATACATCGAAATCACCGATATTTCTTATGAAGTTTTAAAAGAAACGTTAAGATACATATACTGCGGTAAGGTTAATGAGATAAACAAATATACACTGAGAGAAAAAAACGAGTAAGTATTACCATTTTTTTATAGTAACTCAAGTTATCGGGTGTACGATTTTAAAAATTACAAATTGACTAGTAAAATTTAAAACTGGTGCAAAATACTATATAGCGTAGT
>JAWWML010000031.1:3663411-3696988 GCA_035047165.1 Ormyrus rosae | reverse complement strand
AATTTTATGTAAATATCATACGAATTTGTAATAGAATAACATTTTACCATGGTAGCATGATAAAATTTCGATATAAAGCTAATAAAATTTGACGTCATCGTACAATTAAAAATTTAAATACGACCACCTTGCCCCGAGATTATCGTCATTTTCACGGTAATTTTAAATAGAAAATTTTGTCTGTGTAATTTCAGCTACATTTTTACCATCAGTCAAGCCTAAAATCGACGTTTATAAAACTCACAATTCATTTCTACTCAGCAAAACGTAAAACAAAGCTGTTCGCAAAACAATATGTTTCTACGTAAACGAATCTGTGGCATGTCGGTATATAAACGTTATTTGACCTTACTTCAAAAATAACCGCGCCCAGGAAAGCGCGCTCGAAAGCCCCATAGCCCGAACAAAACCTCCCCTCCCCAGTGAGCAAACACACTTATCTGAATTTCTCGGTACGACTCGATAACGCTTTGCCAAACCCGACGAGATTGCGCAAAAGGTGTGAGCGCGCGCGAGCGAATTCCAGCGCGTAACATACATATATAGGCGATCGGCTCGTCCTTGGCAGCGCGCGTACGTCTTTGGCCTGGTCGCGCTGCTAAAGTTTTACGAGGGCGCCTCGGCGAGCCGTGAAAATAAAGCTCTCCGCGCGCACCGCTCGTCGATCGAATGTCTTTTTGATTGCGGATCGCGATCGGGTTATGCGCGAGTCGAGAGTTTCAATGGCTGTTGGAATTTCGGGGAAGCGGATTGTTTGGGATTTTTATTTAATGTCCAAGTCGTGATTCTGAGTTTGGAGTGGTTATATATAAACACCATTAATATTACTAGCTTCCCCTCCCGGAAGAAACGTATCTAAGGTGAGCTCCTCTAAAGAGAAAAAGTTAATTTCTTCCAAAAAGAAACGACTACACAGACTACAAGACTAATACTGATTACGCTCCTCGTGGCTGTGATTGATTTATCTTGTACAAGTATGATTTTTAAGTGCTAACAAATTAATAAAAAGAAATTGTCAGTTTAATGTTGCAATGAGTGATTCAAGCAGTAAAGTAGTAATAAGGAATATATGAAAACTTGCTATGAGTGGGTAATTGACGATTTTCGTGCGATTAAATTACCGCCTAGAAAATGCTTACGATCGCCAATATTTATCTCAAGTGGTACATGTGCTTCAATTTCACCTCGATGGTACCTTACTTTATTTCCACTGGCCCCACTTGTTCCGGGCCTTCTTAATAATTTGATCCTTAGCGGCACACTGAGTTCCTCGACTTTGTAGCTGATCCTCTGAGCCCGCCGTGCGTCGCTCGCCGATCGAATGTCTTTGTAATTGCAGATCGCGATCGGGTTATGTGCGAGTCGAGAGTTTCAATGGCTGTTGTTGGAATTTTGGGAAAGCGGATTGTTTGGGATTTTGATGATGGGTTTAACTACTTTAATATACGTATTGTTGTTTTATAAATGAAAGAATAATGCTGGGAAAGTATAAGTATTAATCCAAACAAGGTTAATAGGTTAAAGTTGAAACAAGAGTGACAATTGAAATAATTAAGAATTTATGTACGTTATAAGCTCTTTTGCGTAAATAAATTTTAAGCTCTATATCGATAGTTATCTTTTATTGTTAAATTTGTTTTTAGTCCAAGGAAATGCCATTAAAAATATATTTCCTGCATCAGCAGCTCTGTAATAGCTTGTACAAACGTGCGTATATTTACAAAATCAAGGCGTGTACTTCGGTAATGATGCGACGATCTTAACTTACGAATGTAATAACTCTGAGACACAATTCATTAATTTTAAGGATATTGAAAATTTTTATGTCAAGGAAAAGCCGTGCGCGTCGAGTCAAATTCAAGCTGGCGCTTTTGCATTAAATATTATCACGTATACGAATGCTGGCGGCAATAAAAATGCGTTCCTATTTTAGCGGCGAAAAATTCCCATAAAAATTGACCTCGAAACCTAACGTGTCCCTCTCTCTCTCTCTCTGCGTAAGGAAATGAACTAAGTTTTTACGTGGGACGTTAAAAATAGTCAACTTGCTTCTCGGAAATTACGTGCAATTACTCGTGATTTATTTGATCTACCATTAAGAAGACGTGGGCAAAAAATTTTTTAATTTTCTCAGCTTACGGTCTACGTAGCTTACGTTATCAGGACGAAGACGATTAATTTCGTTTATTACTTTATCCTCGGTATCTATTACCAGCATTAATTAGAGTATTGTCCTACACCTCCTAAACGCTTCCTTCGAAAACTCTCATCAACTCGAAACCCCAGCTGCACCTCCATCCCATCTGACACCTCGAAACAGAAAACCCCATACTCGGCTAAAAACTGGGTCAAAACCGCGAGTCGCGAATACAGCCGCCGGCCGCCTTCTCCCCGCAATATATGAGTCACGGGCGGCAAATATAGCGGTGATCGCGACGCTCGATCGGCTCCGCGCGCTTTCCGATTATACCCTCGCCGCTCGACGATACAGGAGCTGCTGCGAGACGCTGCAGGAAGCTGCGTGCAGCCTAGGCGCGAGGTGTCAAGGTCCGGCCTCGGTGTGACTTGGACTCGGCAAGGTTGAGCCGTGACGCAATGTGTTTCGTCTCGCCGCCGATGCGACGGCGACGCCTGCTTTCTGTTGATTGTTTTGTAACGCGGCTGGGAGAGAGGAAGCGCCTGCGGATTATTGTGTAAGAGGAATGAAAGCTGGAGATTTATCTTTTATAGTATCTGGTTATCTTCGGTCTAGAATATTTAATTAGGTTTCGTTACTATAAGAATGATGTGGAATGAGCAAAGATGGATGTTGTTATCAAAGCTCATACTTTTCGCTTTTTCATACAAAGTGAAACGTGATCTCATACAATATGCATATTTATAGGACTGTATCTTCACTGGAAACTGGTTCAGCTGACTTAAGATAAAGAGACGCGTCAATTAATTACGTTATCGATTTAATCCGGCAAAATTAATTAAAAGTCCGAAGATGTTTGAACCTTTGAAAGAATGATAGGATTAAAATTTATTTTTTAAAAAGCCTTCTTACTCTACCGCAATTTAACAAACTTCCATAAACGAGAATAAAAATTACTCTAAAACAGTTAAAAAGACTAAAATGCGATACTTTCTAAAAAAAAATCATAAAACTTGAATGAACAACAAACAGAACGCGCAAATATTCTCTCCTCTCCCAAGCTGGGCAGAAACAGCAGAGCGCGAAACCAAATATCCCCAGCTACGAAACCGTAAAAACGAAAAAGAATCCATGGAGGCAGAAAAAGTCGGTCGCGGCTTCGTCGTCGGCGAGCGCCTTGTATTTTTACGAGGAGAATATAAAAAAGCAGCCGCGTTCCTTTTTTTTTTCTTCTTTTCTTCGAGTCACGCAGCGAAAATAGAGAATCGCGCGCCGAGAGATGACTTATCCAGATCGAGGCTGATACGCGTCGCTCTCGCTTAATTACGCCCGGAGAGAACTACGTCATCGAAAGCGTGCGAACTTGATAAGTTCGTGCTGATACGGGCCTCTGTCGTTATTCCCTTTTTTTTTATATACGTGCCGTAATTTCTCTAAGTGCCGCTTCGACGCGTCGTTCGAGATTCGGTGATTAATGCTAAAATCATTTCAAGGCGAATTCCCTTGTAAGTAGACCAAATCAGAGCTATTATTAGGATTGGTTTTTGTATACATTTGACCATCGCGCCTGAGGTTTCTATTAGTAATGAATGTGTAGTCGAGGGCTGCAATTGAAACATTATCTCTAAGAGGCAATTCTTCAAACAAATTTGTTTGACAGACAGAACTCTTAATACTCAGCGCTGGAAAGTGACCAATCGATACACCTACATCAATTGCAAGCGCGACCGATCGTTTATCAGCGGTATCTAGAGTACTTCAACTTAATTTTTGTCGCGAGACGCAGCTATTTTCAGCGAGAAAACAAGCGTATCGATACTCGTATCTTTTAAACGTTAGGTACGTAGTATAATAATACAACAGGCGATCCCTCGAAGTGCTTGAATCAGCGACAACGATGAGTGTATACACATAGGCTCGTAACGAATTTTTAATCCCTATATTTTTTTCCCGAGCGCGTCAAAGCGTGAATCATCGCGTGTTTTTTTAAATAATGTATACACGCCCGTAATTGCGAGATTCTTTGCTTGCCGAGAGCAAATACCGGAATCACCGGTCTGGAGGAGCGAGAATTTTTTGCGCGTTCAACTTGTTTTATATATCTCCTGATTTCGGCGGCGCGATTGTTTGACTTGACTTTTGGAGAACGACTCAATTTTTTTTTTTTTTTCTTTCCAGTTTTGTTTTCTACGCTCGAATATGATTAATATAATGTACGAAACTGCTGTAGATGCAAGCACATAATGTTAATAATTACTCTATAGATATTTATACGGTAAGGATGACCTAAAACCTAAAACAACTGAATTTATCAAGTTGAGTTTCGAATAGTTATTAAACTGCTTTAGGAGCATTCTATTTATATACATACAGTCACCGCTAATTAGCATACAAAGGAAGAAAGACGTGCTTAAAAGCTTTGATGGAAAAATTACGGGGCAAATAAAACTTTATCTCGGGAAAGATCTGCCCGTGTTTTCACAGTGCGTGAGATTTACGTTCTCGGTGTTTCTTGCTCGGCTGTCAATTGTGGCACGCTTTTCTGTGCGAGGAACAAAAAGTTATAAACTAATACCTATTGGTTATCAAACGCAAAAACATTCAAACTAATATACAATTTTTTATAAAACGTCGATTGAAAGAAAGGCTTAACGATTATTCTCCATATGAATCTACCTTAATCGCTCAATTGAACCCAATCGCGTTTCTCAGGAAATCCACGAACCCATTCACCATTAACACACCGAAGTCAATCTAAAAATTTAACGCCCGTTCCCAGAAACGGTGAGCTAATACACACGCCCACTCGTCGCTTCTGCGCAAATCCACCCCCGCGGTTGAAAATCGCGATATCGCGAAGCCGGTGCGTATATAACACTTACCCACTTAATGCCACGTCGGCGACTTTGCGACTTCGAGCGACGTATATCGATTCGAGCTGCGCGCACCCGCGACTCCGTTATATATATACGCGTAGTTTTTGCGCGTCTCTCTCGCGACGAGCTTTAAAGCAGCGTTGGCCTACTCTGGGGAGGCGAGGCCGGTCTGCGCGCGGAACGAGGTTTATGGGGAAAGATGAAATTTCAATTGGGCGACTGAGCTTTTTATCGTTTTCGTCTGCACGGGGAATGGTTGGTGTTAATTGCCTGTTTATCCTGCTAAAACGAGAATTCATTAACCCTTTGTGGCATACATTTTTCAATGAAAACGATCTTTTTTTTATTTATTTAGTTATTTAACAAATTGTTAAACAAATATCGATGTATATGTTATGCCAAGTACTTCCTAAACTTCTACTTAAATGAAATTATAAAAAAACCGGACGAAAAAGCGTCATATAGTCTCTGATATACCATAAATTAGAAGATCATTTGGGTGGTCAATATGTCAAAGGGTTAATAAAGGGAGGTATCTTAATCTGTTATTCAGGCGTGATTTCGTTCTGTATTTGAAAGTTTTGGATTTAGAACAGGTAAACTTTATGATTTAAAAGGTGATTATTTTTAATGAAATTACCGTGCTTAATTAAGTGGAAAGAAAAATTGCTTCCTTGCGAGCTTCCTTGTTAAGGGAACTTTTGAAAAATTACTATTTTGTAATGCTTTAAATTTTAGTAAACGTCATTCCCTAAGAAAAATGTACAAAAAATAAATAGGCTTGAAAGTTCGCTCGAGGCGAAATTGTGGGACTTAACTTTTTTTAACAGCAGATGCAGTGTGAAGCACAAAAAATAAACTTCAGGAATTTTTACTCGTTAATTAAAATTGCGATAATTCACTCGAAATGTCGGATGACCAACACTCACAGTAATTAATGTATCGTTTTCTTCTTTTTTTGTTGCAGACAGTAGCCATGGCCAACATTACGCGACTCACCATTATCAAATTCCTCGAATTGGTAAGTAATTCAAAATACATATATAATTTTAATCTTTTTTATGTATAATTCCAACAAAAACTTGTTTTTTTATCCATTTTTGCCGTAAAAAGCGCAATCTGCACCGAAACATGGACAGAATGTCGTCTCGATAAAAAATCATTGTTTTACCTTGAAAGTACCATACAATTTAATTTTTATAAGTTCCTTTGCAGAAGTGTTTCTCTGTTTTGTAAATAAAATAATTGAAATTGCACGAAAATTTAAAATAAAAAAGAGAACGTATTTCAAATTAAATCCAAGATACAGCCTGAATACGAATCGCGGCACGACAACAATGCATCACTCTCAATTCCGAAGCTTGAATCATCGAGAAAACGCTTATCGATAGATTACCTCATCCGCTTTTTATTATTCGTCTCGTAAAGTCACTATAAGCCAGGCGCGGAGTGTAAAAATAATGCGCGCGTATAAACTCCCCCCCACCGATGCGACGCGTGAAGCAATCCGTCATGTTAGCGTTCGGCTAACTTATTTATCTTCAATTAATCGGGATTCGAAGCATGCATAAAATTTCAGTAAGAATCCTCGCTCAAAACATTCTCGATTTCTTCATTCTTTAGATTAAAATTGAAACTGAATACTCTCGCAGCTGCACGAATGCCGTATTATAAATTTAATCTGCGGAGAATTTTTCAATTCGACCGATTATCTTGCTGAAACTTCTTAATACAGTTCGTGCCACTTTAACTTTCTATTTTAAACGCTCGTTAAAGTAATCGTGTATAAGGCATGGTGTTTATCACAATTATGCGTAATGAAATGATTGTTATGCATGATTCACGTACGATGTTGCAAAAGAGTAACGATCGAATTACCTTGACTTGCGATTCCGGGGCGTCACCGATCAGATGCATTAAAAGTTCTTTTAAAATCTATACTACCCATTTACAGATTTACAGTTTCCGCGCTCCGAAAATAGAAATTCTATAAATATAATAAATGTTATTATTTCAAAGGCATCTCGCACTTATCAAGGCGCGATAAAGAAATTAATCCCGTTTCCAAGATACAGCATTTTTATTTATTCGACGAACGACGCGCATAAAAACACAAACAAACGCGGTATATCGGACGCGTTAATAAATTTTCGCGAGCGAAAGGCGCGTCGGGACGAGCCGCCTATATATTCCGACACTTTCACACGGAGAGCAGTCGGAAACAAGGTCGGCGAGACAGGTCCGCTAAGTTGAGGCCGAGGATGACATCAAGAGGCGCGTGCATTGTATAACCCGATGAGCGCAGACGCGCGCTGCCACGATTTTTTGCACGAAACGCCTATTATACTATTTGGACTGGTGTGTATCACGTAAATTGCGACCAGTTGAAGGGAACGAGATGTTCGCGGAACTGCAGATTGGATTTTTTTGTGTTTTGAAAGCAATTACCGGCGGGGACGGAAATGAGTGGAAGATTAGTTTTACGGTTTATTTAAATGAAAGTTATTTTTACAGGAATCTTGGGATAGTGCGTAATAGGCATTTGCAGGAGTAGAAGTATAATACTGTTTGAAATGATGATTGAATTTGACTTTAAGTACTTATTGATATTAAATTGTCCGGTAAAAAATCGGATAAAATAACAGTACTCAAGTTTGCAATGTTCGACAGGAAATCAGAATACAAAACATTTTCATTTCAAAGATTAATGTGCATAACGTAATACCTATTATGCGAGACTGGTCTGTCTGAAGGCAATCATGGATGTTTATTAGAGGACAGCCGTTTCCAGACGGTCAATGACGAAAATCACATTAAAGTTTACAAATTAGTCTTAAATAAAAAGAATCAATATTAAATTTCTTGATATCTTTTGATAAATGTCAGTAATTCATTTAATGCGAGGTGAAATCATTTCCACAAAGGTGGAGGACATTCCATTGTTAATATGTCAGTTTTACGTGATGCCTTTTTAAATAGAATCACACGTAATTCTTTGAAAGTTTTTTTTTTAAAATTTGAATATGAATTTATGGAATTTAAAATTTTGTTTTAATTTTAGCAGCATGTCTTTCAAAGAGAAATAAATTGTTTTATTGATATTCTTGTTGAATTTAAAATTCACTCTTAAATTCAAATAATTTATAAATATTGATACAGAATAAATTCATTTTAATATGAAAATGAATTTTAAATTTATTTAAAGAATATAATATTTAATAACTGCAATGTAGAACTGCTACGATAGAACTTGCAAGAAAATTTAACTACTTTGTTGATCGTCGGACGCAACTGATGGCATGCTGAATACAGCAAAATTACAAATTCTTTTCGCTGCTGATTTTTTCGAGTCACAGTTTACTGTTTACTTTAATTACGAGCCTTATTTAAAAATGTCTCGATTAAAAATTAGAACTCAAAAATAAAAGTCTCAAAGTTCGCAGTAAAAAATGAATTTTTGAAAAAAAAAATATTTAAAAATTTTAAACGGCGCACGTAAAAGACCGAAGGACAAAGAATTTCAATGTCCGCTTCTTGCAAAGAAAGCGAACAGCACGCGGATCGCATAAGTACAGTAACCCAAGCGGCATTACTTATTTACGCGGTTCGACGTCTTGACCGTACATTCGCACCAGTTCCATCATTGGCCTGATTTACAACGTAACCTAGAGCAATAATAATAGAGACAAATCCCGAAGTTGAAACCAACTGCGTAGAATGCAGTGCAGAAGTACATACGGTTACGAACTAAATATGGGTTTTCAGATTCTGGATTTCTACCGAACACTTTACAATAAAAATGACTGATGATGATAATTGCGTTGGAGAGACAGGATATAGAAAATTTTTTTAATTTAAAATTAGGTCATTAGCAAAGATTGAAAATCAATTAAAATTAAATTTAAACTTACAAAATTATTACTAAAAATTTAAGAAAAACTTGCAAATAGCAATGAAAACTTCAATTTTAAATTCTATAATTAATATTGAGCGTATAAATTAATAAATTTCTTGAAATTTTGCAGCTTTTGGTTTTTGTCCTGATTGGTCTGCATTACAACTCATTCAGAGGCTACCAGCATGAGGAGATGTTAGTTATGGGCACTTTCGGAGGTTACCTGATTATCCTCATTGGCCTCTTCGCCGGTGGATTAATGGGCACACCAGTCAACCGACGAGTTGTAAGTTCGATGAATAATAATTCTATAATAAAATATTGCCTCACTCATTTTCCACCGTTTATTTTCTTGAACCTTTCCATTTTAAATGTTAAATGTTGAAATATCGTTCGCAGGACCTGTTCTTCAGCGTTGTCGGCTGCGCTCTGTTCATTGCCGCGGGCGCGGTGATCATCGACAACCACAAGAACCTCTCGGGTGGCTCGGAACGCGACAAAATCATGGCCAAGGGCTCGATCAGTATCATCGAGGGAATCATTTTCCTCATCGACGCCGCTCTCACCTTCAGGGGCGAGGCATAAGCTCCCTTTTCTCTCCGTCCTCGCACCTCTTTTGTGTTGTGGCCACAGACCGTGAAAGATGTTCTATAAGCCAGTTTCGATGTGCCTTCCGTCTACTGTTTGTATTCGCGGCTCCACTGGAGGACTGTAAGCAGAGTCATAGGTTTGCGAAAAATATCTCTGTGTAAGAAATTAGTCTGATAAACGAATTTTGTTTACTGCTTCGCGACGTGTGAGAAGTGAATGAAATTTGCGAATAAAAAGTTTTGTCGATTGTATTAAAAGGTTTGTCCATTTTGATTTGCAATAGATTTTTTTTTAGTTTATGTCAAACAATTGCATAGAACACTTGATAATAAGCATTACAAATGCTTAAAGCAATTTATGTACTCTACGAATTTCTTGTTACGCAACACTGCCAGCACAACATTGCAAATAATTATTATTAGAAACAAAGTAAACTTCAATTCGAAGAAATTCGGTTAAGAAATTTTTAAGAGTCTTGGAAGAATCAAAAAGAAGTCGATTGTCATGTTGTTTTAAAAATGTTTCCAATCAATGAAATGCATTTTATACGTAATGAAGAATCTCTTACTAGAACATCTTTTACGCGCATTTTATATATATACATATATTAATATTATATGCACACTGTCAAGGGGCTGCTGTTTTTCACCGGAACATACGGCCAGTACATTCGTAAAAAATTGCTTTTTAATTTTATGATTAATATTTCTTATTACTTACTGTTAAGTATTCTATTTTTAATTGCAACTTGTTGCATTCGCGCAAGAGCGTAAAAAATTCTAAATAATTTGATCGAGTCTTATCTACAAAGAGCTGCAGTGCTTATGTCATAAAATCAAACCAATATTGAAAGACTTAATTCAGTTGCTCAAAGACTTGTTCATAATAGAAATAGATTTACTTATTTATTACTTTTTCAAAAACTAGAAAGTTTTTATCATTCATTTTTACGTATTAGATTGTAATTATACTTTTTGTGTAATTTTGCATAATTATATAAACCGATTTATAATAGAAGGTACAGTAAAAACTTCTCTCTGAGTATATTCACAAAGTAAAAAAGCTATTTCGTAATACAATCCAATTAAATTTTTATGAGAATTTAAAATTGTAATATCAAATCAGCTTTTTGTATATTTTTGAAAGCAAAGTGCTTTATTTTTATCGTACCTGACAAAAAATGAATATTTTTCTACGTTTTAAGTGCCTTCACAAATTTCTGCAGTACAAAATAAACCAGTTTCTATGATTAATTAGTTAAATTTAGAAAAATTCAGTTGAAGATTTCAATGGCCTAAAAGATTCGGTAGTTCACAGTCCCTTTCCCAAAATAATTGTCAGTACAATCGTTATAATCATTAAGAAAGTATTAAGCCTTATTCACAAAGAGCTATAATAACACATTAGTTTAAGATTCCATTTATCATATTTTTTCGCGTGTAAATTAAGAAAAATGCCATTTATCATTGTCGTATGTCTTAGGTGTTAAGTTTAAGAAATATATATATATATAAATTAGTGGTAAATTATAAGCTTCGGAAAAGAAGAATTTACCTCCGCTTTTTTGTTCAGGGACAATTATACAGATTTTTACTTTGTACGCGTTTATTTTTCAGACTTCACGTTATTACACCACAACGTGTTTTTTACTTTTTTAAAATACTGATTGTGTACGATTTATTAATTATTTTCAAACCAGATGTCAAAATTAATCCTAGAAAAAAATCTTTAATTTAAATATTTAATCACATTCTATGTATTTTATCTGATCATTTTTTGTAATTCTTAGCAAGCTTCGAATAATAAATGTATAAAAATTGAAGTCTTTTGTGTATTATTATTCCTAGAACTACTATATAGAGAATTAAAAAAACACAATATAAATTTTAGTAAATCTTTTTATTAAATACGTTTCAGTAAGTGTTTGTTTCATATCATACACATATACTAATTTACATATTTCTATATTTGAATGGAATTCATTTTCTAATTCTATGTTTAATCATCAATTGCACCCATAAAAAAAGTCTATCACTTTGCATAAGCTAAAGCAAGATTGCACAGATCCTCATTCTTCAAATGACTAAGGATATTTTCAATGCATGGATCCGGTAACCCCACATTGATGATAAAGTCGAGATACTCCTTTGCCGATTCCAGCAGAATTGATCTCATCAAGCCTTTTACGAATTGCTTGATTATCATGGAATTGTACACGGTGAATTTACCGTTGCAATTTGATCTAAGCGACCGTCGAAATCCGTCGTTCTTCACTCGAACCGCGATTTCGTCGACGTTCAAAAATAACAGATCGTAGAAAGAAGCGTATCTGTCGATCCTGATCACCTTCAATATCTCAATCTCCTCTTTGCACTTGTCAATGAAGTCTTGACTGCAAGTGTTTTGGGTTGCATCGATCAAATGGTGGTACTTGGCGAATTCGCGCTTTATGTTTTCATTGACGTAGAGGCCAGCGATTTCTAGTTTCTGAATGTGCTCCCAGACCAGAGAGATCTTTTCTCGATTGGACAAAACCGAACGCTCCGACACGTAAAAGGACGCGTCCATATTGTTAATGTCGCCGAAGTCTAACAAGTGACGGAGATCTGCGGTACTGCAGTTCTCAAAGTGTTGCACATTTGATTCCATTGATATGTAACGCAGCATCAGCAATTCATTGCTCCTATTGATCTTCAAGTCTGACTTTCGTTTCAGCATTAAAGAAATAATATCGAGGAAATTTTCCATCTCTACCAGCTCGAAGTTTCCGCCGGTATCTCTCTTTGGTATTTTGTAATGGAAAAAGGAGACATTGCTGACTGCGGCGTAGTGATTCAGTAAAGTTTTAACGGTTTTCACGTAATACAACGAAATGGCCATCTGCAAAGGCGTCTGTCCGCTTGAATTTTTAGCGTCCACGTCGGCTCCGTATTTCAGCAGCAAATCCACCATTTCGGCCTTCTCCGCGTCGCTCAAATCCCGTTCTTTTGCACTCAAACTGTTAAAGTTCGTAAAAAGCTTCCTGCCGTCGATAACCAGATGCAGCAAGGTATCTTTGGATTCGTTGCAAAATTTGACATCGGCGTCATTCTGCATGAGGACGTAAAATTTTTCTCGCTGCGTATTCTGAAAGACTTGGACGAGTTCGCTCCAAAAGTCCTCGTCCTCTATGTCCATCCTCTCCCGAATCGCGTCCTTTATCTCCTGATAGTGACACTTGAACAGATGAAACAAAGGAGGCGTGTTGTTCGAGTCCAAGGCTTTAATATCGGCTTTAAACCTCACCAGAAGCTCCAAGATTTCGACCTGATCGTCTTCGGCCTTGATCAGTCTTATCACGTCTCTCGGCGTCTCCAAGTCCACGGTCCTGATCATCTCGCAAGCTCGTCGGTGATTGTAGCGGCAGGCCAAGTGCAAAGGTGTCCGCTTAAACCTATCCTTGGCGTTCACGTTGGCTCCGTACTTCAGCAGGAGCTCCGCCACCTCGATGTTCTCGTGCTTCACCGCCAAGTGCAGCGGCCTGTAGTAAACGTAGTCCTTGCCGTAGAAGCACTTCTCCAGATAGACGTTGGCGTTGACGCCGCGCTCGAGAAACGAGTAGGCCACCTGCCAGTTGTTCCTGACGCAGGCTATGTGAAAGTGGGACAGGCCGTAAACCGTGAAGGGGTTGACTTTACCGTCGCACTGGGAGAGCAGAAAATCCACCATGTCCGAATTGCCCATCTCGAAGGCTAAGTGGAGAGGCGTCTGTTTGTGGAAATTGGGGACGTTCACCTGGGCTCCGGTGGATATCAGCAGTCTCGCGGTGTCGATGTCGTTCATGAAGACGGCGATGTGCAGAGGGGTGTCGGAATTCCGGTCCTCTTCGGCGTCGTTTACGGGGCAGCCCTCTTTCAGGAGCCATATGATCGTGCCTTTATCTTTGTGGAGAATAGCTTCTTTTAAGGATTCGTAGTTTGATTGATAAGTAACTTCGGGGACGAACTTGTGATCGTTTGGCGAAGTAGGATGGTGAAACTGGTAAGTGAAAGGCTTGAATTCGCCGTTCATTCTGTACAATTATTTTTTTTTATAAAATATTTTATGAAATTAAGGCCATTGAGTAGTAAAGATTACAGGTGAGTTGTGAATGAATCTGAAAATGAAAATATCTAATTTTAGTTTATACTGTACGAAAAATTATTGATAATATATGATATGCTAATATTTCGTCTTTAAATCTGAATATAGTTCACAGTTTTTATTTGAACATTTTTTTAAATTAAACTTTTGAGAATAAATGATACATTTAAGAAAATAAAATATATTCATATTTCTTACCATTATTTGCATAAAACTCGATCGAACTTGTTACATTTTTTTGTATTTTAAAATAGCATTTTATTTGGCCTGCAAAAATGAAAAGCTCTCAGTCTAATTTAATTGTATCAGCGATCGTTTTAGTATGCTATAAATATAACTATAATTAGTTTTAAGTTCAAGTTCCAATCGAAAATAGGTTTACTCTTTTAAATGTTCATTTTAGTTCAAGTTTGTTTAAGAAAAACTAAAAAAGTACAATATATAACTGTAATTATTAATAATATTTTTATTATTACATAAGTAATATGCAAATTGGATTGGTCGTTTGGATAATATTACTGTTTTATTCCGTTTAGTAACATTTAAAAGATCGAAGAAAACGGTATCGCGTTAAAGGTAGACGGCGGAACAGACAACAACAAACGTCTCGAGCAAAGACACGAAGGAACATGGGAGGCAAGAGCTCGAAAATCAGAAAATTTTAGCTTACGTAAGGTAGATGCTTCCAATAGTACACAATCAAAAAAAATACACGGCATCGATGATCCATTGTATATGTATCGCAGCTTGCGATCGAAACCACTAGGCAGCGCGCGAAGTCGACTATCAATCTTGGGTATCGGCTGGTATCGGCTATTATTATCTTCTGCTCTCTCGCTTTAGTTGCAGTCGGTAACTGATCGGATGCACTGATAAATATGATTGTGATAATGCACGCACGTCGGCACGTTTTACCCGTTTTATTTTTGACATTGACTGACGCTAAATTTTAGCGAAATAACAAATTTTACTTTGTATTGATAAGAACAAATTCTAGGGAATATATAAGGCAGCTTTTTAAAGTAGAAAAGTTTTAAAAACAATTTTTCTTTAATTTCGGTGACGTGTTAGTTTAGTTGACGATAAATTTATTGTCTTCGGAATGGAGACGCAATATAAAGTGTCTGAAAAGTCGACCAAAAACATCCAACAATTAATAATTTTTCTTAAATATTTTTATTTCTTAAGAGCTTGGATGTCGGGTAAAAGCGACATTTGAATTCCGCGTAAAAAGATAATGCATGCATGTAATAACCGATGATTGTTTAATCTCGGCCTGCAACTAAATCTGCTGCGGAAATTACTTTACATACTAGCATTGCAACTCTTTTCAGCGATATAAAAGCTTATAAGGGAATAATAATTTTTTCGTTTTATGTAAGTAATATATGCTGTTTTGAAATTTAAATTACACGCGTTAAAATACATTTAAATAATTTTACGTGTTTTAATAAAACACACATACGTAAGATAACATTATTTTAATTTTATCAGTTTCAATAAAGCAGTAACGAAAAACCTTTTTTTTTATTACTGTAACTATGAACTCTAGCTAACGAAAATCAATTTAAATTTAAATCTACATCTTCGTAACTATATTAAACTCTATCTTTTTCTCAGAATTTTTCAGTAACGTTAAACATAATATATACAAATGGCTAAATTAAAGTATCTCATCGGTTCATTGAGTAATTAAAAAACACTTGGAAACTTTGCACTAACGGTGAGAAAATCACAGGCGGATTTCCCGTCTCGAAATTCAGTCGTTACCGTGTGCCCTTGTGAAATATTAAACTTATATCTGCAGCTTAAGAAAAATATTAAAAATGAATCATAACAAATTATGTATTCTTCTTCTTTGGAGTTATTGGCATCAGACGATTTTTCCATAGTAAATTCAACCTGAAGTAATCGAAGATGGAAGCCAGCAGGTTCTGCTTGGGGATATTAAAAAGCTGTGGTATAACACAGTAAATATCTTATAGATAGTGGGTTTTATGGTCCTGGTGTTTATCCAGATCGGTTAGAGAGAGAAATCGAGAAGCTAACGAAAATTTAATAGTGTAGGTAATGAACGTATTTTGATATGACAGCTAGAAAGAAAACGAAAGATGCTAAGATTCAGCGTGAAGATAATTTGAACAGAGAAGTATTAATTGATGAATGAAGAAAGAAGATTTTTTGAGAATCAAAACTCGAGCCAAAATCTCATCTTCCTCTTTTTTACCGCGCAGACAAAGAGAATGTAAGCAAAAGCGAATCCCTGCTTTCACATCATTTTGATTCGGAATTTTTATTGACCCTCTTTTAGCAGTTTGTCGCGTATACGTAATGCAAGTTTGATCTGGTAAATTCCGACACACTGAGTGTCCAAGATGGGAAAATCGAAAACTCGGACGGCTAATCATATATAATCAGCAACTGTTGCAAGTGGTTGAGATTCTCAACTACAACTAGTTTACTCTGACACTCTGCCCTCGCTCTTCTAAGTACGTAATGAGCCGACTCCGCATCGGTATCTACGGTTGTGAAAAAATTTTGGAAGTTCAAGAAATACTTTTTAATAACAATCGGTTTTATTTAAAAAAAGTATTGCAAACGCGAACAATTGACAAGAAATATTTTATAAAAAAATGTCGCCCCTGAATCTAAATACAATTTAAAAAGTTTTAGCTTTTATAGTGTGCATGATGGTTTCGAATAACAGTTTGTGTACACTTGTAGCAGCTTTTTTCCAGATGTTTTTTTCAATCTTCGATAAGAAATTTTGTAAACGTTATTATTTATGCATAATAATTTTTGTATAACAATTATTAA
Organism: Ormyrus rosae; assembly: GCA_035047165.1. Lineage (NCBI taxonomy): Eukaryota > Metazoa > Arthropoda > Insecta > Hymenoptera > Ormyridae > Ormyrus > Ormyrus rosae. Next base: position 3,680,550 of record JAWWML010000031.1, on the reverse strand, counting down.
TTTATAATACAATATTAAAATTTTTATGGTGGTGCAGCTTTTTTTGCATCTACGTGTGCACTGTAGACCGTATATATAGTGAAGGAATCGTATATAAGTATCCTGTACTACTGCAATTGAGAGTGTTACACTTCTCTAATAGTAACAGGAAGAAAACTTTCAAGAATTTTAAATATAACTCGAGCGTATGAAAAAATTATAAAGTAGAAACAATTAAAAATATAATCGCACACAGAATTATTCATTCGACATTCTAGTAGGCAGTTCTTGGCGGTTTGCGGTACGGACGGTAAACTCAAGATCTGGGACGCACAGTCGTATAGAGCAAGAATTCGTACGGAGCCTTCGCGTGCTGCTGCCTTAGGATGGGTCGTCGTCGTCGCAGCACTCGGGCCAGCAACTCCGTCTGGACAGGCACGAGTACGCGATTTATTCTCTTTTACTTTTGCGTATTTTACGGAAAATAATCGTGGATAAATTTATTTGCATCAATAGGAGATGAGCTACTTGTAAGGTAAATTCTTAAAAAGTAAATGAAAAAATAACGTCACTTTCAATTTTCAAGTTTAAGGGAAATGTTTTAAGAAACAAGCTCTCTGTTCTGCAGTGGTATTGAAGATATTAGTGGTATTGTAAATATATTATTATAAATTTATTTTAATAAATTATAAAATATGATTAACGGAAATCTTAAAAATGATGACTATATGGCTAACTTTTGGGTTTTCGCAACAAAAAAATTATTCATGATTTTTCTAACAGTGAATGTCTGGTTAAAGATTTAAAAGTGCAAGAAACTCAAGAGATAAAACAGAAATTATTTCAAAAGTAAAGATGTATGTAAAATATATTTTACAATATTAGAAAATAAAAATGATCGAGCACCGAAATAATATTATAAACTACTAATCAAGTGAATTATTTATAACTTAATGATATTAAGTACAAATTTGTGAAAAATGTTTATCACTGCATATTTATTGATATTAAAATAACTTTAATTCACAAATAAAGCATTTTTTGCACAACAATGATTGTAGTACACATACGTATAAATAAGAAATACCCCAAATAGATACACACATGATCAATTTTTTTTAAATTTATAGTACTTTTATCAACAAAATTTGTAATATAAACGTACCTCATACTTTAGTTACATCATCTGTTTAAGTAAAATTATTTGACAAATTATATCTAGAAGATAATCTAGAAGGTAAAATAGTAGATAAAACATAACAAATTTTCTAAAAATTGGTCGCTCTCCCGTACGGCGTGAAGCTGGCCCTCGAGTGCACTTCGCATACGTACGCTCTGAACTTAGCACTGGGGTGCACGCTCGCTATCCTCGAATCCCAACACCGCTCGTCACCCACACATCGCCGGCGCGTGAAAAAAAAGGCGAGCGTTCGCAGTCGGGAGAGTACTTGGGGAGTGCTCGCGGTGGTATTGGTGTTCGTGTCGGAGAGCAGCGCTCTACACAGAGTCTAGACGTCTCGCCGAACCGTCTTCCGTATAGCTTAGCTTCAGCCAGCTCGCCAGGCGAGAGACAGACAGTGCGAGTGCGTGTGTGCGTGCGCGGCGCCTACACCGACAGGCGCGCGTGGCGTCGCGACGACGGAAAGAACGACGACGAGCGAGCGAGCGGGCGAGCGACGTTTCTCTCGCTGCAGCCGCGAGGAAAGCAAAGCAAGCGGCGGCTCCGCTGCTTTATTTACCGCGACGGTGCTCGGCGTATTAGCGGCCGCCGAGTGCGAGTGAGAAAGAGAAAGAGGAGCGGAGAGAAGCAGTGCTGTGTGCGTGCACTCGACGAGAGACGAGGGCCTCCAATGTGCCTCGAGAATGTCGAACCCTGGCGGTAGCAGGAGGACCGCGGCGACGAAGATCCGCCTTACGAGTGAGTCTCCGTAGATCTACCGCGAGTACAATCCTGTTTTTGTTGTGCATTATTCAATATGGCTCCGCGGCGCGACCGAGAGAGAGACGGGTAGAAACTTGGCTCTCAAGATCGCGCTCGCTCTCTCTCTCTCTCTCTCTCTGTCGCTCTGCGTGGGAATGCATGGCGCCTCCTCGGCGACGAGGAATGCGCGTCCTCTGGTGCGACCTTGCGCCTTCTGGACGAGCAGCTCTCGTTCTCGGGACAGCGACGCATTTTTCTGTCCTCGCTCTCGCATGAATCGCTCCTCGAAGAGGAAGAGAGACGGAAAATCAACCTAAGCTAAAAGAGAAGGAATGTAGAGCTGGAAGCTTGTGTCAAAACGATCCGCTACTTGTGAATGCTAAGTTGGTCTCATTCTTGCTCTTTTTTGGAAGAGCTCGAGGCCTCAGTATCATGAAAGCACTGATTCTGGTCAGTTAATGAGGCTCGATGAATCTTCATTGGCTTTGCGTTTGCAATGAATGGTCTGCGTACTGAAGGGTCAAAGTGTTCAGGATGTAGATTGCATTCTTCAGAAGTGCTAGAGCTATTAATATAGGATTTTGCAGTCTATCTATGAAAATATGATTTCATTCTTATTTTTCTTTTCGAAATACGTAAGGTCAGAAAAATTATGCTCCAATTTTCATTTTGAAACATTTTGTGATAAAATCATTGTAACTGATTTGCTTGGAGCATCAATTACAGTTGACTAATAAGTTTTGATTGCAATTGATTAATTTTTCATGTGAACTTGAAGATTGTATAGAAGCCATCAAATGATGGTACAGGAAAGCATATTCTCTGAAATTCTTTAATACAATGCTGTTCTTTCTTTTGCAAATACATTGCTTCAATGCGGATAGTGGAGTAGATTACAACAAAGTGATTTAGAGCAAAGCAAGTGACAGGTTCATTGAGGGCACAGTTACGATTAGACTTGATTAGATCTGATAATTCAAGAATGTTATAATTTATTTGCTCTAACAAGGAGTGTAGACAATTTTCAAATCTTCTAAGCTCTTGCTAAATTTCTCCATTATAATTTTCTTATAAATTTGGTTTTAATCTTATATTTGATATTTTAAAGATTTTTAGCTTTAAAATTTTTAATAATTCTAATCAATATTAAGGAATATTAATTGCATCGAGATGATAAATACTATAAGATTTAAATTTGATATTTTATATTAATCAATCTTTAAAAATTTTCATCATATTTGTAAAAAACATTCTATTAATAATATATCTTAATAATGTATAAATATACATAACAATTCATATTTTAATATGCTAATAACTTTGATTAATCAACTTTCCCTTCAATACTGGGAATTTGAAAGTTGAGAAACTGATTCAAGAATTGCTCAGAAAAGATAATAGAATTTACTGTCTTGAATGAATTTCTCAGAGAATTTGATTATTTATTTATTCTTTAAAAAGAAAGGTGTAAAAATGAGAATTAATTTTGCATTCATAAGCTGTTATTGATATAGTTATGAAACTAGATTATAGTTTTTTTTTTTTTTAAATGAAATTTTAACATGTCATTGATAATATTGACAGAGTAAACATGTTAAACAAGTAACTATCAATTTTTTTATTGTTTTAAAAGTATTAAAAATTTATATATTCAAAAATCTTTGTAATAAAATTTCAAAAGTAAAAATGGGATTTTAAAGGCTGCTTTCTGACTCTGAGCTCCTAAATTGAGCTGTAAATGAAGTCTAATTAATGCAGCTGCTAATTGAATTCATTTAAAGAAGAAGAGAAGTCGCCCTACTCAAAACGTCGTCACTTGCGGCGTAAAAAGACGCGCGTACTAATTGATAACTGTCCAGCAAGTTAATTTTTTTTTCTCATCTTCTTCATTTTGACTCTCTTGAACATTCAACTTAATATGGCCAATGATTTTATTCTTCTTTCTTTGACTCTAAAATTTACTCAGTTTGAATTCTTAGTGTATCTTTATTATTTTTTATTATAAAATAAAACACCTATACAAATTTACTTAATTAATAATTATTATTTTATTTTTTCAGTCTTATGTGCTCGCAATCTTGCAAGGAAAGATCTATTTCGTAAGTCATTCAATCATTAAAATGACAATTGTTAAGTACTCTTGTAAAATCAGGAATAAAAGTTTTTAAATATTTTATTTTTACAGGTTTGCCTGACCCTTTTGCCAAAATCACTGTTGATGGATCAGGTCAGTGTCACAGCACTGACACGTGTAAAGCTACTCTAGACCCAAAGTGGAATCAGCATTATGATTTGTAAGTTGAAAAAGTGTTTTTAATTTTTTTTTTTTTTTTTATAAAAAAACTAGAATTTAGTTATTTTGTAAAGAAAATGAAATATTTTCAATTCTTATTTTTTTGACAGATACATTGGAAAAAATGACGGCATCACGATATCCGTCTGGAATCATCGTAAAATCCACAAGAAGCAAGGCGGAGGATTCCTTGGATGTGTGCGAATATTATCAAACACTATTCAAAGGCTCAAAGATACCGGATGTAATTATGAATTAAACATTTTATCATAATTTCGATCGCGTTAAAATACATAAAATGAATTGTTTTTTACGATCTTTTATTAATAATTGGCTTTCAGTTAAAATTTTAATTGTTATTAAATTCGGGTCCGAATAAATTGACGAAATATTGACTGCGCAAAATTACATCGAATTTTATGTACCATATGAAATATCGTTATAATTTTTAAGAATTGATGTAAATTATTAGCTATTACTTTTAATTTAGCTAACATTTCCAACTCTTCTTGATTTCTTACAAGTTTGTACATTAATTAAGTATTTGGAAGAATGATCCTTTAAGATTTAACTTTATTTATGATTTCGCAGACCAACGTTTGGATCTCTGCAAAGCCAATTTAGACGATACGGACGTTATAAAGGGCCAAATTGTTGTATCTCTACTTTCACGCGACGGACATAATGGCGCCGTTAGCAATACCGTTGGGCACAATGCTGTTGTCGATCTTTTGGGTGACTTGAGCTGCCCGACGGATTTACCCGATGGCTGGGAGGAAAGAAGAACTCAAAGCGGCAGGCTGTACTACGTGAACCATTACACCCGCACGACGCAATGGATTCGCCCCAATTCACGGTAGAATATTTTTAAAATCTGTTTTGTATTCATGGCAAGACGTTTTCTGGATTATTCTCGTTTGAGAATTCTGAACCCTGTAGTTTATACGCATAAAACAGAATAGTCTATTTGAAATTCTTATGACAGAAACTTAATAGTAGCGAAAGTTGAATGCAATTACTCTTCAAATAAGTAAATTGTTCCTGCAAGTAGAGTTAGAAAGATATCGAATGTAAAAACAATTATTTATTTCAAAAGATTTTTAAATTAAAAATATTTGCAATATTTAAACGACAAAGTGAAAGGTATTGAATAGATTCTATAAATTACGAAAATCTTCAATACTGTATCTTATCTTATCTTGTAGGACTTATTTTAAAGTTCAATGTCGTTAAGACACTATTTTTGTTAGTATTTCAAATTTGCTTTGTATATCAGCTTCAAATCCTTACAAATAAGATGACGTAATTATAGATATATTTACTACTTTATAAACTATACTGCATATCTTAGAATGATGCCAATACTGTTTCTAAAGATACTGTGACCATATCTTCGTTTCTATTGAAAATGAAAAGGAAGATATGCTGCGATGATCTCGTTTCTTTTTAAATTATATTTTTCAAATAATATAAAACTTTAATTTACAACATATTGGCTCCAAAATCTACAATAGAAGGTAAAAATAAAATTATAAATTTCTTCATTTTTTTCATCAGGCCTAATAATACTATACCAACAACTCCGGAGCCACCACCGGCACCATGTCCAGAAGCTCTACCAAGTTCTCCGAGCGGCAGCGGCAGTGGAAGTGGCAGTCCGTCGAACGACAGTCCGAGCACGACCGGTCGCCAAACAGCCGAAGGTCAGCAGCAATGGAACACGAGCAACGGTTCGGTGGCAACAGATACAACGACGACCAGCAATGGTAGTACAACTCCGAGCCGCGACAGCTCTACTCAGAATACGCCGCGAAGCACGCCGACGCAGCCACCCAACAGGAGCACGCCATCATCCGCTTCCTCCACCAGGTCAGCTCGCACTCCTGCTCGTACTCCTAGCGACGAACAGAATGGCAATCAGCAAGTGAATGGCAGTGCCAGGTTTGATAGGATGAACCCCAGTCAGGCCAGGAGAGCCAGTAGACCCAACAGAAACAGAAACAGCGGTATTATGGGAGGCGAAAGGAGAACCGAAGCACAGCCGCTGGATCTGCCCCGAGGATACGGTGAGTGACTTTAATTTTATTATTTTTAAAGAAAACAAATAGTTTACAAAAATTTATAAAAAGTAATATAGAACAAGTAATTTATAAATCTTTGTAAAAGGTATTGTAGATCTTTTATTGCAATAAATATTTTGCAACCTAAAAAATTGATCAAAAATGAAATACGAAGAAACTTTTTATGAGCAAATATTAGTTATCTAAATTTTTATACGTATATATGTTTAGGGCTTTGCCTTTATTTGAAACATGACTAATTTTTTAAAATTTTGATAATACCGAATGAGATACCACTATCACTTCTTAGAATTATTTTGAAAGTGCTTTCGATCGGACTACTAATGTAAAATAATCTCTTCTCCAAACATTATTTGCAGTGTCAGATGTATCTTTAATAGACTATCTATATGTAACAGAATACCGATACGATCCTCTTTCATAGATATTGTTGGGCTCATCATCATAATAGTTATTCTTCGTGTCATAAAAATATTTAAGTACAATGACGTTCACTTTGGTAAAAGTTATTGCAATATTTATCTTTGGAAAAACAAGACAATATCATCATTTTCTTTTCTCGTTGAACGTTAATAAAAATCTTTAATTAATGTAAATATCAAAGAAGGATAAAATATTTATTTATTTATTCAACAATGTTTTTACAAAATGTTTACAAATTTTACAAATATTATTACAAGTTATTATTAAAATAGTTCCAATCGTGCAACAGAATTTTTTTGTAAACAGTAATCAAGAAAAAATATTTTTTACAGTTGCCCATTAATTACTGATTCTTTGTTTGCATTTACTAATTTGCCGTCAAGAATATGCATTTTCTTAAGCCAAATTTGATTTGTTCACAGAAATGAGAAAGACACAACAGGGTCAGGTGTATTTTTACCATGTGCCGACTGGATCATCGACGTGGCACGACCCGCGAATCCCTCGCGACCTGGCGTCGAACGATCTTGATCTCGGTCCGCTGCCGAGTGGTTGGGAAATGCGTCAAACGCAGAGTGGCCGGGTCTATTTCGTCGACCACAATAACCGAACGACGCAGTTCACCGATCCCAGGCTCTCCACACAAATCATCAATAATTTATTGAAGTGAGTCACTTTATTGGCTGCGATTGCGAATAAAAAATCGCTAAAAGATCAATGAGTTGAATTCAAGCGTGAAAAATATTAAATATTCTTTGTCCCGTATAATTTCTTTTTGTTTTTTGAGTAAGCAAAATTAAGCGAATAAATTAATCCATTGTGATAATACAATTTTAAACGAATCGGTTATTCTTTTAGTAAAATTCATTAAATTAGAAATTATTATTAAATATTTAAATATTTAAATATATATATATAAACTTGTATTTTAGACGACAAAATGGGGCTGCTACTCAACAAACTAGTACTAACAATGTATCAACGCCGACGAGACCAGAACAACTTGCGGCACCACCACCGGTAGTTTCAGTACCATCTGCAACTTCTCAAAATGTAAATCAACAAAGGCCAAGGGTTGACGGTGCATGTAACAACAATACTGCAACAAGTATGTAGATTCTAAATTTCTTTCATCGAAAAAAAAACAAATACAATAGAATAACATACAAATCTCTATTTTCAGCGGAAATTCCACCCAATCAAACTGTAGCGGATTTGCCAAAAGAATTGATGGAGAGCGAGCTTCTTCCAAAATATAAGCGGGACTTGGTTGCGAAATTAAAATGCTTAAGAGCGGAATTAAATGCGCTTCAACCGCAAACTGGACATTGTAGATTAGAAGTATCAAGAAACGAAATATTCGAGGTAATTTTAATCATTCTTTTACATATATGTATATATTCATTGCATATTCGTAAGTTGAAAATCAACATTGTTTTTTAAATTTTAGGAATCATATAGACTGATAATGAAAATGCGCCCAAAGGATATGAGAAAACGACTAATGGTAAAGTTTAGAGGTGAAGAGGGTCTAGACTACGGTGGTGTGGCACGTGAATGGCTGTACCTATTATCACATGAAATGCTCAACCCGCAGTATGGCTTATTCCAGTATTCGAGGGATGACAACTATACTTTGCAAATTAATGCCGATTCTGGTATAAATCCAGAACATTTATCTTATTTTCACTTTGCTGGCAGAATCATCGGTATTGCCGTTTTTCATGGTCATCACGTTGATGGTGGTTTTACGACACCTTTTTATAAGATGCTGCTTAACAAAGCTATTACGTTAAGTGATATTGAAGGTGTGGATCCCGAACTTCATCGAAGTTTAACGTGGATGCTGTAAGTTCTTAGTTATTCACATTATTTTCTAATTTATTGAATTATTATTTTAAATGTAAAGCATTAGATCAAACTAAAATTATGCTGTAGTTTACTTTATGGAGAAATAAATAACTTTTTTGAATTGGTTTAACAGAGAAAATAGTATAGATGGTGTTCTGGACGCTACATTCTCAGTAGAGCATAGCAGCTTCGGCGTCTTGAAAAATCACGAATTAAAACCTGGTGGTAAGGACATTCCAGTTACGGAGGAAAATAAAAAGGAGTATGTGCGCCTATATGTAAATTACCGCTTCATGCGCGGTATTGAGCAACAGTTTTTGGCTCTACAAAAAGGCTTCCACGAACTTATACCATCTCAACTTTTACGACCATTTGATGAACGCGAACTCGAACTTGTCATCGGAGGTTTGGGTACTATCGATATAAACGATTGGAAGCAGAATACGAGACTAAAAAATTGTACACCCGACACAGCCGTTGTCAAGTGGTTCTGGCAGATTGTGGAGTCCTACGGAGAAGAAATGCGCGCAAGACTTCTTCAATTCGTTACTGGTAGTTCACGGGTTCCTCTTCAAGGTTTCAAGGCATTACAAGGTATACTTTATATTAATTATAATATTTTTAAGTCAGTTAAATTTTCAAATATTATAATATGGTGTATTTTGAAAAGGGTCAACTGGAGCTGCAGGCCCTCGTCTCTTTACAATACATGCTGTCGATGCACCTAGCGAAAATTTGCCAAAGGCGCATACTTGTTTTAACAGAATCGATATCCCTCAAAGTTATCCAAATTATAAAAAGATGCTGGATAAACTCACGCAAGCAGTAGAAGAAACATGTGGCTTTGCTGTCGAATAACTTGTAATTATAAATTTTAAATAATTTTTGTAAATAGAAACATAGGAAATAGTATATAAGAGAATTGTGAATTAATTTTTGATTAATTTCTAAGAATCTTGTAGAGTTTGTAATTATTTATTAACTATTTGCGTAAAAACTTGCATTTATTATCATAACTACTTTTTTTTAGTTGTTTGTTTTTCAAATTCAAAAATCTCATACTTATTTCATAGGTTATAAAAATTATAAAGATAACTTATTTATCGAATTTTGCATGTTTTTATTACAGGTAGCTGCAGTTAATGTAGCTAACATGTTGATCGTCGCTCAAACAATAAGCAATCCTGCACCTATCTCGCCGAAGATAATACTTCGCAGCGCTTAATTGCACTGGATATTGGGTAGGTAATATTAACGATCATCGATTTCGTTGATGCAGAAACAATATTATCTGTAAATATTATTGTGAGAGAAAAGAAAGATGAAGTAAAGAAGGAATTTGATGCGCTTCAAACACATATATATCCGGCTTCGTTCCATAAGTCATGAGGAACAATTTGAAGACGTTTAAAGAGTGCAATTTTCGAAGACAAACGAATTTATAAAATAGAATTCAAAACGCTCGGTATAAGATGCCGTTAAACGTGAAGTCAATCTTTTTTACAGACGCTCTACGACGAAGTTCTAAACTCTCATCCATATCATTGATATATATCTAGCTTATAGTTCATTTTTAACGTTGGTTTTATCACGCAATATTTGTAAAACTATTACTAAAGTTTTCTTAAACGGACACTTGATTTATTATTGTAATATATAAAATTTATTACACCACGAAATTTGATTAACTTTACGCGATGGACTGTTTTAGCATAGAATTCAACTTGTTTCCACTTTATGTTTTGTGACCTATTATTTTTTATAAGATCATTATGACAATTATTTCGAGCTTGCTATTTTCATTTGACGAATTATAAATGTATAAATCCTTTGAGCAATATAAAGTTGATTAAAAGAGGGAGAAAACGTGTAGCCAGAAACATTTAGCGTCCCAGTAATCGCCTTATCCTTCATATGTACAAAGGAAAAAAATTAAATCATCAAGATAAAATTTTATATATCTCTGCGCTTCTTGGTGCAGAACTTTAAAATGGCTTTACCGTTGATTTGAAAAGAGAAAAAAGTTTATTCTGGTACGGAATAAAATATAAAACATGTAACAATATGCACAGTCAATTAATACTAATAATATATGAACTCGAATGGCGGCTTGTAAGAGATGGATTTAATTAAAGCAATAGAGAATGTAAAACCACATTTTTATCAAACACATTTATTCTCTGAAGTTCATATTTGTCAATTGAAGATTGAATGATATACGCTGCTGCGGAAAACAGGAATTATGAATAAAAAAATATTGTTTTTTAATTAATTTGTTGTAATATATTTCTAGTGTCGATATACGTATTATATACACTAAACTCTAAGCATAAAGAGTTTAACAAATTTAATTTAAGACGTAGTTAACGATATTAAATCAATTTATTCATAATTTCTTAAATCGACTGTTTGATGTTGATTTCGTATTTATTACTTTTTATAAGAAATTGGACTTTATAGTACATAAAATAGTTTTTTATACATAAAAACAATAAAATAATTTTTAGAGATTGATGATAATACATTTGTGAGAAAATAAAAATGTGAAATGAATTTTTCAAGATTAAATCGTAAATATCACTAAAATTGGAAACGAAATAACGCAAATAAAAAACGAAGCAGCGTTTGCATTTCCTTGTAATATCTAATGAAGCCTAGTGCCTGTGTAAAATTTAAATAAACATAGCCAATAAACTTAATATTATTTTGTCGCCAAATACGTATGTGCGGCTGGATATATGAAAAAAATAATCTTGGCGCATATTAAGGAGAAAAATACAGTTAAATTATCCAAAAATTCTGCAAATATTTATGTTTTGTTTATTGAAGTTTTGTTATACAGGTATTACTTGAATATTAAAAAACTAAATTTAACTAGAAAACCTTTATTTAAAAGAATTTAGATTTATTTTAGGAATATTAAAAGTAGGCGTTGAAAATTGTATTAAATGATTTTTTGCTGTAAATCTCTCCTTAAATTTTGTAAATAACTTTTTAGCAATGCGTTGTAAGAGTTAAGGAACAAAAATGGTGCGTTCCTACATTAGCTAAGTCGTTCAGCTAATGACAGGTAACAGCGCAAATTATTTCAAATATGTAGTAAAATAAATTTTAAGAAATAAAAAAGAAATGAAATGAAGAAACAATGTATATTAGCTTTAACTTAAATCACAAATATTTAAAGGAGAGATTCTATTCAATGAAAGGAACAAAGGGCGGATACATTTGATCCGATCGAAATATATATTATTGTATATGTCTACTTTTTTGTACTACGTCGACGAAAACGTTCTTCGCTTTAAAGATGTGTTGAACTTAATTAAAAGGTTGAGATCCTTATCTAATTTAGATATAAATTTCTTTCAAATGACTGGCTCATCAATTCGTACTGTTCCGTACATTTTCTCGCCTATTACAATCTTAATTCGCGCACCATAATTCTGTTTATAAAAAATTATACGTTTTTGATTTTTTTTAAATTTTTACTTACCTATATGTGAATTTCTAAACTTCCCAAAGCCATCAAATTTTTTCTAAATTGACAACATATCAAGAATTTTTTTGGTGGTTTTGAAAGTTTTTGATGTTAAATTTTTGTATGATAATAAGCGTATAGACTAGTTATGTACTTTGATTAAATTGTACTACTCATACTGAAGCAATCATTTCTCTATCTACGAGGAGCACGTTTTGGTATTGCAAATAAGAAATCTGTGATACAGGCAAAAAATAAAGATTTTCGATATTATTAAAAATTGTTAACATAAAGAGTCATAGATCATAAAAAGATCTGATTGCATAAGGTTATGGTGCAATGGGTAATTTCATCATCGAATAATGTACGATTAGGCTCTCTCGGTTTCCGTATTTTCGTTTTTTGTAAAAAAAAAATGTATTAATAAGTCTGTGTTTGGATAATGATGAGAGCCTTTAATACGAGTGCCTTGAAAATATAACTGACAGAAAAACAGTCATATCAAATAACGCTTAAGCTCCATAATCCAACGAACAGACCAATTTGCAGTAGCCTTGTATGCTTTTGCTGATGTAAGACTCTTAACGACAGTCGTCTTTTTATATCAACAAATTACGAGAAAAATATTGTAATTGTCGAAGTAAGAAAGAAATGTATATCGAACATAACTTTATATATATTGATTATAAACAAAAACCACAGTTCGATCGGTATAAGTGTAAATGAGCAATAAGAGTTGTAAGTGCACAAGAGTATGAAATCAATGAATGCAAATTAAAAGTGGAAACATACTATACTTTTGATCCTTTATCACATACTCTGTCGGTGTTTCAATGTCGGTAAAGAAATTGTATTATTATATAGTAAATGCTTATCATTTATTTCTAACTTTTGAAACCAATGCTATAGAGTATTAAATTTAAATAGTTTTTTAACATTGCTTGATCATCTATGATGTTTTGTTAAAAATTTTGATTTAAAGTATTTTAAAAAAAATTATTTTAAAGTAGTTGTAATTCTTTTAATGCAAGCAAGAACTTTTTCAGCTCAACAGATTTAGCATTGGATTTAGAAGGAGATTAAATATTGACATTATTTCTTCATCAAAAATTTTTTTTATAAAGTCATTTAACTCGGCACAAAGTGCAAGTGCGACTGCCATTATACATATTTTTGTTTTACGTAACTTGCTTGAACGAAGGCTCGCCTTTATTCTGTTATTCTTTTCTTGCATCTAAAACTCATTGAAGAAAAGCAAAACAATGTGGCCCAGCTTTAGGCAATAGCTTTGTAATGTAGGCCAACTTAATGACTGAGTATCATTTTGGCATGTTCTTTTTTGTAGAGGACAAAACGTAATGTTAATTTATAAATAAAACTCGTAAGCCTTTTAAGAACTCGTTTTTTTCGTGTTTTATTTATGCATTGCTGTTTTTTTGTAGGATTTTTAACGTGTAATTTACAATAAGGATATATTATAAAAACCGACGCAACAATGTAACTATGATTTGCTGATTTTGTTATGAAAACAAAAAATACATACTGTACAATCACCTATCGTTGTTTTTCTTCTATAATTTTTCAACAATTAATTCTATTCCTTGAAGCTTATAAAATGGATATGAAATGGTTATATTTTAAGTGCATTAAAGCTTGCAAGTAAGGTGTTACAAAAAACAGAAATCAAAAAATCTAAATGAACTATTTAATTATTGTGCGGAATTTTTAGGTAAATTAACAAAAAATTCACTGTTTGTAAAAATTAATAGCGTAAAGTTATATATATTTACAGCTGCAAAAAATTTGTTTATTATATGTTGATTATAGTTATATTAAAACAATACGAGGATTTAAAATATATTAAATTTGATTCAGTCCAAAAACGTCTTATTTACTTGGTAACATTTAATACAAAAATACACCAATATTTATCAAAACAGTTTGTATATTAAGGAGGGTCCTCAGTGATGTCAAAATAATATCACAATAATAAAAAAATTGGTATAATGTTAATTCCAAATACATGAACAAATTCACAAAATTTGAACACGATTGATAATTTATTTTCGGAGATCTTAATTATTAAAATTAATCAATTTAACATGGGGTTAGCATCGTACGTACGTGGAAGTTATACTCTGAGTCCTTTTGTTAATATTTAAAATAGTAGGAAGATAACAAAAAACATATGAGAAAAAAGAGAATTTAATGTTGAATTGATTGATGTTTTAAAAAATAGAAATGGCCAGTTACTTTTAGAAGAATAACACCGAATCGCAAAGAAAGTTGTTAAATACAAGTACCACTCAGTCGTATACTAGACAGGGAGCGAATAGCAAGCCGCGGCAAGAATCATTTGTGAGCTTGCTCGACTCGCGATTACAAATTTGTTTATAACGTTTTATCTATGGCATTTAGAGAAACGCGGTTTTCATGCAGACCTTTCTTAACACTTATTGCATAATGTTGTTTATGCAATAAGTGTTAAGTACAAATATTTGACACAAATACACACACAAATATTTGACAATTTAGAAAATTCATAACAGGCTTGTCGATTAAAGAAAAAAATTTTCTGTATTAAAAGTTAGATTTTTTTAAAATTTTTTTTTAGTTTAATAAAATGTTTAATTAAATTACGTCTGCACAGTATGTATCTAGAAATATTCAGAAATGCCGTAGAATTTTTTTTAGATATTTGGTTAATACTAGTCTTCACATCGGCAGATTGAAAATAGAATAATTTTTATTTTCCATGCGATCGCGTTGCGAGCTGATGTTTTTACGCAGGATAGTAAATTTAAAATTTCAGCTACGCTTCTCGCACAAGAGTCAAAACCAATGATTTCTCCGCCCTTCATCCCGCAGCTTGAACCAGAGGACTCCTATCTACACGTAAATGAAAATATTATCCTAGTTATTATAAAATCGTATTTCAATGATACTTGAACACAATTGTGTATACATACCATACCTTATAGTACCGTTTTCTTCCTTAAGTAAGAAATTGATTATTAAACGTTTGGAAATTTCATTTCAATTTTGACAGGCAAAGACAAGTTTATATAGGAATACATAAGAGATAAATTATTTTATTAAGTAAATCAGTAAGTAAATTAATTTTATTGTAAACTAAACGCAATTTTTAAGTTTTTTTTTATTATTGTTGTTATTTATTGTTTGTTTGACATTTTATTTTGAAGCTGAAGTCTTGAATAAAAAAGTTATTGAAATTTCTTAATTGAATTTAATATTTGTTTATAGAATCCAATATGTCTCCATCCGTAAAACAAATCGATTCGGCGAAAACTGAAGGAAATCAAGATTTAACGTGTCCAATGTGTCAACGTGTATTAAGATCAGAAATTATTCTCCAGAAGCACATGAAGATGCACATTACAGGCTTATCATTTCCGTGCCAAATCTGTGGTCATTGTTTTCACTCGATGCATTATTTAAGTAGACACGTAAAATGCAAACATCCATCACATCAAATGACAAACGAAGATTCGTGCAAAGAAGATTTGTCGCCGGTGAAAAAGTGTAAGCCACTTAGAAATCTTACTGCGTCAACAAACGTAGCAAAACAAAGCCAGCAGGTTTCCAACGGTTCTCCATTCCCAGCGGACTTTTTATCTGACAATTCTACCGACTCTTGCATGGTAAGCTTTAAAGAAGACGACAAAGCTACTTTATTAGATGGATTTGATGCAAATGTTTCACAAATGGATAGTGATACAATAAGCGATTATTTGTTTTTAAATTGCGACGACGTTGTACGAGCACACGATGACGTCATCAAAACATTGAGTTCTTCGCCTGACAATGAGCCGGACACAGTGAATGAACTAAACTTTGAGTCTTTTTGAGTAATTAGTTGCTTAATTTTTTTTTCTTGGAAATTATTATTATTTCATTATCAGTTTCTGTTCCGTTATTATGTCTATTTTGTTCTAAATAAATAAATTCGCGTTACAAATGTTTAATTAATTATAAAATGAATAAAAAGTTCATAAAATAATGAAAGCATAAGAAATTCTTTATTGTTCAAGTTCTTGTAAGCTTCGAAAAATAAAATATAATTTGTAACTTTCTACACTTGTAAGGGAATATGGGCTAAAATAAAAAATCCATAAGTCTTATTTTTTGAAAACAACGTTCGCTTTATTTATTGTATATTCCTTTCGCTCTTCCATAAATACATTCCCAGCGTCATGAGACCTTTTTGTTTTAATATTTCATATATTAATACTTCTCGCATAATTTATTCTCTCTTGAAATCGATTTTTCATTAACCCGCAATTTATTTAGCATTATGATTCTCTCAGATTTATTCGACAGTCACACTGAAATAAACAAATCATAATCTAGTATTTACAAGTTTCACGATAGTTCCTCTTTTTTTCCCCCCTCGCTCATATGTACACAATAGTTATTTTATATTCGTTCACTTAATAGACGTAATTTGTAAAGACTCTAGAAATATTGAGCTTGGTCTGGTCAGTGTACGTTAATTACATAATTCCTCATTAAATCGTAATCGACCACGGATGAACAATAATAATCGAGTCGACTTAAATTCTGCGCGTCGGTTAGTGCAAATTTTCATGAGAGGCGAGAGCGCTGCTCTTGTCCGCGCGAGCCGGTTTACGTTTATAGTCGTCGCGGCGAGGTGAAAAGAAACTAAGATTCATAATTAAAGTGAGATAATTCGGGCAGCTTTCGCTGAATCTCTAAAGTCCTTGCGGCGCGCTCGAAGACTACAAGCAATATTCAAGTCGCGCTCCCGGGACGCCTTTTTTTTTTTTTTTTGGAAAAAGAGGGACGCCTCGCTCGAATACGGAGTCGATATACATATATCGCTTTCGGCGTGGAATTATGACGCGCTACGATTCGCGCACTCTGTTTTTCTCCCTTAAACTGAAAAACGACGAGACTGAAAAGTATTTATGTGTCTATCTACCGTTGATATCTTTCACTTTTTATACAGCTAGAGTCATTTACATAACGGAATCCATTTTTAATAGATTCGGGTACTCGACGACGGTAATTTTTTAAAAACCTAAAGTTTTCAATTAAAATTCATTATATTTATAATATTTATAATATATATATA
>JAWWML010000031.1:3585424-3663311 GCA_035047165.1 Ormyrus rosae | reverse complement strand
AATTTATCATTGACCTCGTAAAATTTACTATGTACATGGTAATTTTTTAGGATTTTTTACAGTCTGTGATCAAATTAAAATGTACTATTGTAATTTTTACTAGAAAATTTTTCTCTGTGTACATATGTGGACGTCGGTCAAAAATGGTTAAGCAATAGTTTACTTAATTAAACTACTTACTAGTTTTCAGCTGTTTCTTAAGAGATTAATATAAAAGTAAATAACCGCCAAAGAAATAAAAAAGTAAAATACACTCAATTCCACAATTCAATTTATTTATCTATCGTAGGTCGATTCTGTTTTCTTTAATTTTTATACCGATGAAACTTTCAAGGCTCTCGAGCCAGCGACTGCTTTTATTGCAAAAACTTTCTCATAAATCGTTCGTATTACTCCCTTTATTTCACTTTTATTCTTTGTTATTTTATAAAAAGTTAAATTCAACGATTTAAAAGCTCGTAATAAAAGTGACCCTGCACATATTTTCTCTATTTTAAAATCAACCGAACCTCGCGATGTGGTATATTTTCTTATAAAAAAATAAAGCATCCAAGCATTAGAAAAGCATTTTCCCCTTTGTTTTTACTTTCAACACTTTCATAAACAACCAAAATCAATGCAACTCTTCCGTACAAAAAATCTCTCATCTTTCTTGACCCGCCTTAAAAATCAGGCACCTCCTTTCCGCGCACTTCCCCCACCGATCTCAAAAGGGTCCGCAGGGAAGGCAGTCGAGCAGCAAGGAAACGTAGAAATCATCGCCGTCCGGCGAATCATTGCGCAACGGCCGTCCGGCACAAAAGAGGATCGGCTTTGCCGACTCGCGCGCACGTATCACATAATCGCGTGTGCTCGGCGCGGCGAACGCGGAAGCCGAAGGTTCCGAACTCGGATCAATATATATATAACGCCGGGCGAGAGAGCGGAGTGCGTGCTTTTCCGTTCGCCGGGAGAGCTTATCGAGAGCTTTGTGCGCGCGCGGCGCGTACGTGTTTATCGCGGCGCACTTAAGGATGTGATGTTAAGGCTGCACTCGAAAATCTATTTTCCCGCGGGGCGAGATGGATATGTTACGAGGATCTTGCGCGGGATCGATAAGGGGGAGTTTGTTTTTTGGTCTCGAGCTGATGAGGAGGGTGGAAAGTCTCCCGCGGCTGGTTATTTAGCGAATTGTGCACGGAGGGAAAAGTTTTAAGAAAAATTATTATACGCACCAGTAAATCGAGGACAGACTTTGAATTGGGGTTAAAAATATACTTTATATTTATTTTTGTTAAATTTTTACCCGAATTCAAAGTCTGTCCTCGATTCACTGACAGTATAATAATTTTTCTTAAAAATTTTTCTCCTCGTGTATATGTTTTGCTTTTTTGTGGAGGGAACTGTACGTCGAAGAATTGACGTGGACTTTCTAGGTGGAGAAGGTTAGATTCATCTTACGGTTTTTAAACAACTTGGGCCAGTTGATATTATAAAGTTAAATAATTCTTCATTGTAAGAGAACAATCGGCGCGAAAGAAAATTATGTAAACTTTCCTTTATTGTTCTCTGAAACTTTCGTTCGAAACTATATGCCGAACAAAGTTTCTTCATTATACACTCCCTAAATATTAATTACAGAATTATGTTTTGCACGACGGAAAATAGTTATTCGAGCAGTGTTACAAGGATTAGTAACAAGCGGTAAATTGAATCTTAATTACTTTTTTTGACAAACCCGGCAGCTCAAATTTTATTTTCAATTTAATTACGCAACTGTTAAAAGAGACTTTGGAGTAAAATAAAAGAAGTAATTAAGCTTAAAAGTTTAATTACTTTTACTATCAAGACAATTAATTATCGAATAACTTTTAAATGTCCAGTGTCTTAACCGCTCGCGACTTGCTGATCGATAATCGCGCTTTTTCTTGGACAAATAAGCAAATGAAAAGAAGTAGTACACGATCATCTAAAAATGCATGCCGCGAAGGGTCAAGAGCTACGATTTACTTATATATTAAACCAAGATTACAATAAAAACATGTTTTTGTACTTACTTCCTCGAGGTCCATAGAACTTGACTGAAAATTCATTAAGTCCGCCCAATATCGTCACCTCGTGTTTGCTCTCTATCCTGCATTCGCAATAATAGCAATAACTTGTTAAGGAAAATTCTCTGACCTGAAAAAACAAAGCTACGTGCATCTCCCCTACCAAAGCAACTTAAGTATGAACCAAAGGCCCCCCCTCTAAACCCTGGGAAAACAATCCGCGAATCGAGCGCGATTTCAATGCTAACTCCTCTCTCGGGGGGGATCCACGCATCGCCCGTTTTCCATTCTTCGCCGTAGGAGGCCGTCGTATGCAGAGAGAGAGAGAGGCCGCGAGTGCGCAACGCCCCGGGGGAGGGGGGCAATTGCCCGCGCACTTTCATAAATCGTGAGCGGAAAACGGGTCCTTAGATTTTCCGTTACACGCGCGCGCTCCGCTCCTTCGGCGATGCTCTCCTTTCGCCCCTCGCCGAGTATATTCACCGCCTTGGTTGAATTTTGCGAGAGGCGAGCTTTTGTGATGCCTCGAAGGGCTTTCAAGCGGGATTTATTGAGGAGAGACGCCGCTTTTGTCCGCAGGAACGATGTTGTAACGAGAAACGAACGGAGAAGGAATTCAAGAGTGTTTATACGTCGGAATAATATGCCGCCGCGATTCGCGATTAATAATTACGATAAATGCCTTTGATCGGCGTTGAATTTATTTAATTTTACTGCCGCCGCTGATTCTACAAACGTAACTTTTAATGACGGGGCAATTAAATTTTATGATTTTGCCAAAGAAAACCAAGTCGTTCTAATTAAGGCCGCCTCGCGTTCGTATATAGCTATTGTTCATCCACCTGCATTTCATAATCTTTTTTCGAAATATAATTAAGTAATTAATCAGCTAATTCAATCGCACAACAATTCAATACGATAATTCTCGCGAGCAAAACAGTCATTACGAGAGAGTTAAAGTTTAAATAACTTTTTGCCGCGCAACATTAAATTACTTCGTTATTGTATTATACACCACTCCTCGATGAATAAGGAATAATTAAGCCGGAGTATTATATACTCTGGATTTTCTCATTCTCCGTTTTGAACTTATTATACTCGCGCGTCTTTCTTGTTCGAGTTCTTATATATGGATCGTTATAAGAATGACCTTACAAGATCCTTGTCTCTCGGCTTCATGCAAGATGAATCTGCGACAAAACATTGCCACTTGTTGTATCGAATTAAAACGGTTTCACTCTGATGCCACAAGTGTTACGTATACGCTTTGCAAGATTTAATGAATGGCGTATTTATACGCTCGTTGTGTTACGTCACGAAAAGGCGACGAGGATTTTCGATAACTTTTTCGACAATGTTTGAATAAAACGAATCGCTTCAAGGCTGTGCTTTTAATGCGCCGCGATCGAGATTTATGAGTTCTCGCTGGAAAAAAGGTTTCATAAAGATTAACGGCTGCATTATTAATCTTGGGGAAAATTATATATTCGAGTGACATTATAAATGCTTCAAAAGTTTCAATTTGAAGTAACAAACTAAAGTGTGGAAATAAATTAATTTGGCATTTTAACTTTTTTTTTTAAGATTAATAATAGCAAACGGTGTAGTAAATGATTTTATGATGACATTCATAGTTTTGCTGCAGCTCTTTTACTTCACTGTGCAAATGCACAGTTACATTCAATTTAAGATGCTACCTTAAATCTTCAGTCTTATCAAACGTTTCACTTAAATTACATTATTTTAAATTCCTTCTGAACCTTTGAAAAGGAATCTTTCGTAAAAACAAAAATGTTCCCGTTTCTTTTATCACATTATTATACAGTTGTCGTTCCCCTTTACGCAATAAAAGAGCGCTTTATAAATTCAAGCTTACTCTGAAATTTATGAAATCCACACTTCCCCGACCAAAGACTCGCTCAAACTAAATAACGAAACTATACAAAAAAATGCGATCCCAACCTCGTCCCCCGCGACTCCTCGAAAAATCGCGTCAGCCGTTCGCCGTCCGCCGCTTTTCCATACGGCGTACGTATTTTTTCCCCCTGATTCCGCGCGCGCAAATATACTCTCCGCGCTCGTTCCTCCGACTCGTTGCGCGACGGGTCGTGCCGTGCTCTCCCGCGCGCGCGCACGTGTATCGCGTGCGCGCGTGTGTGCGCGCCTATTGTGAGTGCGCGTGTGTGCGCGCCTATTGTGAGCGCCGAGGAGAAGGGGGGAGGGGAGGGGGGTGGCGAAGGCTCGAGGAGGAGGGGAGAGAATCGCCAGTAAGGTCGATCAGCTGGCGAGCAGCGTGGCGCGAGGCTTATAGGACAAAGAAACTCGCGCCAGCCGCGCATGCAGCATTGTCTTTGCCGCTCGATGCTCCTTTTTGTCTGGCTCTGTATCGTCGCTGCGCTCTCTCTCTCTCTCTCGAGAGAGGCTGCTTTGCTTGGAGGAGGTTTCGGACTCGACGGAGGATCAGCTGTTTTTTTTTTTTGTTCGCAAAGGTTCTCCGTGTCCGTTTGTCTAACCAGGAGAGTCTCAATTGTTTGGGTCACGGATTTTTTTTAAACTTTGGGATATGTTGGCTAACGCTCGATTTTTCAAAAGTTATGAGCTCTTTTAGCGAAAAGCTTGGAAAAATTGATTTTTGTTCAATCACGTATAACTTTTCAACTATTAATTGTAGAGTATTTCAACTCCTGGCATTTGAAAGGTGAGGTCAAATCCTATCGATTAAAAAAAAGACATTCAAAAATCTTCATTTGTTCAGAAGTTATGGCCCAACAAAAATGACCATTAAAGTAGAATAAAAAAATCCACAAAAATTCATTGACGTAATTTTAGCTTTTTTTATTACAAAGTTTTGTTTAGCTATAAACAATAAAGATTTTTGGATGTCTTTTTTTTTTAATCGATAGGATTTGATCTCACTTTTGAAATACCGGGAATTAAAATACTCTATAAATAATAGTTGAAAAGTTATATGTAATTGAACATAAATCGATTTTTCTTAGCTTTTCGCTAAAAGAGCTCGTAACTTTTGAAAAATCGAGCGTTAGGGCGAACGCACGCAACTTCTTTCATGTTTTAACATTAGAAAACATATTCCAAAGTTCGAACAAAATCCGTGACCCAAACAAGTGAGATACTCTTGGTAAGTTTTTTCTCTAGACTCTTATATTTTTCTCCGGATCTTGGTACGTTTAGAAGGCACGAGTGCAGCTGTTTTTTTTTATTTAGTGAATCCTTTTGTATTGTGGTCTGCAATTTTATGTGAGAAATTTAAATGATTTATTGAGGTGTAGCGTTTTTAAACTTCAGGTGGCAAATGGAGCTCTTTTTACTTTCCTACGTCAAGCGTATTTCAAAATGTGAGGACGCCTGATTAAAGATAAGCTAATAATTTTAGTTGATTTTAATTGCCCGCATTTTACGTGCCTACGGCATGTATTTTAATTATTTCCTGTTATTGCACAGCCTATATTAAATATAAAATTCTGTTTTTAACAAGAAATTCAAGGTCTCCCCATTTATTTTTAACCCTTCAGTTCCTTCCGCTTAATTAAAGCCCCGATATTAAAAAAGAAAACGTTCATTTACTCCATATTAAATTTCTCCACAGAGCAAAGTCTCTCAAAAAACTTATCGTCCAAGTTTTCACTGAATTTATCACGCGCAAAGATACATAATTTATTATCGCTCCCAACGCTTTTAATTTATCTGAATGTATTTACTATACGGACTCGCGCAAACTCTGCACAAAAGTGCTTTACGCGACTCGATTGTAGAAAAGCGAAGAAGAAGACGTATACCAGACTCGACAGAGAGGGAGAGAGAGAACGCTTTAACCGCAAGGTTCGATAGATGAAGATATCCCCTCGCGGAGAGCGAGCGAAAATTTTTCAACGATAAGAGCCAATGCATCATAAATAATGCCTCGCTCGTTCCTTCGATTAGCAATTGAAAATGACATACTGCGCCGGAGCTGAATATTATCAATGCGCAATTTCGCCGACAGCCGCGAGTTACGATTACACGGCGGAGTAACTCAAAAAAGAAAAAGAAAAAAAACCAGAAAAAGAAGAATAGCCTCGATGATGCACCGCCTCGTCGGTCACGGCTTTCTTTCGACCGAGTCGATGACACGGCTTCGACGTCGTAATTATTCCAGTGCTATTTTCAATTAGAGGCGCACCGGCGGTATTAACATTCCTGAAAAAGCTGTGATTTCACTCTTTCAGATAAGAAAGCGACCGGCTGAAAGAGCGAGTAAGCAATGCGCATAACTTTGCGGAGCGCGCTCGTTAAACTCCGCTGCCGCGAACGTGCGGGCTATCATCGTCACGTACGATTCTTTTTAAACATCAATTAAATGCCTCGGTTATGCATCGCCCGATTATTCGTGCTGCTTTCCTCCGCGACCGCGCGCGCGCGCTTAATTGTACGAATCACCGTGTGCTCGCTTAAAATCGAACGGGAGAGAGAGAAAATTTTTTAGTGGGATAGTACGTTATAACGAGTTTCGAATATTTCAAACGTTGTACGCGAGGAGAAGCGGGGCTGCCAATTAAGAGGAGAGCAAGAGAGAAAAATACAAAGATAGAACGAGGAAGAATGGAGAGAAAGCGGAGAGGAAAATAAAAACAAAGCGAGAGCGTTCAATTGATAGTTAGAGGTCGGAGCTGTCTTGTTTTGCGAATTTTCCGCGGAAACTAAACTGCCTCTTATCTACAGCGTGAAAGGTTAAAAAAATATTTGCCTTCTTTGAGATGGGAAAGTTTAGTATCAAGAAAGGGGCGAGGAAAAAGATAGGGCGTAAGAAAAAAAAAAAATGCACTCTCACTATTTTCGTTTATGAGCCTCTGAAGTCTCCGACGACGCGGCGATTAGATAAATTTTATCTGCGTCCGAGATGCAGGACATGGAATCGCTTGTTTTTGTTTTCTTTCGGCGAACGATACCTATACGCTTTTTTGGAAAAATATTCCACTCCAATCAGAATGTGGGTTAATGAAAAACTACTTTTTTTTAGTGTGAATGTTGTAATTTGAAAACAATTTTGTTTTTAATAATCACAGAATTTTAAAGCACTTTTATTATGAAAATAATAAGCGCTCGGCCGCGGCCAGAAGACACGATAGGCCGGGTCGATTTTTTAAAGTCCGAAAGAGCGAGAAAGTTGTTCCTCGATACATCGAAGAGTTTTTCACAAAATTTTACATTAATTTGATAATTATAAACGGATACAAGGATTTGAAAACGCGGCTACAGTTCTGTATCGCGGCGTGCAGCAGAAAAGCAGAACAGCTGATCAAGTTGTGCGTTTTCGTTGACGGAAAGTTTGCAGCTGCGACTTCAAATCGCTCTATCTCGATTAATAATCATCAAATCAATGTAAGATTTTGTGAAAAACTTATTTATGCATCGAGGAACAACTTTCTCGATCAAAGTTTTTTCAAAGAGAAGTTTCATAACACACTTTTTCTCGGCGAATCACGAGAAATCTAACCTTTTGGGTAGAGCACTTATTAATTAAATCTCATTAAACTGACGCAGAATATTATTATTCTAATAGTGCTTTCAGCATCGGTAGTATTTACTTTATCTATACTGAAAATTTCAAATTGATTTATGCATATATCACAAAGATACAGCAATTTAAGTTTCGAAATTTAATGATTCCGATCAATAAAAATTTTGCAGTTTTTATTTTTTATCTCGAAAACTATTTATCGAATCAAAAACTTATAAATGTAAAAAAGTTGTAGTTTTTTATGCTTTACATGATAGTTTTTTTTTTAAATTTATTTGCAGACTTTCAAAAATCGACCCTGCCCATCGTGTCTTTTGGCCGCGCTCAATTTCTTTCCTTTAAAAGTATGATATACCAGCTTTATAACATTTTTAAAACTTTAAAACCGGAGTTTATAGATGCTGTTTTAGTTAACTATTTCAAATTATTTCAAATTTTTTATTGTAATTTTTATAAAATAACAGTTTTTAAAATAATTTTTCCAAAGCCCTTGCATAATACCTATCAAGAATCGACTCGTGCTTCATTCGCGATAATAATTTTTCATTTCCAGGTCGTATTATACAATTACATTGCAATAGAAAATAATAAAAAAAACGAAGGAACAAATTACGTACTTGTAAGTAGATACGCAATGCAGTAATATCTTTAATGTCTCTTATTTAAAAGAGTAATTAGAAGCAGATTAATTCAATTTGTTTTCGTCAAAAAATAAATGGTATATTAATGTGCACGTAAATTGTAAATATAAAAATTTTAGATTTAATCGTGCATTTTTTCGTTTGTGATAATTCATACTCGCTTCGTGCTTATATTTTAATAATATACTTTGGAAGTTTGCCCGGAAAAACCTCTTTGGCGATTACATTTTATTATTTACTTTGCACAATTTGCATTAATGATTCTCAAACAACTAACAAAAATCACGTGTAACATTAGCGTGAGCCAAGCATATTTAGCCGTTTCATTTAGTTTCCAGGAGAAATTTACAAGACACTTCTTTCGCAATCGATTCTAATGTATTCCTAAACTCGCGTTCTAGCATACTTCTCGTTATTGTAACGCAATCGGCCGACTTTCTTCAACAGATTTTTAATACATTCGAAAATTTGACAACCTTGAAAATTCCAACGACTGCACTCCCCTCATTAAATCTCGCGCAATCGGTCTATTGAAATTTTAATTTGGTTTCGTAATCGAAAAACCTCGCGAAAAGCGCGAAATTTCGTGAGAATCACCGGCTTGGAATACTCGCCGCGACAACAATGCACCGGGTATTAAGTATCGCTTTTATTTATCGCGATGATGTTTGTTTTTTTGCGCTCTGAAATCGGATAGGCGATTCCGTGTGCAGCGCGCAAGGAGAGAGAGACAGAGAGGCATACTCTTCGGTCTAGCATTATGTACGTAGCATTAGCAATTGTAATGGAAAACCGAGGTATCGAGCAACCGAGCACGACGTTCTATAATGCGCCGAGGCTGCGCCCCTCCGCCCGCCACCTGATTAATTTCTACATACTCAAAACTAAGCATACCCGACGCGCTTTTTTTTTCTCTCGAGCGGAAAAGGAGCATTTATTTTTTATTAGAGGGCAGGTATTTTTAACGTTTGCGGCGTGGGGAAGTGAGCGCAAATAGTGGTTCAATTGGGTGTATTTGTTTCGCTTTATTTTTAACGCGGAGGTTTTAATTGATAGTAGCGGACTTCAATTGTTTTCGAAGTGAATCTACCTTGTGAAATTTCATTAATTAAGCGCTGTTTTTTTCTTTTTTAGATAAAATCGACGTAAAAAAGAGATGGATAACGTCATTTGGATGAAATTTTACTTCTTTTCAGTTTCCACATGATGGGTAGTAAAATTAATTGTATGACTGTTAAGTTACTCATCATATTTTTATAGCCATGCAGTTTGAAGCAAGGTGCTTACAAATACTTTTGAAATAATTAGTACTATAACTATTATTTATTATATGAATTTAAATATTATAAAAGATGAATAAAAATAAGAAAAATGTTTAATGCCTGGTTTATTCTCAAAGTTAATTTTAATAATCAATTTTTTTATATTAGTGATTTTATACTTTCGTGTTGAATAATAAAAAGAATATTTTTAGTTTTTTTATTTCAAATGTCTAATCCACAAACTGTAAAAATAAGTTTTCCTAAGTTACGTAAAGAATTTTATTTCAAGAGATATTTAATTTATAGATGTTCATATTTTAAATGGCACCGTAATAAATATTTTTTAGTTTTAATTTTTACTTAGCCATCAATTTTTCTCTGAATATAATGGGGGGATCAGCTGATTTCAAAAACAGCTGTTAGTGAAGCTTTAGTCAAGAGAACCTAATTTAATTCTACCTTAATAATGCTACATGACAAGGCTCTACTAGCATTTACATTGCACACTGATGAACACTGATCTACAGTCTTTCCCTGTATTGAAGAGAGATGGAAGACAGTGAGATAATGCTAAGCCAGGTAAAGCTAGTAATAGAGTGAGTGAGACATAGGAAGCTAACATGTACTGCAAGGACAGAACTTGTAAATGTATATGTTCATATAAGAGCAGGTATATTATTAAGTATTAAAAAAAAAAAGTACCATGAACTGCAGAAAATCAATTTCTTTTACTATTATGGCTAAGTTCGCATTGAAAAATTTGTATTAACAAATTACCTTTAGAAAATTCATTCATTTAGAAGCAAATAAATATTTATAAGTCTTATTGTACTAGAATGACATATATGCATTTTTCACTAATTTTGTAAAATGACAAAGGATACAATTTAATCACATCTGTGTCCATTCGTCGCTTGCCAGCACTAGGGGACGACATTTTTATAGCTAGTACTGAGCAGCTACTTGGCGAAGCTGTTCAACCAACTCCAAACTCCTCACTGAGGCAGTCGATGAAGCTAGTAAATTTTGGAATCCGCTGTCGTCGAATCTCCACCTAGATTGGAAGGAGACCTGACACCAGCGGTTCCTTTCTTGCTACACTAGCACAGTTGTGGCTTTCCCAGACACTTGTAGACCAGCCGTCAACTCACTTCTTCACACAGATTTCACTGTCACCGAGTCTCCAGGCCACTGTCAGTCCTTCCTAAATAAAACCAAACACACACCTCTGTTAATTCAGAATATTCTTCCTGGCAGTTCTCTACACTCTTAAAATAATCCCCCCTGACAGAGAGAAAGAGTTTGATAACGTCGCCAAGACGTAAAAATCAAATCAAAATAACCGCCACGAAAATAGCTTTCTTTTTCCTTTCCCCCAGTTTGGAAAAGTATTCTATCTCCCTTTGTGTCTACCTCCGTCCGTCCGTCCGTTCTTCTTCACATCGAAACACGGCTCATCCTCTCCTCCCTCTTCTACTCTCCGCGAAAAAAATCTCGCTCTCCGTTGGGCAGCTCTCCAAGGGAAAAAAACCAGCCAGCTCGGGAAGAAGAGAAGAAGAAGCAGCAGCAGAAAGACGTCGTTACTCTAACTATCCTTCTCTCGCTCTCTCAAGCTCCGTTCCTTTGTATGCGCGCGCTTGCGTGAGCCTTTATTTTTCGACTCTCCCCGTGGATGATGTACTACGAGGTCCAACACATTCTCCTGCTGCTCTCCTCGCTTTCCTCACTCCTCTCTCTCTCTCTCTCTCTCTCTCCCTCGCGCACACAACTCTCTCTCACACTCTCGCACACCAGACCCGCGATATGCGCGTTCACTTTGCTTCGACGACTGCCTGCTGACTGCTGCTGCTGGCTGGCTGGTGCTGCTGCTGCCAGTGAATGGGCACACTTTGCTATCTCTGTCTGTCTCGCTCGCTCTCACCTTATACAGTGCGTGCGTCGATTGTCTTTGTCTTACCCTCGTGTGCTCCGCTATTGCGAACCTACTTACTTTTGGATTTTCCGTCCTGCTCGTAGAACGAGCTGCTTAGTCCGCCTTCCTCTCTCTCGTTCGTTTTCTCTAATCTGCGATAGAAGCGTATGACACTGTCTTGCTTTCTATTTCTTACCTATCTCTCTATTTGTTTTTGTTTAATCTACTGTTTTTCTCCGCGTTTATTTAGCTGATTCCGAGCTAACTTGCTCTTTCTCTGACCGTAAATTAAGTAGCGAACGATGTTTTTTCTTTATTACGCAGTTGATGCACTGATTCTTTCTTTCTTATAGAACAAAGGCAGCAAAAATTAAAAGATTAATCATTGTCATTCGTGACATGTTCATTGTTAACATAACTATCGAAACGCGTACAGTGCATCGACCGATATTCTCTGTCCCTCAGTCGCGTTTTCTTTTGTAATAGACTGAAGCTTTCCCATAAATATTCCATACCCCAACTTTTCATTAACTCCAAAACATACATATATTCTCATTCTTACCCATGAATCAAAACGACCCAAAACTTCAAAATAACTCTAAAATCATAAAAACAAATTTTTCGGATTGTCCGTTGTTGATGTTGTGCTTGTGCAGTGTGCACTCGCCCTTTTTACACGCAACTGTCTCCGCGCACTCAAACAGCTGATATACCTGATCTCCTCGATCACAAAAAATGAATCCACGACTACGGGAAAGTATACTCAAAAGAAAATCTTTCCATTGTAACAACTAAGTTCATTGATTTAGTAACTCCAAATAAACTGTTTCTTCAATAATTCAAGACGACTTTTCGGAGAAACAGTAGCGTAAAAGGGGCGCGCATGCACATGCACTTCTCTATACATACAAAGAATATTGCCAGATCTCTTACTTGTTCTTACAGTGGGCATGTATTTTTCTTGTCTCCTTTGCAGTTTCAACGGTAGCTCCCTTCAAGCTAAGCTTTCTCGCATACAAGCTCAAAACTTCTCGATACTGCGGGCGATGTTTGTTGCTGCGCGAATGCTTTTCGTAAGAGCGCTTCCTTTGTGATAATGCACCTTTTTCCGTCTCTTTTTTCACACTTTTGTCGCACACTCTCGATGCTCTCGTGAAAAATTGAGGGGGTTATGTCACACTAAAGCGACGGATAATTTTCGTACGTAAAAGGCGGACAGGCGAGATAAAGCCTTGGCTTAGAAAGAAGCGACAAGCGCGTTTTCGCTTCCGATAACCACTACCGATCATGAGCTCTATTGGTCTGTACGAACAATTCGCTATACCTATAGCGCTCTCTTAGCAAACGTGTCCGTCCACGGGCGAACACCGTGAGAGGGATAAGGAGGGATGAACTGTATACATGCTGCAAAGCGCGTGTTGTGTTTATGAGGAGAAGAAGCTGATTCGCTGGCGACCGATACCATCTTGGAGCGGGAGGAGAGATTGGGTGGGGAGTGAGCGCTACTGGGCATTTAAATTCGAATGCGTTAAGTTTGAAGGGTTTCTACTGTAGGTACGTATCGGGCAGTTCTTACATACGCTAATAAAATGAAAAAAAGACAAAAAAATCGAAATACACAAAGAGATAAAAAGATAGTAATAATTGTTATATTTGTAAAATGCATCGAGAAAAAGAGTATGTGTTCTTTCATTATCCATATAGCTACAGTAAGCAATAAATAATATATAAATAAATGTATTGTATATAATGCTGTTTTGTAGTCTATGTTCCTCTGCAACTCTTATGTATACAATTACAGAATAAGTAGGGCATGATTTTTTCAAGGAATTTTAAAATACAATAAAAATCATTTCGATCATTTTTTCTAGCAAATATTAATGTATACTTTTCTAATTGATAATTTTACATGAGCTCATTTTACTTGAATATTGTGTATAAAAGATATTAAAATTTGAGTAACAAATTAATTTATTTAAAAAATTCGATACAAAAGTTGTAAAAAATTGCTACTGACTACAATGTAATATAAATCTTTTCACAATGGCACATCATTTTGACCTCAATCTTTTAATTATCGTTGTATTGCAAACTTTAAAGCAAAACTTAAAGAAAAATTCTCTAGCGACTCTTCACTTTCTTTTAAATTGTTTACATTAATGCAAGTTTTAGTATAGAGCAAGCTAGTAAAAATTGGGTTTTACAATAAGAGATATAACTTACATATAAACTAACGAAATTGCAATTTGCTCTATTAGTGTCTACAAATCGGTTTCAGACACTTTAATTAGCGATAAGTCGTTTTGGCCGGTCAAACCGCTGGGTTAATAAATATGCTAATCACATATAAACGTATTAAATACAGTACATTTTAATAAAGTAACTTCTTTATTTTAAGATGCAATAGCTTTCTTAAATTTAATAATTATTAATATATGCGTTAATTAATTGTGCATCTTACAATTATTGTACAAAAATTACTTTTACTAAGATAAGATATTTATTATTTAAATTACGAATTTGGAAATTGTTTCGATATACATTTTTTAAAATATTTTGGCATAAATCTGTCAAACATTAAAAATATTGTAAAAATTGATTATTTTATTATCAATATCTATTTAAAAAGTTATCAAATCTTAAATTATAGAAATTACTTTACATTCATTTGATACTTGACTTCATAACACAGTCTACTCTTATAATTACAACAAATACTGCTGTTATTAATACTAGATGTACGAATATATGCGTGTTCGACGAGAAGACGACGATGAAAATTGTTCAATGCCCAGTGATATATTGCGTCAAAGGGGATGCAAATGCTTCTTTCTTTATATCACGAAAGATACAGGTCCGTCGATAAAATTTTTGATTGGTTATTGAGAAGTACCAGTTTATTCTATGGCCGCTTTTCGAGTAAATGCCGTCAAAGACAGCATTTCATTTGGTTCAGTAGGAAGCCTTGAAAACTCGATTTCTTCACTGACGCTGTTTTCTACAAACAAATTTGCTTTATGAAAATAAAGATCTTGGCTGAAGTTTTTAAAAAAAACAGAACAATAAATAAATAGTAATATTAATGGTAATATCCGGTAAATTGTTTAACAACCTACCTAATAAATTAAATGTTCTAACAAATAAAAAAAAATACAATTAACAGAAGCTTGAATAAAGTTTCACAAGCTAAATTAATTGGTTAAAAATCAGCGATGTACGTTTATATTTTTATTATATTTTCGAGTGTTTATTATGGGTGTCTATTGTTATTATAAACAGAAGATTACTACTCAACTGCATTTGTATTATATATTCTATGCTGCGTTTAAGTAATTTAGTTTTAAGCATTTCAGATATATATTCAATAGTCTTTACTTCTGTACGACTGCACAATGTAAATTAATAATAATAATAAATTTACTATATATCTGCTTACCAGAAGGTTCAACTGGCCACTGTTTATGAGATGGTGCATATAAACATAGCAAAGCTATAGTGTAAATATTCCACATGCCATATACTCCTGTAAAGAAAGCTGATGTCATTTCTAATTCAATATCTTGATCCCATTTCCATTGACCTTCAGCAACCTAAAATAACAGATTATTTAATTTTTTCATTTATTTTAATTATTCTAATTTTTTTAACTCAAATTTCTTCTACCTGTCCTAATATGAATCCGATTACAGTTAATGAAGCACATAATAAAGTAGCAATCATCAAAAATTTAAAGCGGTAAATGACGCCTTCATAATGTAATCGGCGAGCAGAACTCATGCTTGGTAGTACAGCTCTTTTAGCACTGATGTTTATAAAAACTCTCCAAATCATATATGTTAAAAACAAAAGATAAATTCCAGCTGACACTCCAGCCAAAATAATAAAAGATAACTGTTATTATTATACTTAAGAAAAACATAATAAAACTTTTTTGTTAATGTTAAACTTTGTATTTGAAAAGGATACAGCCATTTTTGCTCCGAGACTCGTCACCCAGATTGAATAGAATGGATTTCTAAGTTGAACTCCACGTTCACACATATCGAAAAATAGAAGAGATAGACAACCTACGCCGACAGCAGAAAGATGACGCCAGTAACATTTTAAAGAATTCTTTTGATCACCTTCCTGTTATATTAAATAATAGGTAAAACTTTTATTATTCACAATTATTAAAATTTTTAAAATAGGTAAATGGAATTTATTATTACCTGAACCTATTAACCAATATCCAAAAAGTAGAATAGAAAATGAAACAGATTATTGAGAATTAATGAAATATGAAATTATTATAAGGATTAAATTTTTTGTAGGACATATAAAATAATAATATTACCATTAAATGTTCTCCAGCAAATACAAGCCAGAAAGATAAAAGCATAGCATAAAATATTCCTTGTCTAATATCTTCCAACAGAAGCATAAATGGCATATCAAAAGCTAATGTAAAATATTCCAGGGGCACTAAAACATAATTTAGATTAGTTATGATAAATTTATAACTATATTTATGTATATATAAAACAATATACATACTGTTCAGAAGACTTAAAGCACAACCTAATCCAAGTAACATGTACTCCAATAAAGCTGGTGATCTTGAAAGCATATGAATTCTTCTCCAATACCAACAAAGAATAAGAAGAGTAATGGGGAAATAAATAGTTTTTAAGCTCACCCAAACTTTTGTAAAGCCACCATTTTGATGGATTACCTAAAAATAAAATTTTTATTTCAAACTCTGCTATTTAAAATGTATTAATTATATTTCTTTCAGTAACTTACAGTCAGCCATAAATCAGTAACATGCCCCAAATCTTGATTGATTTTTTTATGAGGATCATTGGGCAAACGAACATTCAACAAATAATAATCATGAAACAGTGAACCTAGTTCAAACAGTGATAGTATACTGCAGTTATAATTATACTCTTCATGAAGCTAAAAAAAAACAAAAATTAAGTTTCTATTTATATTTTCTAAAAAAGTAAAAATAATATTTTGAAATTTACTTGATCAATGGTGCAATCTAAATTCCTTTCTACAAGAGAAGATGCATAATGTTTCCAATCATCTTCAGGATCAGCTTTATTTCTGTATGCCAATCTTGCGTCCAAAGTTAGTTTTGTTGTAGGAGCTGTAAAAATGTTATATGTTTTGCATTTTTGTGAATTTTTTAATTATTTTATTCTGTACTTACGGACAATTATATGGCTATGATACATAATATCTACTTGTAAAACACCAATTAAGCTGTGCTGCCAACGAGAATAATCTAGTATTTGTTTATTGCGCGGTGTAGGCATCTAAAGAATAACAACAATTAGTAGATGTTTTTAAATAATTTCAATTTCTTTTAATATTATCTTATTCACCTGAAATGTGTAAACAATAGGTGAAATTGTTTCAGACATTTCATGAGTATTAATGACATCACATTTTCCAGGTGGTCTGATATATATCCATGTGTCAGTGCCTGGTGCAGTTCCATTGGCATTTAGTTTATCTCTGCAGGCTGTTCCAAGAATACTCTGACTGTTTGAAGGTGGTGGAGCTAAAATAAAATAAATTATTAACAGATAAATATAAAGTAATATAAATCAAAATCTATTAATTTTTTTAATGAATTGTATTGAATGAATGCTGAACATTGTAAATACACTGCAATGAATTGATTTTAATTTTAAATTAAATATTAAATTATTTTTTAAATTATACTTTATGTTTTTAAAATTTATTTAAAATGATGTATCTTTTTCAGTTTTCAGGATATGCCTCAGAATTAATCAACCCCAAAAGTAGTAGTATCATCAACAATCAAGAGAAAGAAACAGGGAAACATGACGGAATACATTGGTGAAGAGCACTCAACAATTGAAAAATCGAAGTCATGATGTCTCAAGTATCCACTTCATTGTCCCCCTTCGTGACATGCATAAGAGCAGAAGCAAAAAACTGATATACTTATATTCAACTGAGAAAGCACCATCAAAACATCTTTGGAGCAAGAAAATTTAAGTTCTTAAATAGCATTAATTTTAGAGATAATAAGATAAGTGGAAATTATTAATAAATCAGATCAATCAGTTTTGATTTTTAAAATTAATTAATCATTTAAATTCTTGGAAAAATATTTTATCATTTAAAGTGTCAAAAAAGCAATAATGAAAAATTAAATAGTAGCTTACATTTTTTACCTAAATAATTCAAATAAAAATTCATTTTAACAATTTAATAAATATTTTATAATAATTATAAAAAAATAGTTTTGTATTAATGTTAAATAATTTAAAAATCATAAAACTATTGTTTCCATTTACAAAGAAAGAATAATTTCAAAATTTTAAATCGCCGAGATACCAGACGACAAAGCTAAGCTAAGGCGGCACTTCAAAGGGACTACCGACAAAGAAACGCCGAAAAAGCGACTAGAACCAATATACCTCACCTCTCTATCTCAACCTTCCCTGCCATAAAATACTCGTAAAACGGGAAAAGCCCAACGATCGTGGGCTCCCCTCGACAAAACAAAGAAACTAAGCTTTTTTCTTCCAAATTCCCCAAAATCCAAGAATCCTCGAAAAAAAGTACTTGGGTAGCACTTACCAACAAGGCCGCCGATGAGGAAAGATACCAATTGGCCCAGGAGGAGTAGCAAAACGAGGACGGAAAGCTTTTTGCCGCTAAGATTCTCAATAATTGTGCCTTGCATCTTGGCAGCACCGGGTGAGACACCGCCGCCGGGTGTTCTCTATTGGCTGTTTTTTTCGCCACCCACAAAATCGAACAAGAGCTGTTGCTTCCCCGGTTGTTTGGGTTCTGCGCTGCGGCTGAGTTGGAAGGCTGCTCGGATTTCTGAGTTCACCTGGGAGATATGGGAGATGAGCGCCGCGCGCCTGACGCCGACACACAGTCCTGCGATGCTGCGCCGTCGTATGAGAGATCCTCGCGCGCGGCAACAACAGAGCATAGGTGATGCTAAGGTTTATTCCCGAAGCCACTACTTCTATCTTTGTTTAGCGTTTGATACATTGCAATTTGCAAAGTACAGCATTAGATACATTTAGGACAATATTTTATAGCACGAAATGAATTGCAATTGCAAATATATTCTATGTAACAGGTGGAAATAGAAAAATAGAAATAGAAAAACATTATTAGATTGCTATAAAAAAATAAAGAATGTAACTTTAAATTATCAACTCGAGAAAAAGCAAAATTTTTTATGCTGATACATCGTGGATTGAATTTAAAATAATTGTTGTCTATATTTCTGATAATCGTCCTTTTTATTTAAAAAAAAATGGAAACAAACTTTTACTTTCTTGACGGTCATGGACGCGTTTTCGCTACCAGACTTTTACGTTTTAGTTCTTAGAATTGCAAATTAAATTTTCTTATTACAGAACTACTAATTAACTAATTAAGTAATGCGTAATTTTATACTTTGTCCATCTTTTTTTTCTTCCAACGAATATTAAGTTTACTTATTTAATAGGGTAAAAGTAAAATTGTGAGGTTTCTTTCCAGTGAATCATGTGCACTGTTTTAATATTTTATTTTAACTTTTAAGTAAGCATAATATATGCCAGAATTATGGCAGTATAAAAAAGTACATAAATTAATATAAATATCAGTTTAATAATAATACAAGTAACGTTACGTTTAATATACTGGTTTTAATTTTGCCTTACATTGAGTTTTTAATCAGATTTTTTAACACGAATTCAATAAAAAAAATCATGGGTATTTAAAATTTTTAAAGCATTCGCGCTTACGTATTTTAAAGTATAGTCGTTATCATCTGTTGATAAACAAATCTTGTGACGTCACGGACCGCCTTGTTCTGGGCATAACCTAACAATCTCAGGAATTCGTCGTCGTCGTTTGGGAGTCTGGCTCGAGAGGGTGAACGACGACGAAATTATCTTCGCTGTTCTGAGGTCCTTCACCAGCTCGTTAGCTGGTCCTCAACGGACGGCGAAGAATTGGTAAACACGCAGCCACTCTTGTTATTCGTCGTGTACCAAAAAAGGAGTCTTTCTCAAGCATGATGCTTGTGAAAAGCACAAAGAAGGATCCTGTTTTACGTCTAATAGTATTTTATACGGCTTTATTGTTTTCATAAATCCGACCGTCGAGAAATACTGCCGTCGTTCTTTTCGTTGCTCTGAAATATCTATAACGAAAATGGTGAGTCTGAATAATTAGATTTGCTTGTTGCTTTAATTTGTTTGCTTTATTTGTGAAGTGTGAGGAGCAGTTATTGCTCAAAAATACTTTTTATGTTACCGTTTATAAGCTATATTTTGTTTATTTTTTCTATTTTATTTGATGAATTTATATTTTTTTATATTTTTTTAGGCTTGCCAAACATTTTCATTACTAGTAGGTTTTTTCTGCTTGATTTTAGCTTTTTTGTAAAAAAAATCAAGTTTAAAAATGTATATTTTATTGTTTATAGGATAATTCTACAAGTTCAGAGTTAGACTTTGTTTATGATGATACTGACACACATGCTAATGAAATTGCTGAATTGTACAGTTATACAGAGCAATATGAATTACAACTCAATGTCAAAGTAAGTTTTAAACTAATCAATGTATTTCTTTAAAAAGAAAATTAATTTACTGATGATTTATAGGCTTTCGAGGATCAAATGCAATGGTACAAACTTAGACCAGTTTGGCAGAATTTATCGACTGATCAGCAGAAGTCAATAATTTATAAGTTATTAGATCAACTAGAAGTATCAAATAAGCAGATGCGAATGAAGGCAGCAAGATGTATTTTGTATTTAGCACAAGGCTGTTGGGCAGAGGTTCAATCAGACAAAGAACAACAAGATTGGGAAAGAACAAATGTGATGTTATTGTATGAGTGTGGAACATTTTCAGCATTTGTTGAATTGTTGAATATTGAAATTGAGTAAGTTATAAACTTATTTTATTGTCATTTATTCTGCAAAATAAGACATTCTATTTTATTCTTTTATTTCAGGAACAATACTGCAGCAAGCACAGCTATGAGAAAAGTGGCTGTTAGTCTTGCTGATTCTGTAGATCTGCGTGTTATACTGTCTGTTTTGTACATTATTACAGAAGTGATGAGAGAAGAAGCAAAACATTTAGATGATAGTATTTATAAACATAATGTTGAAGCTTTTAAGGAAGAATTAAGTAAGTCTTTTAATTTACTTGATGCATTAATTTACTTGAATATTTTTAACTTAAATTATAGTCTTTTATTTATGTTTAAACACTTAATTGCAGTGAATCCTTGTGAAGACGAATTGCTTATCGTAAAGCTACTAGGAATGGTGACTTCTTTTTGCAGCGGGTCTGCCCCACATTTTCCAATGAAAAAAGTACTTCTTCTATTATGGAAATTAATTTTGGTTTCCTTAGGAGGTATGGAAACTCTTAGAGAACTGAAGAAACTCTATCGTGAACAAGCTGGTCTTGATAATTTACAAGAAGATACAATTGAAGTTGCAAAATCTATGAGACCAAGTTCTCCTCCAACAAGTGCTACTGATTTAATAGATACACAAAATTTGAAGAAAAATAACCGACCTTTTAGACGGGTAATTAAAATTTTATCTATGACATAACATCTAATATGATAAGAGTTAATTTTGAATATTCTTTTGCAGAGTCTAATGAAACAAAGTTCTCTAGATGAACCAAATTTGGAATATGAATCAGGAAGAGGCATGCTTATCAGAAATGAAGGTGGTATGGATACTTCAGAAGGTGATGTTGATGAAGGAGTTTTTGTAAATCAGCCAGTTATTGGCTCTTATCAAAATTACTATGATAATCCGAACAACCCTCCTCAAATAAGACCAGATACACCTCCACCTGTTAAAGCAAAAGGTTTAATGTTATTTATTGTGACTCCTTTTAATGTATCTTTTAATTTGAAAAACACAGTTACAACAAAATATTTTATTTTTTCAAGGCTTACCATGGGCACCAAAAGTAAGGCAAAAGGATGTTGATTCATTTTTAGATGCATCAAGACTAAAATTTGTTGGCTATAAATTACAAGGAGATCGAGAAAGTTTAGCTGGTTTACCTCAACCGATTCATGAAGGATTAAGTACTCTAAAACGAGTAAGTAATAATAAAAAAAAAATTTCTTAATGAATTTTGTATTTATTTTATTTAATTCAATTTTAGCACATGTATACTTCATTAGCTGAAATTCAAATACAAAAAGAAGAAGAAATTGCTAAAAACCCAATTAGTACTCAAGAGCCTCCTATTAGGCAAACTTCGACTGAAATTTTGTATCAAGCAATGTTACCCAATTTACCGCAGCACATGATTGCATTACTTAAAATTTTGCTTGCGGCAGCTCCAACGAGCAAAGCTAAAACTGACAGCATCAATATTATGGCCGACGTTTTACCAGAAGAAATGCCGTAAGTTTTGAAACCGCAATATGATCTGAATATGATTCCGATTTTATTATTTTAAAATTTTTAAATTTAAAACATTTTTTTTTTATTTTATAGTGTGACTGTATTGCAATCTATGAAACTGGGAATCGACGTAAATCGACACAAAGAAATTATTGTTAAAGCAGTTTCTGCTATTTTGCTTTTGTTAATGAAACATTTTAAACTAAATCATATTTATCAGTTTGAATTTATGTCTCAACACCTAGTCTTTGCTAATTGTATACCTCTCGTTTTAAAATTTCTTAATCAGAATATTTTGGCTTACATTGAAGCAAAAAATGTGTAAGTTACTTTTTTATAATGTTTATTTTTGTTATTCAAGAAACAAGTGTATTTTTGTTAATAAATACTTGATTTACAGTATTCCGATTCTCGATTTTCCAATGTGCGTCATTGGTGATCAGCCCGAACTTACGGTGGATAATTTAGAATTTGGAGACAATCAAAGTTATTCATGGCGAAATGTGTTTTCCTGCATTAATTTACTAAGAATACTCAACAAACTGACTAAGTGGAAACACAGTAGAATCATGGTAATTATTATTTATTTTGCTGTTATTTGTCTTCGTAACGATAATTATGAAAATAAACTTATTTTGTAGATGTTAGTAGTTTTTAAGTCAGCTCCAATTTTAAAACGCACATTGAAGGTCATGCATGGTATGTTACAATTATACGTCCTGAAGTTGCTGAAAATGCAAACGAAATATTTAGGTAGACAATGGCGTAAAACCAACATGAAGACCATAAGCGTTATTTACGCTAAAGTTAGACATCGTTTGAACGATGACTGGGCTTTTGGAAATGGTAAATAAGAAAACCATTGAAGAGTGTTAAAAAAGTAATGAATTTGTAATTAAAAATTATTCTTTATATAGATCTCGAAGCCAGACCATGGGACTTCCAATCAGAAGAATGTACTCTGCGGGCTTGCGTAGACCGTTTCAATAATCGAAGATATTCAAATGCAGTTAGAGACGAGGAGTTGGAACCTGTAGATACATCAGTTACGTCGGTGCTTGGAGCAAATATTGAACTCACCGATGAGTTTAAGCAACATTATGAATTGTGGCTGCAGCAAGAAGTTTTTCAGACAACCATTGACTGGGATGAATTGCTGCTGGGTCCCAGTTACGAAATTTAAACAACCGCGTTTAGGTATTAAAATGAACTTTGCACGAGCTTTGATGAAAAAATTTACTCTTGATTACTTGTCTGTTCTAGATAACATTCTAGTTACAAATTCTTAGGATTATAAACTATAGAAGTCATATTTAGTTACGAAGAAAAGACTGTAAGTAATACTCATTGAATAGTTTTGTACAAAGAAAACAGTTTTTTGACGTCTTCTTTGTTATAAAATATTTCATTAGTATCAAGATAAAGTAATTAAATTAATTAAATATATTCTTTTGAAAAAGTTCAACTAGAATGTTATCTTAGAACTTAATTTTTATTAACTAACATGTGGTGTAACATTTATATAATACTTATACACTTTTTTCTTATTAACTAATTATTTCAAGCAAATTTTTTCATCAGAGAACAGTTAAATCTTTAAAATTTTTATGTCTAGTATTTTTCACTACCACTAAAAGTGGAAAAAAGCTTTTTCATCAAGAACGCATAATAGGTATTATCCTGATGTACAGTATAGACTCAATTTTTTTATATAACCGATTATGTTTCTTGTCAGTTTGTGCAATTTTCTGTTCATTCTAGATGTATAGTAATGTGATAGTATTTATGGATTATTACTTTTCTTAGTTTTTAAAATTCAGTAAAGAAAAACGATTAAAATCAATTAAGCGAAACCATAATTGTAAAGCGTGAATTTGTGACTTAGTAATGTAAATTAATTTAAATTACGTAATTTTAGAGAACTGTGTATAAACTAAATGAGCTTTTATCTGTAACAGCGTTTATAGAAGCATGTTTGTTTATATGCAGAGTCTAACAGACATAAGTTTGAAGAAATTGAATTATGATACTCTGATTTTTTGTATTTTAGAAGTAGTTCTTCTCAAATACTTTTTTTATCGAACTATTGGTAGAAAATATATGATTTTTCTCGAAGAATTTTGTACAGCAATTCAATTTTTTTATGTGAATTTTCTTGTTTCTGAAAAATTATGCGAATCTGCTAATTAATAATCAGAAATAAACTTGTCTGAATTGTAATCATTATTTACCTATTTGTATAGAACATAATTGTATTATGTACATAGCCGATCAATCAATGTACTTTTATTATTCGCCTTTGGTTTTTCATAAACAGGGCATATGAATTATTAACAATATTAATAATAAATTCGTTATATCAATTAAAGAATTGTATTTCATTTATGCTCTTGTTACTTTGAAAATAATTTTTCTACTATCTAAATAGTGCATCTTTTATATCTATGCTCATATTGGTCATCAGAACACATTAGTCCATTAAAATTCTCCAATTTTTATTAAAAGAATATTGCTTTTGCTAGACAGCGAATTTATTTTTATATTTTTTTTATATGCCTATATTATACATAGTTATCAAAAGTATTGAGATTTATAAATATATCAATTGCATGAACAACATTTACAAATGTATATTAAATATAGTAGATAATTTAATTACAAACAATAAACATTTAAGTTTTTGTACTCATTACAAAAATACATTTTTTGTAAAATA
This sequence comes from Ormyrus rosae, assembly GCA_035047165.1. Taxonomy (NCBI): domain Eukaryota; kingdom Metazoa; phylum Arthropoda; class Insecta; order Hymenoptera; family Ormyridae; genus Ormyrus; species Ormyrus rosae. The sequence goes on along the minus strand of JAWWML010000031.1, from coordinate 3,638,803 downwards.
TATAACTTTCTAAGATAAATAGATTTCGCATGTATTCAAAAATATAAAGATTTAGAATTTTTTTTGTGAAAGATATGTATAGTGATCACAGATGTTTTATGTTTTAAAAATGTACAAAATGCGCTATTAAGTATATAAATATCAAAATTAAAGTTGAGGCCGCACCCATTTGTAAGATCCGTAGTAAGCGAAATTATTTTTTTTGGCCATCTCATCCGCTTCTTTTGGTCCCCGCGAGCCATATCTAAAAAGAAATGAAGTCATTTGAGTAATATTTTTAAGATTACAGAAATAAAACACTAAATGACTGTATTAATTTATTTTAATTACTTGTACGGAATCGGTGCAATACGCTGTTTTTCAATAATGTGAAGTAGAGGAGTGAAGATTCTCCAAGCTTCGCTAAGTTCATCGCTGCGAACGAAGTGCATTTGAGAACCGCAAAAAACGTCCAAAATCAGTCTTTCATAAGCGTCGGGTAATTTAAGACCCTATATCGTAAAAAAAAAAAATATATCAAATTAGAAGACCTGCAACATCTAAAAAAAGAATAAAATCAGATTCTTTTCTTCATTTACCTTGTATCTGCTGCCATACGTCAAATCCAACTCAGTTTCTTCCATATCGAACGTAATACCAGGTGACTTGGTCATCATTTTTATGTACAATGCTTCGCCTGGCTGCACTCGGATAACGAGTTCATTTCTCTTGGCTTTGCCGTCAAATATGTCGCCCGGCACGTCTTGATATTGAATTCTGACTTCAGCCTTTCTCTCATTAAGTGCTGAAAAATTACAGAACGTTCTTATATGTGTAAAATTTTCATTTAACTGTAAATAAGTTATGCAACATACCTTTGCCGCATCTAAGAATGAACGGGACTCCATCCCACCGCTCGTTATTTATTTTAAGCACAGCCATTGCAAAAGTTGGGGTGTTCGAGCCGCTAGGCACCGTTTTGTCATCCAAATAGCCCAGCTTTGCCTCTGGGTCTTTTGCATCTGGATCACCGACATACTGCCCAAGTACTACCTCATCAAGAGTTACTTCTTTCATGCATCTCAAAACCTTCACCTTTTCATTTCTGCAATGAGCAAAGAAAACGTTAACCACATCTTGCGAGTCACTATCTGCTGCACGCTCAAGTCGCGTCATTTATCCGTACCTAATATCGTCAGGATGGCACGAAGCTGGCTTTTCCATAGCGACAAGCGAAAGTATCTGCAGCAGGTGGTTCTGCATAACATCCCTAATAATCCCGAATTCGTCAAAGTAACCGCCTCTTCCTTGAGTGCCGAACGGCTCCTTAAAGGTGATCTGTACGGAAGCCACATTCTCGCGGTTCCAGGTGGGACTAAATATGCGGTTGCCAAAGCGCAGCGTCATCAAATTTTGCACCATCTCCTTGCCGAGGTAGTGATCGATACGGTAAAGCTGTTCCTCCCTGAACAGCGAGGCCAGGTGATCCGACAGCATTTGAGACGACGCGGCATCTCGACCGAATGGCTTCTCGATGATTATCCTCGTCCAGCCTCTGTGGGCGATTAAAAACCGTTTTAGAAAGATCACGTTTCGTATTATGAAATCTTTTGCACGAGCATTAAGATTGACTAAAATCGATGTTATCAAGGAACTGATAAATTATAATTTGAAGTGCCGTTATTTATATTATACATTTGACGTACAACAAGATGATAATGAAATCGTGAAAAGATAAACGTTATAGTACTTATAGTCAAAGTAAAAAAAATTGAAAGTTTCCATAATTTTCTTCCTCTAAATGCAAAAACAATAATTAGAGACGAATAAAATATACGGTATTGTACTTTACTATTAAAAAGTGTTTGCAAAACTCTATAAAATAACTCGAAAACATAATTAGTCATCCGTCCCGCAGAAGCTACTCACTTCTGACCCATGCAGGTATGCCTGATGTGTACGGTAACAGTCTCGAAAACCGAGGGTGGCAGTGCGAGGTAAAACAGTCGATTGGCGGACTTTCCCTTCTCGTGCTGTTCAATTTTTCTGTTCAACTCCGCGAAGTCGTTCGCGCAGTCGTAGGAACCGGCCATGTAATGGTTCAGCTTCCAAAACTCCTCGTAGCGGTCTTTCTCGTTGGGATTGACTTTCATGTAGGGCTCGCACTTCTGCCGCAGCTGCTCGACGGTCAGCTGACTGCGCGCGTATCCGTAGAAAGTCGTTGCATGGGGTAGCAGATTGTCTCGGAAGAGCCACCATAGCGTTGGGTAGATCTTCTTCTTTGCCAAATCTCCCTGTTGGGAACAATGAGGTTTTTTTTGAGATTTTTCCTTTTTCGTGATTTTAGACTAATACGATTGTTAAAAGGCTGTTTTTCAACCTTGTAAAACGATTATAAGGTCGGATAAAGAAATTGATTCTTTTGAATAGCAAATTGACTATTAAACTTGAAAGCAAAATACTTTTTGTTAACTATCTCATTCTAATGGTTTTCTTTTAAGAAGCGCAGTTTAGACAAAACCCTTAATGATCTGAGTGCTGCTCTGCTGCAAAATAGTTTTATATCGAAGATGACGTATCTCGTAATTAAAAGCATTCGGTTTATGACTTTGTAATGGAGCTTAAAAATAGACTTACCGAAGCTCCGAGGGTGACGAAAACGTGAGGAAACAGACTGTCGAAATGCGTGCCCTCAAGATGGTCCATTTCCTCTGATTTTAGGGACTGTCGGATGTACACCAGGCCTTCCTCAGTCGAGGTCCCTGTTAAAATTTCAAATCGCGAAAAGGTCAGTGATTTATTACCTAATTTTTCATGGATTAGTCTGTTTTCATTTTTGTAAATTTTATGCATGCCTCGAAATTTTAATTTACAAAGGCTTATTACTTTTTCAAATGTTACCGAGAAATTAAAGTGCTAAGTTAAAGTACTTGAGTTTTTTTTTTAATTATACTCATCAGCAAAGTTTTAATAACAAGAAAAGCGGAATATTCCTTCAGCTTTCCATTGTTAGTTTAAAATATAATAAAAATATGAACTTAAGGGGGTGTAAGGGGTATCTATGCTTTATATGTAGAACGCACATTGCACTTGTCCCAATTTCTCATTGAATTCTGGCGAATCTGTCGATTTTCTCTCTGCAACGTGCCTCATTTCCACGTAAAAAAGATCGGTACAAAAAAGAAAACTATAATTTTCTTTAAAAACGAATCAAAGGTACACGGAAATCACCATCCCTCAATCTTTCCTTCCAAGAAGTAACTAAGTTCGTAACTTAAACAATTTTGCAACATCATCGACTTTCAAGAAACAAAGCACAACAAAACATGCCATCTAAATCTTAATCGCAAAAATAGCATTATCGAAATATTCAGTCACACCATGATCCAACAAAACAGGTTCGATCTCTCCCGGGAAAACATCGGTGCGATATTGAACTTGACATCGAGTTCAGCGAGCGCGCGAGATTATGACGATTTTTGTTATTCGAACATTCGCTCTCTCGCTCTCTCACGCGCCCGTCTCCGAATAATACGCATCGATCGTCCGAGGCACACATTAATTCCACGTGCGAAGCGGCCGGTCGCGTGTAGCGAGATATCGGTTGTTGCGCCAAGCAACGGAGAATCTTAAAAGCGCAGGAACGATAAAGCCTGGAAAAATTATGATCGCGTGAGCAGCTGACTTTTTTTTTTGGTAGCTACGCTGCTCGGATTGACGTTGCGTTAGATTGTAAAAACTTTCTGACGATCGTCACACGCGGGAGAAAGTGTTAACGCGAAGTCGTGTATCGAATTATGAAGGTTTATTGTCGACGATTAATTGGTAAACATTGTAACGCGTTGTTTACATTTAGCATTTAAAGTATAAAAATAATAAGAATTATTCTATTTTTAAAGCATTCGATCGAATTAAAAAGTTTGTAGTTTCGATTAATGGCTTTGAAGTGAGTAAAGGCACTTCCCGTATTGATTAATGTAATAATACATGAAGAACGAGGTTTCATCGCGTAAAATTACTTATAATACTAAGTACAGGTCAACAGAAAAATTATCAAAACATGAACAACTTCCGGGATAATTATAAAATACACATGATGTAATTATGCACGTAGATAACTTCCACATTCTTACCGCATGATGATTTACGAATTTTTACAAAACCTTGTATTTATAAATGACATTGACGGCGCATGAAAATGAAAGTATCCTAATATCCGCAAGCCTTTGCGAAACGCATGAAGAAAGAACTTTGAAATAAAAGTAAATTATTGCACATAATAAATCGCGTGCAAACGAAAATTACGTAAAATTTATCAGAACTTTGAAGTTTATTCAAAGAAAAATTTAATTACACCTCTACGTGTCATTAGTCAACTAAAGTTGTTATTGTTAACTTAAATTTTTTTTTTAAACTCCCAATTTCATAATGAAAACCCATTACAACTTTGCATCTAAAAATAAAAAGCAACGTCCTGAAAGTACAAACAAACGCCCAACACACCACCAGCCGACATCCCTAACCAAACTCGAAGGACAAAAAGAAAAGGTTCGAAAAGACACTCACGGTACACCGGCCGGTGATTCGCTTTGCCGTTCTGCTGCGTCATCTTGCTTTTGCTCTCCTCGTCACTTGACACACTAAAAATCGAACGACTCCTCTTCTAAAATCTACGGTGGAGGTGAGTTATGTCTCTCGTCAACGAGGCACCGCACGCAACTGTCGTTCCCGGAGCGACGTCGAGTGTGTAAGCACGCCGCGGAGTAAGAGTGTACGTGAGCGTGGCGCGCGGCGCGGTTACATCCAGCACGTGGTCTCGCGGCGATTGCTTAGAAGCGGTGTGCCTCGATTCCGATCACTCGGAGGGGAGAGAAGGTTAAGGTGATGTTTGCCGCGAGATGTTAGCTTGAGGACGAGTGGTTGTAGCCAGGACTGCTTGTTTACAATACGGAATTTGTTCTGGATTTCGTTGTATTAATATTGGTTGGTTTCGCGGCTTGCGTTATCGACGACGTCGAAGAATTGAAATTTAGAAAAAAAGGAGGAAGCTCGACAGAGAGGTAGGGAGATTTAGTTTTATTTCTATACTGAAGTATAACATCACTGTCAGCTGGCAGATGTTTCGAGGACCGGAATTAGATAGATTTTTACGTGCTTATTGTTGTAACGTGACTGTATAATGGGAGTGAACGTAATGTAACTGGACGAATTAAAATTATTTTGACAATTACATTACAAAAACTTTTTCGGAATTTTATTGCGGCAACGCGTTAAAAAATAAATTTTGATTTTAAGAATGTATTTTAAGTAGTTTTTAAATAGTCGCCATCTAAAATTTGAATTTTTTAATTTTAACAAACTGATTTTGTTTTTTTAAAGATTTTAAATTTATGACTTTACAACTATACGAAAAATTTATGATGATTCTGTGTGCGATGCTATAAATTAATACTGTGCGTAATGATTTGTCAATGAAACATACGACCTTCGAAGGCCACGCGAATTGATTAGCGATATCAAGTTGTCACTTTTGCATTCAATACCTTTCAAGAATCGTCAAATAAGGAACGAAATTTTATGTTTAAGCAAATAAATTATTTGATTTAAGCTTTTCTAAATTACTTTATTTACAGAATCTGTCAAGACCATCTGTTCAGTTCAAAGACTGCGGAATTGAAATGTTCAAAATATAAAAAAAAATTATTATTCAAGTGTAATAATACATATTTTTTGACTTAAACAATGAATTTAATAAATCTAAAAAATGATTTCACCATCGCAATGTCAGTATAATGTCAAACTACCGCCATTGCTCAGCAGATTTTTAATCGTTCCGATGAATAACTCTGAAAAAAGATATGATCTCTTGAAAAAAAAAAACTTACTCTTAACAATGTTACGAGCGAGCAGACCTTAGTCAATTATTTTACCCGTTTCAATTATAAATTTACATTAAAAACGCAGATAAAAAAAACTTTAAATTACAGTACATCTCGTTATGACTTAGGTCATCTTCACAACAGACTCACTTTTTTTACCTCAAAAAAAAAAAAAAAAACTCAATTTTCATAACCAGAAAAAAAAACCAATTACACTTTTAACAACTCTTCCGATCATTAGTTAAGAAATACGCTGAAAAACATCTAAAACAATAGCAAAGTTTACGGAAGTAAGGAGCCGCATGATTTGCAAGCTCATTGACATCACTCTGCACGTAACCGCTTCCGAGCGAGGAGGAAAGTTATTACGCATTCGAACGCACTCGATAGCGATGCGCTCCGTTTCGCTCAGTGGAAAGTTTGAATGTATCCGTCCGATCGCGCTCGGAATTCGGTCAAAAAGTCGACACGGCAAGGTGAACGATGTGCCGATCGTCAGCTGATCGTTGACTGCACGAGGCCATAATCACGTATCATCAGAAAATTCTGACCTTTTTCTAAGCCTAATTACATCGGCTAAACTTTTCCTTGTACGTTTTCTGGATGACTAAAAGAGCAGAGATAATTTTTGTCGGGCATTTAAGTTGCGTATATAACGGCGATTTTCGTAAAAATAATGTTATTCTATAATAATAATTGATCAAGTCTCATTGCACTTGACCATGAATTAATTACATTTAGAAACTAAATCGCAGTCGACAGATGTAATGATCTTTCGTACGATTCTAATACCTGCACACTGACCGTAAGGATGGGATTTTTTGCAAATTAATAACGCTTTAGATGCGCTGCTGATGTTATTGCATAATCGTACGATCGCGCGTCTTATCCATTTTCATAACGAATTTCAGCTCCGCGATCCTTTGCTTTGTCATCTTGTATTTACCGTACGTTTGAAAATGAACGCCGACTAGTATATAGATGCAATTGAAGCGCAATTCCGGTGAGCGATTTAAATTTCCAAATTAATAAAAAAAAAAATTGTAAAAATCGAAAAACTTTTAAAGATTTATTACGTTTATAATTATAATTTATAATATTTATAATTTATTACGTTTTCGTTTTTCAAATGAAAACGTAATGTTCCAACGCAGTTTTTCGAGGATTCAAGAGATTTGTTATTACGACTGCAAACCGTGAACGGCGAACTTTGCAGCAATAAGACAAAAATAGTGAAATGATCGTACGAGGTGCCAATGATGAATTATGGAAGAGGTCACGTGGACGAACTGTGCGCGAATATTTTTTCTCGACTCTTCACCTGCTGCGCTTGTAAACATTTAAATAACGCCGAGGCATAACTATTCCCCCGATTTTCATGCCGCGTGCATTTATGCGATGCAATTTTATTTAATTGTCGGAAAGACTTTAATTGTTGGTTAAAAAATGCTTGAATCGACAGTTAATGAAAGTCGTTCATTTAATGATCTTTAAGCATTTCAATATAATTGAATTAATTATTCGATCGAAAATTCTTTTTCTAAATTTTTGATTATCCGCGTAGTGTAACTCATTCTTAAGGTGAATTGCCTCACTTTATAGCTCTATCTCGAAGCTCGCAGTGTTCAATTTCAATCTTAAAGTAATTATCTTAAGATTGAAATTGTACACCGCAGCCTCGGAGTCAAAGAATGAAACTCGCATACGACATCAACTAAAAATTATTTTTTTTAATTCCTCTAATTTTACATCCGACGAAAGACGAAGTTTTTTCAAATTTTTAATTATTTACGAAGTTCTTCGCGACATTATGTAAAGAAAAGAAGCTAAAATAAATTGCATAAAAATTTGTAATTCAAAAAGTTCATGATCATCGTAGATCTAAAAGAACAATATCGATTGATTTGCAATCGTAACTTTTAATTAGTTTGAAATAATGTCGTAGATCTAGATAAGTTTTAAAAAAACTGCAGTCACGTTGCACTTTCTCAAGAAAAAATAGTGCAGGTGTATTTAAAATTTGTTCAAATTATAAATTTACGCTTAAATAGTTTTATTTATCAACAGGTGGTTTCAAGTACTTTTTATATTGTTCGATATTATTTATAATTTTGTCGTAATAAAATACAATTTTATGTACCAGTTTAAATAATCAAGCCACTCATAAAAATGTCAAGAATATTTAAAACCTGTACAGTGCTATAAGTTCGAAAAGAATTTCATTTGCTTGCAAAATTTTGACTAAGCAGTTTCATTTTACATTGTGACGTATATATCAAGCACCAATTAAGATATTACGATTTTTTTCATTCCACCATTCACAAACCGAGGATTAATCAAATTGTTTTAAAATAAATTCGGTAAAAAATTAAAATAAACAAAATGATATCTTAAAAAAATCTAGCATTTATTTTTATTTGATTATTTAAAGTACTCTCTCATATCAATTTACTTAAAATTTTCTCGAAGATCTACCCATCTTACCGTCAATAAATCTTTTACCCTAACAATCTCCTCTGTCTTACCTCGTCATTATTGACGACCAAATCCGCGAAAGGCTGTCTTCTCCTTCCCGACCACAAACACCAACTACGGACAAACTACAGCCAAAACAATAATAAAACCAAAGAGTCCGCTCGACGGCGCGATCGTCGCGAAATTCCGAAACTCACTGCCGCATATCGTCGAGATGAGCGTCGTCGCCGCGTCGCACACTGCACCCGAAAAACTAACTCCAAACTGGCCGAGAGGCTCACCTGACGGCGAGGTTTTGCTTCCGCGCGGAGCTCAGCTGCCTAATCCCTTTCGGCTGAAAAGCGTGATTCGCCGCGGCTCCTCTCTTCCTTCTCTGTACATTTTCCGCGCTTCGCTCGGACGATAAGTGCGCGTCGAACGAAAGGTGGGGATAATTAACGTTTTCTTTTTCTTCTCCTCGTCATTTTTTACTTTCAGGATGACACTGCGAGGTGGGCTGATGAGGCTTCTTGGAGCTAAGTCGGAGCTTTTTGAAAGGGGGTGGATTGAGACTTTTGGGGATTGCGGCGGAGGGAATTATTTTTACGGCGTGTAATACTGATTTTTAAACGAATTAAAAGTATATTCTTTCGAAGAACATTTTTTATTGGTCCTTTAATTAAGTATTATGGATTTTATTTTGGTACCACTTTGGAAGATGGGTACACAGGCGGGTTTCATTGATTATAAATCTGTGATTACAATTAAAATATTCGAGAACGGCGGATCTAATTACTTGTCCCATTTTTCCTACAATATAATTTTTTAAAATAATTTCCCGTCATTTTGAATTTGTAATTTTGATTGTAGATTCGTAATCTGTTATACAAAAACTCCTAAATTCCCATTTTTATCTTGGTGCAAATGTTTCATATAAAAGTAATGTTTTTTATTATAATACTCATTTATTATAAAATATAATTACTTTTGTATATTTATTAAAATCTGGGTAGCAAGAAAACAAAAAACTGAACTTCAAGATCATAAACAATAAGAAATCGTCGGTTTGGACTCGGAAGCAAAGTGTACAAAAGTACAAAAATTATTATTTTTATGGTGTAAATGAAGTTTTTTTTTGTGTTTTATTATTATACGCTAAAAATAATTATCAATTTTGAATTCCTTGTTAAATTCAAAATGTTTTGTTATCTCATCGAAGATTGAGAAAAGGGAGTTTTGGTTCCGTTTCCTTTTAAAGCAGTAAAATTGTAAATTACTTCGTTTAAAAATTCTTTTTTAAACGTTTCCTACGATTATGCTAACAAATTTTACACACCATATCCTGTAGTTTTACTAGTCATTCTGGTTGATGCTCTATAATATTTGTAACAGCGATGACGACAATGCAAAAGAAGATTATTCCCGCATTAAAAATTGCAAATTTGTAGTTGCTTAAAAATTATTTTCAAACTATTTCCATAGATGAGGATTTAAATGAAATTAAGATTTTTAAAATATAGAGTAAACTTAAAATTTATAATTTTATTGAATGATGTTCGAAGATTTAATACGTCTCGTTAAAGACTCGCTAATGAACAATCGAAACTGAAAGTGACAAAAGAATTTATTAAAAACGGCAAAGCTGCAAGTCACCTTGACTTTGACTTTGAAGCTACTTCTAATGCTAGTTGCATTGAAATGTGAGATGATCTTTTACATATCTACACATTACGGAAAAGAGTATAGAATACAATGAGAGGCTACCCACTTTTTTACATAAACGGAGTGCATCAACCGGAAAGCAATAACTTGTCAATTGTATTTATAACTTTACTTAGAAACTTTACCTTTGATTTTATAAAATAATTATTGCACTGAGAGAAAAAGTATAGTAAAAATTACAAATAATCTTGTAAAAATTACCATACTGTCTAGTAAAGCCGTCACAAACTGTGAAAACCCAAAAATTTACTATACTTTATAAGAAATCTTATTATACTGTTTGGTAAATTTTCCTACAAAGTATGGTAATTTTTTGGGTTTTGACAGTCTGTGGCGGCTTTACTAGGCAGTATTGTAATTTTTACTAAACTTTTCTCTCAGTGTGGAATCATAGATTTTTTGTCAGCTATATTAGAAAGAATATAACGCAAAACGAAGGACAAACCGTTTCACGCCAAAAATTCAGAGGAATTTGATATAAAAATAAAAAACCATTGGAACTAGCTCATGTAGCCAATCTATTTCACGTCATTAACCAATTTTTTACATGACCGTGGCGATTTACAAGAAATATATACCTGCGTATCAATCGGTGCTTCACTTCCTTTCCGATATACGCGCTTGCAAGATTTACGCAACACTCGTGCGAGCGATCGGTTACTTGTTACAGACCGCTCCGGCCGTGAACTACATATTTTTGTTTAAGGGGAAATTTTCGCTGTCGTTACTATGTGGAAGAGGGGCCATTTGCGAGTGATTAACCAGCTATTTTTTATTTATTTATTAAATCAGAAACATTACATAAGTAATTTACATAGGTGAAAAATATACCTGATCGTAGGGCTGCTTACGGATCTTACTTACTAACTTACATACTAATGTATAACATTATAATATAATACAAGAAAAGTACAAATTGCAGTCCATCTCAATATGTATGGTGAAACAATTCATGTCTGAGATACTCAACTTGTTTCTTAATTATTATTATTCAAATTTTTATTTTCTTATTTATTCGAAATTACCCACTTGCAACGACCCAGTTTTTTAGTTTTCTCTTTATTATTAATTTGTCATAAGGGATACTTTTCAATTAATTTGGCAAAGAGTTGTAAGTCTTGATTGCGCTGATATAACAATTTTTATTACTTTTAGTTTTATTAACTCTTGCTATCTGTATACTCTTCTTTCTAGTATTTTATTTGTATGATTAAATATGTATGTAAGTATTTTAACAAACAAAAAATGGAACTACAGCTTGTTAACTCTCTGTATACAGCATTCAATTTACCGAAGCTGCCTTAGCGTTATTTTAAAATTTGTCGATAACGATAATAATAACAAGATTATTTTTACAAAAAAAAAAGACAAAAAATATTTTTTATCTATTAGAAAATCTACATTTAATAGACAGATTGATAACAACTTTTTCATCCAACATTCGATTATTACCCTCAATAAATAATAAATAATGCGAAAAAATGTCAAAGTCCAAAAAAAGAGTAGGGCGAAATATAAACGTAACATATCGAAAATTGCATTATCACGTGTATCGTGCGATTAGTCCACATGACGCGTGGCGTGACGACTCGTGACATATATATAATAATGAGAAACGCAAGATTCTGATATGCGTATACTTTTATTGTTTATTTTATCTTATAGCGCTGTTTTTAGTTCTTTATCTTTCACTTTTTCCACGCGCTCCTACATCGTATACCGATTTTTGCAACGTGTGTGAGTATGTATATAGTAAGCAGGTATTATACAAGCGGAAAATAAAAAAAAATGAATTTTTTTTCATTCGTAAATCTTATAGGTTATATATGTAGAAGGTGCAGCACAAAGTATTAAAATTCATATCAATGTTACTATGGATTAGCATGGAAACGATTTTTTATTTTTGTATGATTTTTCACATTGTAATTTTGTGAATTCAAAAGATTTATTATCGTATGACGATTTTTCATACACTTTTTATTCGATTATGCGGCTTGCTTCAAGGTCCCTTGAATTTTTACCTTTCTACTCGCTTATTTGTCAATGAAGGATTTATGCTCTTTTTTCCGACGAGTAGTGTTGAAAAAAAAAATTGATGTGTTATCATTTTTATGCTCATACTTCTATAAGATAATTACGGAAAGTTCTAGTTTTTAATTTTTTCATACTTTATTATATTCTTTCTCTACCTAACATTTTTTTAGTTTTTGAACGGCTTGATCGAATGATTTATAACATTATAAAATAAATACAACTAAATTGTTAAATTAATAAAAAAATGCAAATCAGATGTTGAATAAATTAATTTTTCGATCTTAAGCGCATTAACAAGTTTGCGATAAAACGATAGCTTTTATTTCCGCGGTATTATCTTATTTAACGCGTCGGCGATTCATTCAATGTAGATAAAAATGCAAGGGCTTAATTTAATTTGAGTGACGAGTTCACTCTTCAAAATTGAATGAACTTTCTCAATGGAATATAATGACTGATGTTTGTCTCGAGTACTTTTCAACTTTTGTTTTTAATAAAAAGTTTTAAATCTTTAATTTTACGACGGTTAATTACTTTCTAAAGTTTAGAAAAAATTCTTATATTTTAAAAGACGTGCAAAAACCGAAAAGATTTCTCGATGAATCAACGAAAAGTAAAAATGAGTTTACAGCAAATTTGCTTCCTATTATCAGATATATTTAAAGCATTTTAAAAATAGTACTCACTTCTACACTTTGTAGCCATTGTGATAGTTTTCTTTCTTGAATTCTTGACCATAAGTTTTTATCAAAATATATTCTTATTATCTGCTTCTTTCTCTAGAATCTTCCAGCGTCCGCTAAAGTTGGAATGTTATCTCCAAATCTATTCGGAAATGAAAATTATATTACAAACATTACGCAATACGAAGTAAGTAACCGAAGTGTTTACATCAAATGTAACATGCATACATAAAAACAAGAAATTCAGTTTTTCTGATAAAAGCTTTTTAAATTAATAGTTCCACGTTCATTTCAGTGCAATTTAATTGTACGTTCTTTTTGCTAAGTTCTTTAAACCTCTTTATACAGCAAAACTAATACTTATGCACATAAATTTGTTAAAAAAAAGCGAATTCCTACCACCAGAATTAGAAGTCTAAGGAAGCCAGACGAAAAGCCGACCGGCCCAGCTTGACTCAGAGGTTTCAACTGTCCGGCAATCGAATTTCCATAATCGCCCTTCCTCACCGCACGCGCCAACAACGCACGAGACCTTGCGCGTAGACTCTCTTGTCCTCGATTTCTTCGTCGCACTTTTTTTCGCGTCGACTTTACTCTGATCTATAGGCTTCCTTGCACTCTACACACGCGTCGTACACACCCACGAGGCTCGTTCCTACATTTTTTTTCATTGAGAAAGACATGTGCTATTTTTGGAGAGGAAAGCAGTTAAAATACTGTTTTTTTTTTTTTTTATTAAACCTGTATGAATAGTTTGATAAACATGTTTATTTGACTGACTTGCTTTTTGCACCGTTTACTAGCCTGCGCGCGTTTTCTAAAGTGTGCAAAGTCGCTGCTGGAAAGGGTCGTCTGCTGCCATCGAACGTCTGTTCCATAAAGTTCAATCCGAGACATACCTCTTTATGTTATGTACATAAGTAGGTATATAGATCTGTATATCTAGATTTGAGATCTGACTCAGATCATCTGAGTTGGTGTGGAAACCTCGTGTACCGAAGTGTACGGGCTGGCTGGTGGAGTTACCTATTGTAGATAATAATCGGGTGCTCGAAAAATAATGGTGTAGCAGAAAGGATTTTGTATACTCTTTTAGTTTTTCTAATATTCGAGTATTAAGAAGGATTACGTGGATATTGTATAAAATATTTATCTACAGTAAGTATCCTATTTACGGATCGCAGCTACAGTTATTGTATAAATTTGTTATGTTATTTTTATTTACATAATATAATAAGAACTGATGTGAACCATAACCTAAAAATAATTAATTTTTACAATATATTGTTCAACCTAACAGATAAACAATTTATACTTTGGTGTTTCTAACTAAATTAATACCAATTAGAATTTAGATGTTTATTGATGCAAAAAATAATTTTTTAAATATAAATAAATAAATTACAGAAAATGAGATTTACTAGCTGGTTGTCAGCTACGCATGCACCAAAAAAGGGAAGGCATCCACAACCACCCGATAAGACCGCTTTTAAAGAAATATTGCCATTAAAATTGAAAGAAAGAGTTTCAGGAAAGTCAGATAAAGCAAGAGGTGAAATTAACTTCATTTATATAAACTTATTAAAATATAAATTTCCTTTCAGTTGATAATAAATAATCATTTTTTTCAGAGGGTGGTTGTTTACTTGAATTGTATGCAGTAATTAATTGTTTACAACAAAACGAGTACGAAAACAAATTATGCCAACAAGTTGTGGACAAGTTCAATAACTGTTATAGCAAGTACGTGGTAGGCAGACGTGCATCTAAAAAAGCACAAGAGCGAGGTCTTCTGGTGCCTGGAGAGAAGAATCTTACTTACAAACAAATAAAAAAATTATTTATTATGCGTCCTATTCAATAAATTTGTATTTCTAGTTAACTAAATACTGAAATTGCTGTGTATTTTCTTATTTACACATTAATTTTAATAATCTTTTATTTTTTAAAGTTAAAAGAGGTGTACTAAATTAATTAAAAAAAATATTTGAGCTTAATTGTTAATATTTTAAAAATTCTCAAATTCAAATTATCAACTAGTGTTAAAAATTAGTATTAAAATAAATCATCTTATTAGGTAATTATGGAGTAGTCAAAAACAATAGCTAAGTTTTAAGTTCTTGAAACAAATTTTAAAAAATGCATTGGCAACCATTGCACAATTGTCATTTTTTTAATTTAGTTATCTCTACACAGTATTGTAGCAAATTTCTAATTACAATATTTTTTATAAAAAATACAGTGGGTAAATGCTGATAGGCAGTGGTTAGGTATTTATGTTATCAGATCACCTCACTGCGTGTGTAGTGCAGGTGTGCTATACGACTGATATTACTCACTGATAACATTCTAAGAGTCTTTTGCGCATGCGTGAGAAAATAAAATTGAAGCTCCGAGCGCGCAAAAATGTGAAAACTTAACCTATTAGTAAAAGTTATTGGCGCGAAAATGTCGCAAAGAAGCATCATGTCATTTTTTACTAAAATAAGTCCTAAAGCAGGCTCAAAAGATGAGGATAGTACTAAAATAAGTGATACGTCAACTGAAAACAGTGAATTAACTAACGCTAAAAACAAAACAAAAAAAAGTAATAAAGTAAAGTCTCCAGCCACAAAAAAATCACAAACTAATGGTACTGTCAAAAAGGAGTCGAAAACCGAAAAAAATGGCAAAAATCGAAAATCTACAGGCAATATAAAAAAATCACCACCAATAAAGAAATCTAAAACTAATAAGAAAAAGAAAGAAGCAAAAAGTGATAGTGAATCAGAAAGTGATAATGAATCAAAGTCTCCGTCAAAACAGAAAGAGGAAAGTGAGTCTGGAGAAGAACTCACGTCATCAGATGATGATATTCCTAAGGAAAGGTTTACTAGAAGTAAAATTAAAAAGGCTGCACCCACAGTATACAATAAACTAAAAAGTATTGTTGATTCTGATACTTCATCAGACGAAGAAAAAAGCAATGCTAATGGTAAGCATAAAGCAGAAGATTCTCCAAGTACGTCAAAAAAAGCAAGAGTTGATGAAGATTCTGATGATGATTCTTCAGATGAAGATTTTAATTATATTAAAGAAAAAAAGGAACTGGCTAAGAAAAACTTATCAGAAGATGATTCTGCTTCAGATGTTAATAATGAAAGTAACAGTAGTAATGATTCAGATGAAGAGGAGGAATTAGAAGAAGAAACTGAAGAAGAAGACAACAGTAATAAAAATGATACTAAGGATACTAAAAAGAAAGCTAAAACAAGCAAAGATGATCTAAATACATCTGCATCAAAAAAATTGAAAAGTTTTGCTTATGAAGAAAAATCTGATAAAGATAATGCAGAGAAAAAGATTGAAAGTAATGGTGATCATTTAGCAAAACAATCAATAAGAGAAACTGAAAAATCAATAGAGGAAAATGCTGATGGAGATAGAAAAATCAATGAGGATGATAAAAAAGAAAAAAATAAGTCAAAAAAGTCTCCAATATCAAAGAAAAAAGAAAAAGTTGATGTTATAGACAAAAAAAAGAAATCAAAATTTGTTTCAACAAAAAAGTTAGATAAGAGCATAGATGAAGATGAAAAAATGGAAATAGATAATGATGATGATAATGATAATGAAGATGATGTAAGTTCTAAAAAGAGAAAAAGGCAAAGTATTGTAGAAAATTCACCGCCATCGAAGAAAAAAGATCAAAGTAAATCTCCAGAGAAAGAAAGTATTGAAGACAGTGAGACAAAAAAAGATGATAAAGAAAAAAAAGAATCTCCAACTACAAAAAAGCCAGGTTCTAATGGGGTTGCTGCATTTGGAAAAACTAAACAAGTAAATGAAAGCCTTAATTATAATCCAGCATCATCATCATACCATCCAATTGACAATGCTTTTTGGAAAGAAGGTGAAAAAGTTCCTTACATAGCACTCACAAAAACTTTTGAATTAATTGAAGGCATTAGTGCCAGGCTAAAAATTATAGAAATCTTATCAAATTATTTTCGATCTGTAATTGTATTGAGTCCTGATGATTTATTAGCTAGTATTTATTTATGCTTGAATCAATTAGCTCCTGCATATGAAGGATTAGAATTAGGAATTGCAGAAACTAACTTGATGAAAGCCATTGCTAGTTCAACTGGAAGGACTCTTGCTCAAATAAAAGCTGAAATGCAGAAAGTTGGTGATCTAGGTAAATAAAATTTGTATACTAAATTTAGTCTATTTCAAAAATATTAAAAAGAAAGCATTTTATGATGTATATATTTTATGATTTATCTATTTAATTAACTTATATTTTTCTACGTATTTTTTATTTATTGCTAGGTGTTATAGCTGAAGGAAGTCGTTCAAACCAAAAAATGATGTTCCAACCAGCACCATTAACTGTAAATACTGTATTCACAAAATTAAAAGAAATTGCTTCAACAACTGGTACATCTTCAGGAATGAAAAAAGTAGATAAAATACAATCACTATTTGTGGCTTGTCGTCATACAGAGGCTCGATATTTAATTAGATCTTTAGCTGGAAAACTCAGAATAGGACTAGCAGAGCAATCTGTTTTGCAAGCTTTAGCTTTGGCATGTGCAATGACTCCTCCAGAACAAAAACGTCCGTTTGAAGTATTGAATGCCTCAAAGGGCATATCTTCTGATTCATTCAAACAGAAATATGATAAAACAGCTTTAATTCTTAAAACAACTTACTGTCAATGTCCCAATTACAATAAAATAATTCCAGTTTTACTAGAAAAGGGAATTGAAGAATTGCCAAATGAATGTAAACTTACTCCTGGAATTCCATTAAAGCCTATGCTGGCTCATCCTACAAAGGGAATTCAGGAAGTGTTATCGCGATTGGAAGGATTGAAATTTACTTGTGAATATAAATATGATGGAGAAAGAGCACAAATTCATATTGCAGAAGATGGGATGGTTAAAATATACAGCAGAAATCAAGAAGATAATACTAGCAAATATCCAGATATTATTAACAGAATTTCAAATACACGAAGTGAAGAAGTAAAGAGCTGTGTTTTGGATTGTGAGGCTGTTGCTTGGGACAAAGAGAAGAAACAAATTCTACCCTTCCAAATTCTTAGTACGAGAAAACGTAAAGACGCAAGTGAAACAGAAATTAAAGTACAAGTTTGCGTTTTTATGTTTGATTTATTATATTTTAATGGATCGGCTCTAGTCGAAGAACCTTTACAAAAACGTCGAGAACTTCTAAAAACACATTTCAAAGAAATCGAAGGCGAATGGTGTTTCGCAAAAAGTTTAGATGTCCATACAGTAGATGAAGTTCAAGAATTTTTAGATGAATCTATTAAAGGAAATTGTGAAGGATTGATGATTAAAACATTAGAGAAAGACGCCACTTACGAAATTGCCAAGAGATCGCGAAACTGGCTTAAACTGAAAAAAGATTATTTGGAAGGAGTGGGAGATACTCTAGATTTAGTCGTCATTGGTGGTTACATAGGCAAGGGAAAACGAACTGGAACGTATGGTGGTTTCCTTTTGGCCTGTTATGACCAAGAAAATGAAGAATACCAAAGTATATGTAAAATCGGTACTGGTTTTAGCGAAGAAGATTTATCAAAACATACAGAAGCTCTGAAAGAATGCGTCATTGATGAAGCAAAATCTTATTATCGATGCGATTCTAGTCTTCAACCAGATCATTGGTTTGAACCAAAGTTAGTTTGGGAAGTTAAATGCGCAGATATGTCCATATCTCCCGTACACGGAGCGGCAAAAGGTATTGTTGATCCAGAAAAAGGTATTTCATTGCGTTTTCCAAGATTCATTCGAATTAGAGATGATAAGAACTGCGAAGATGCAACATCTGCTCAGCAAATTGCTGATATGTACTTGAGCCAGGAACAAATTAAGAATCAATCCTCATCTTCTAATGCAACAGCAGAAGAAGACTTTTACTAAATTTTTTATTTTATTAATTTTTGAACGTATAATAAGAATAATAAAGCAGCAATAAGCATGTATAGATTAAGGGAAGCAAAAATATTCTTCTGCGAAGTAATTATTTGCATTTACAGACCATTGACTTTTGGTTAATTTTTGTAGATTTTTTGTGATTAATTAAATTATATCATTGTAAATACTATTTTTGTACGTACAAAAGTTTTGATAAGAGAAGACATAATTTTAAATTCATAAGCTTATTTATACTTTATAAAAAATTCATCAGGAAATAAGTTTTTTTAAGAAACAACCCACAAAAAACTATAAAAAATTTGTACACAATCAGTTAAAAATTTGTATGTATATACCTATTTATAGTTTTTAATAAACTGTTTAATATTTAGAAAAATATTGCATTATATTTAATTACGAACATCGTTTATAAAAATTTCAAGATATTGTATTATTTTTTATACAGACATGAAGTAATTAAATTTATGGTAAATTAGATTTATAAAATAATAGCTGTTTAAAGATGCCAATTAATTTAGAATATAAAACTAACAATTTTTTTATAATTCTATCTTTTATTCTTTTCAATCATATTCAAGCTAATTACAATGCAGTTTTAATTACATTCGGATCTATGGCTCTTGAAAAAGAAGTCTTTCATACAAAAAGAGTAGACACTGGAAGGTCACGTCGGAAGAAAACGAAATTACGACATTCTCACATTTAACATAACACCAGTGTATATTGTGTCACAACAGGAATTCAAAATATTACATTGGTGCATAATAAAATTCTATACATATTTCTTTCTCGACTCTATCTAAAGGTAAATTATATCAACTGATCTGTCCACCACCTTACTTTCTTCTGAGTCGAAACGTTTAAGCGTTTTCTTGATAAAATAGATTTGAACACTTAATTGCGTGGAGTAATAATAAAATAGCTGATTCGCAAATGTAATCAGCAACCAAAAAATGCGCTTTGACTCAAAAGAAAAAGCTTTAAATCATTCGGGTTTGACTTCGCTTGTTTTCTACATTTTAAATCATTTTTCATTCGGAACAAGCAGAAAACTAAATTCTTTAAAGCATAAACAAACTCTTAATTTTACAGTTGTAACATATGATAATATTTAATTATAATAATTCATATAAACATTATCTCTATTATATTCTTGTTACAATATTTTTATCCTTTTACTTTATCGGCTCATTAGAAGAGCGACTTCAGACGTTTTATCAATAAACGTTTCGTCATTACTGCTTTAATTCCGCTTACGTTAGTATGTAATATAATTATTTAGGTCTGAGGTCACCTTTCAACGAATCGTGTTCGCTTCTGTATTACATAAGCTATATACATACATAATGTATATAAATTTTTACTTTATATATATTACACATATATATTCTTCTGGCTCGTGTGTCTTCACATATTTTTCTCTACTTATTTCGGTGTAGGTTTCCATTCACAGAGAAAGGTAATAAAAGGTAATATGGCTTTCTTCGGGTTTTTTCTTTAAATTTAGCTATGCTCTCATTCGCTCTGGTATCGAAGAACATTTATTTCGATTTAACACTCATTTATCCTTTCATAGTCTTTGTTTACATTCAGAAAGTACTATCGATAAAATGTCAACAGACCTCTTTCAATTGTATTATCAACTCCTTTTACGTCTATGCACTGACTTTTATAAACAATTCGTATGTACAGTACTTTAAATAAAAAATATCTGTTAATTAATATAATCTACGATTTATATCTTTACTACAATAAACTTTAACTTACAAAATTTATATCAATCACTGCATAGAGCTAAAAAAGTGACGACATTGTTTTTTAAGGCCAAGGCGAATGATTTATCTATAACACTTTCTGCTCACATGTACTTTTTCAATTAGCAGCTAATATCTAATTGATTACTTTGAATATACTTAATAATATTCATAGTAATATATCATATGAATCTAGGTTTCTAAATGGGTAAGGAAAAGGACCAAGGAGGATGCGTCTTTAGACGAACATTATAATCGTGCGAAGTTTCTCGGTAGTTTTATGTCTATCTCTTGTTACCAATTAACGTTTTTATACAATAACTATATTTAAGTTGTATACACTCGACATCGAGACTTTACTCGAGCGTTTTTACATATTTGGATGGGGGAGCAGCTGCGACCTTATAAGTTTTGTTACTTATGCAATTGTTTAACAGACTTTTTCGACCTCGGTGTCGAGCGTCGCGCGCATATATTTCTCTTTTCTTAAATCTATATATATGAAATAAATGGCCTTACAATGATTTCTAGAATCATAGTGCTGAACTTGTTTTCTTTTTTTTATGTCGTTCGAGAAGAGAAGTCATCTAAAGAGGTTCGATTTTTACTTTTACCTACAGAATAGAACCCGACTCCGTAAGAAGCTTTTTATAATTTCATAATAAAGTCTATAAAAGTGTTTCTTTCACTCTTGATATTCCCTTAACTTTAGTGTGATTTTACTATATTAATAATTTTTAAGTCTAATTTATAAAAATATTAAAGATATTTTAAAAATTCTTAATTTTCGCTTAGCACTTCTATATGCTAAATTTTATACTAAAATACTTTACTCAGGCCATTACTAATTTTTATAAATTGGATTATAATTTAATTCTTAAATAATTACTTTAAAAATCTGTAAAAAACGATAATATATTTTATAAATATCTATTATACAATAAAAAGTTTTAAAAATTTACGATTAGTCAATTGTGCTTCAAATGACAGAAATTTTATAAATATTTTTCTTACTTTAAAAATCTAAATACTATACTGAACTTTGACTTCTAAATTACCTATAAATTTGAAAATCCAAAATTTATAAATTTTAGGTACGAAAAATTCGATTTTTCCAGTATTTGCTATCAGCCATTATATTTAGAACATTTACAGATGACTTCCACAACTCGAAACGTTGTAGTAGAAAATACAAAAAAACGACTTTACGAAAGGCTGAAAATGCATAGACAAGTTGGACACTATATTTCTGTTTCAATTTTCTTCTATTTAAATTTATGAGCTATTTGATAACTGAACAAATAAAACAGTTTTATAGTCGTATTGCACTCGGAAGATAACATTTGTTAAGATTAAGAAAATTAAAAAAATGTTAAACTTACATTGCTAAAATAAAAGTTTTTGAACATTTGGTACCTGAATCTAATATATCTACACATCGACTTATTATATCTTTAATCCTTGAGATTGTATAAAATTGAACGAAAAATATGTTTAAACCTTTTGTCTTTTTCTATCTAATATATTTTTACATGTATACTGTTTAATACACATACATTGAAATTTGTCTTTTTAGTTTGCACCTGCTTTTCCTAGTGATTATTATTTCTTTTACAATAGCACACACTGTTAAATGTAAAAAGTGCGCCAAATACAAGTTATCAATTGCGAATCATTTATGTTTTCACCTTTTTTGAAAAGGACTCCGAAGATTAATTTTATTCTTATTTCATTGATTTAATTTTACTAACAAATGTTTTGTTGTAAAATATTATTATTTTCGTATGTTTTTATTCTTAATTCGTGGACCTCATTAATTCACTTATTTCTATAAGTTGGAGAATGCGAGAAAAACTTTATTAAAGAATAAAAAATGGTATATTTTAAAATATGATTAAATTGTATATATTTATTTATATTAAACAATTAAAATAAATTTTGATCTTTTTAATTTCATTGTTTTTCACACTTTTAATTTATTGTTATAAACAAAATTAAAGTAACATTTATAACAAAAACAATAACTTTGGTACTACAACAAAAATAATTTTTTAGAACTAAGAAAATATTCTGCAATATCTTTGTATGCATACAAAATTTTATATTCTTATTAAATAAAGTTTCAATACTTTTAAAATAAATTTAATCGTAGTTCTACCGTAAAATTACTACAATTCATAATTTTTGCATCTTGCATTACTCTTAATGATTTTTACATGCACTTACATTCTAATAAGAATGTATTGTTGAAAGTTGGAAACTTTCAATGCAACCAAAGCTCATTGAAGAAGTGTTAAAGCAGTTATAATTATATATATTAATAAAAATATAATTTGAAATTACTTAAACTAAATTAAATTTTAATAAAAATTAACGAAAATTCAAATTATTGAAAAAAACATTGTTTCTGAATGCTCATTAAAAATAAATATTTTATAAAATAATAATTTGAATAGTGAATTGTAAAAATTGTGTTAAACGATTATTTTAAAGTATTTTAAAACTCTATGTTTTACATTTTAATTAAACACAAAAGTTTTTAAGTTGTTAAAATCTCCAACTCTTCTTTACACAGCTGTAACTCACTATGTAAAACTTTTGGTATCAGGAGATCCCACGTTTTTCTTTTTTAACATGTCGAAGCGAGATTGCTGCAATTTGACTCTTTGTTCTTTTTATTTTGGTTGTAAACAAAATTAACGCTTACATTGGTTTCATGATTCAAAGCGCATTATGTATATTATACGTGATGCTATATCACCGTTGTCATTATTAGAACTTTAGATTCGTATTCGCGCAAGTTTATGGGCGAAAGATCGGTAACTTAGCTAGACTGCAGACTTCGGTTTCGCTCATTTTTACCAAATTAAGATTACAAAATTTATCACTGTAACTTTGCGCAGGACTCCAATAAGTTGAGTAAAAATGCGTAAAAAATGTATATATCCTTTGGATATTTAGTAAAATAAAATACGTAGATTCCGATAGTTCCAAACTTGATTTGATAGCACTCTAGTAGTACATATTCAATTCAATTTTTTCGAAAATCCGATTGGTCTAAATATAGAAAAAATCTATTACATTTCCTATTTTTTCTCAAGTGTGAGTAGACTTGCTATGCATGCTGTTAATGCATATTAAACTATCAATCACAGATTGTAGTATCTAATACACACATCGCTTTTCATCAAACTCAGTAGAGCCCTTAATGAAAGAAGGAAGACATATATGTAAAAGTCAATTTTGAAAAAAATTATGTGTAAAATCAACTTGATCAAATTATTTTGATATAATTACTAAAAATGATGAATTATACTTTAAATTATTTTTTAAATATTAACAGATTGCGAATATTATTATAATTTTATAAATATTTTTAAATTTTAAATATAAATGTTCAATTTGTTATATAAAACATATTTTTTAGAATATATTTTTGTTTTGCACATTTACTTTTATATTATGTCTCTTTTTTCATTATTTTAGTTACATATTTTAAGTCCAATGATCGATCTCAATAATTATAATATTATCATCTCCAATTTTTTAATTGTCTACTAGTGGAAAAGCAGTATTGTTGTTTAATAAACAATATCTAAAAATGAAATAAACTGTTGAAATTGAAATATATGTTTTTCATGGAATAACACACAAAACCCAACTCATAATAAATAAAAGAAATATACAAAACTAATTGTGATTGATTTCAATCTATGCATCTCTTTTACAGCAATGAAATTGTTAAAAACAAAAAAATGAATAATTATTAATCGTTTCACCGGTATTGATGCAAACATTGTGAATTAATAAAATAATATATACCTAAAAAGTATTAAAGCAAATGTATACAGTAAAGAAGTACTCAGATTTAAGTATCAGGTTTCGAAATTCCATAAATTAAATATAGTATATTCTCGAGGGTGCAGCTAACAAGCTTAAGGAAAGAAAAAATAAGCAGAGTAACTCAGGTAATAAAATTAACTCAATA
Source organism: Ormyrus rosae (assembly GCA_035047165.1). Lineage (NCBI taxonomy): Eukaryota > Metazoa > Arthropoda > Insecta > Hymenoptera > Ormyridae > Ormyrus > Ormyrus rosae. Next base: position 3,614,359 of record JAWWML010000031.1, on the reverse strand, counting down.
AACCGAATTATCGAACTTTTCCATTAGTAGAACAATCCGACGTGCTGCAGCCTGTAGTTGGCGTCTGCTCAGTAGGATGCTAGCACCCCAGGTGGCGTGGGTACGACGACAGTATGCTGAGGTAGGGCAACAGCGGGCGCGGGTGGCGGTGCCAGCGGGTGACCAACAAGCACCGCCGCAGCGGCGGCAGCCGCTGATGGCAGAGGCAGAACCGGGGCACCGCCTGCCGCTGCAGCAGCGGCTGCCGCTTGTTGTCCTGCCAGAGCTGAAGCAGCGCTGCTAACCTGCGTAGGTGGACCCTCGGCTGCGTGTTTCCGCAAATGTCGCAACATATTGCCTTTCTCCACGAACGTCTTGCCGCAGTCGGGGCAGCTGTGCGGTCGCTCGTCCGAGTGCGAACGTCGATGGCTTACTAAATGACCCTTGCACATAAAGTCTTTCGGACACAAATCGCAACGGAACGGCCGCTCGGCCTGACTGCCCTTGTTGTGCGAGCGCATGTGGAAAAGGAGGTTGCCCTTCAAGGGGAAGCTCTTGCCACACTCCGTGCATACGAACGGTCTTTCGCCCGTATGGCAACGCATGTGGTTGATTAGGTGTTCCTGTATGAAAGATACCGAGAAAATAATTAGATTTTTTTTTTGTAAATCTAAGCACTGAATAAAAATTTACGTGCCTTCTCTAAAGTTTTTAGGGATAAAGTAAAAATTCACAAGGCAAAAATACTTGTAAAAATTAAGTTTTATTTCAACTAGGCTATATTTTAGAAGAGAAAGAAGCCACTTATTTGTAAATAAAATTTTCATAATTTGAATATGGAGTAAATAATTACTAGTTTTTTTATATACCTAATCAATAAATTATTATATCAAATTTCACAACAAGCAAGGCGATATTATTCTGAGATAAAAGCTTGATATTGTCAAAAAATTATGTGTACCCAAAAAGTAGTAGACTAGACTAATAATGTATTGTGAACGACATGCGCTGATAAAGTTAATTTCCGAAATTATAAAAAATGTTTAAGATTTCAGCTACTAATAGTCTAAAAGCAATGGTTACTTTTGTTATAATTAGCTCATATTAATAAATAAAATTATATTAATAACCAAAAGTCCTATAAAATAAAATTGGAAAAATTAAATTTATAAAGGTGATAAATTTAAGTAGTAATATCGAAATATGTTCATACCCGCATGTAAACATGTATCACACTGGTATTAAGCTTAATTAATGATTATTTATAGGATAAACATTTTTTTTCATGGCAAATAAAGTAATTTAAAAACTGAATTAGAAAAATATCTTTTGTCTTTATGAATGAACTATTTTTTTTGATCTAAAAGATGAATGAAAAAATGAACAAGATGATTCCGCATCAACGCATAATATTAATACAACTTTTTACTAAAACAATAATTGAACGGTGGTAAGTAATGAAATCAATATATAGTTAAAGTGAAGTAAAATTTAAGGCTGACAAGGTGGAAAAATGCATATTTCTCTTACCTTTCTCGTGAACGGTTTGGAACAAACGTTGCAACAGTGAGACGAGTCGCCGGTGTGCTGCCTAAGATGGTTATTGAGGTGTTCCTTGCGCGTAAAGGTGCGCTGACAGAACTCGCAGCGGTGCGGCGATTCGCCGGTATGGATGCGCACATGATTCGTCAGGTGCTCCTTCCTCGTAAAGGACTTGGAGCAGAAGTGGCAACGATGGGGCGACTCGCCTGTGTGTTGACGCACGTGATTTGTCAAATGTTCCTTCCGCGTGAAGGATTTCGTGCAATACTGGCACTTGTGCGGTGACTCACCCGTGTGCTGCCTGACGTGGTTCACCAGGTGATCCTTCCGCGTAAACGCTTTCGGACAGTACTGACAGCGGAAGGGCGTCTCTCCTGCATTTGTTCAAATTCCGGTTTCTCTCTTTTTTTTTAACTTTTTTTTTTAAGTGTATACTTTTACGCTCTCGACACAAAGGTAATTCCGACCGTCGCAAGAGGCGGGAGAAATAATTTTTGTCTCGGGAGAAAAAATTCATTTGATTGAAGAAACAAAATTTTGCACGTTAAAAAATAAAACATTAATAGGCTGCAAAATATCTTTTCTTATTTTTTAATATGTGGTTCTAAAAAATATTGTGCCATGTAACGGACAATCTAATGAATTTCTTTATTTTTCCGATTTTTTACTACGCCATTCAGACAACGGGGCATCACCTGCACAAGGCGAGTTTTGCCCAATGCAATGCACCAAGTGGCAGATCCAAATTTTCAATTTAGGTATAGTACGAATCCTCTAATTTAAACTTTCTGCACAAATTATGTGCATTTTTATGCCAAATTAACAATAAGAATAAAAAAATTAAATTCAGCAATGAAATAATATGTTTCGTTACCTGTCAATTTACATACTTCTGGAAAGAAGAATTTTTAAACTTCATGCAAATTATTCAAGTAGTAAACGCGATACATGTATCAACGCATACAAATTTCATAGATGATTTTAAAGCGTTGTAAATACTTAGTATTCTAGTTAATATTAAATTCAATAAATATATTTTTCATTATAAGATATGCTGTACTTAGTTATAAAAGTTTTTGTCAAATCAATCAAAAATATAATGAAATAATTTATGTACTCCGATCGAAATACAATAAAAATTAGATTAGTATGCAATTTAAAATAAAGTCCATATTATTCAACCAAACATTAATGATACATAACAACAATTTTAATAAGATTTGCCATCTTTGTGTATTACATTCAAGAAAATTCTATGTAATGAATCATTTAAAAAATTTTCAAATAATTTAATATGTAGAATATCCTTAAAAATGTTTAATTTTAATAAGGAAAGAGCAGTTTTGTTAATGTTCAACTAACCAGTCACAGAGATTTTTTCATATTAATATTAAATATAAGCATATAAAAAAAATTGACGAATAATTTTCACTAAATGTTAGTAAACCAAGAATAACAGAGGTATGTATGTTTTTAATTTAGAAATTCTGTTTTCATTGAATTTTAAGAACATATAAGGATTAAACTAGTGAGGTGACATTAAAAACTGCGTGTAACTTGTAAAAAAATTAAAAAATATAGGCAAATGACTAAGCATATATGAGAGCGGTGTATAAGGCAGAATTGTGATGCTTCTAATGAAGTTAGTAGGAATGATGAAATATATTGTTATGATAAGACTTTAAAACTTGATTAAAAATTCAATACTCATGTAATGTCTGAATTTTTTTTATATTTAAGCTTTAAACTCAAATACAACTTTGGAAGTTAATTTTAGTTTAATTTTTTTAGAATTTTTATAATGTGTGAACAAGAAAATATGTATAGAAGAAACTTTAGACTACTCAAAAGTGAATTCTTTGAATTTATTCTCTTTATTGTGAAGGTCTTGCTTATTAACGTAAATAAAATGAAATAAAAGCAGTTATTTGTTTTGCATGAATAAAAAACTAAACGTCATAAGCTATATTTAAATTTTTAATTAACAAAATGGGAATGTGTACTCTGAACTAATCAGTACGTGTTTATACATAAAGGTTATTATATTTAACATGCAAGCTTCGACGTATAATTAAATAGTTTTATATAGATTTTGTCATAAATAAAATAAATTACAAAAACTTAACGAGCGACAAAACCAAATTTTCTAAATAATAAATTAAAGCTAAGTGAAATAATATATTTGAAAGGCTATAAAAATGTAATAATTTAACACAAGATCAAAATGATTACGGTTTCAATAAAGAACAAAATCATTTAATAAGCCAATATAATTAAAATGTAAAGCGTATGAGTACCATCGTGGACTTTAATTAGTGAGCGATAGACAAGGAAGAAACAGAGAATAGAGTAAAAGAGAAAGTAATTGAGTTTGTTTTTGATTTTAATTTTGCCGAAGTGCACATCTCTGCCAACCGCTCTCACCTGTGTGTTGGCGGATGTGGTTAATAAGGTGTTCCTTTCTGGTGAACGATTTGGAGCAGAAGCCGCATCGGTGTGGTGACTCACCCGTGTGTTGCCTGACGTGATTCAGCAGGTGCTCCTTGCGCGTGAACGTTTTCGAACAGAAGTCACAGCGATGCGGCGTCTCGCCCGTATGCCACATAATGTGATTCGTGAAGTGCTCCTTACGCGTAAATGATTTGCCTGTAATAAAACAAGAAAACGATTTTTTTATTTACATAGTTCACAAAATATTTTATATTGTAATTTAAAGCATAGATTATTGTAAGAAAATGTTACTTTAATTTCTTTGAAAATCTGAAAGAAAACGTGAGCATTCAAAATTTATATTTATTTAATTTTTTTAATTAACTAATATTTATAATATAAAGCATGTTTTTACATTATTTATTCAATTTTAATTGCATTTGAATAAAAATAATAGAAAAGTTACTCATTCATGAAAATCTAAAAATTTGCTAAAAGTAAAATATATGATAACGGTAAAGTACTCGACAACGCTATGCAAAAATTCCATTAGTAAACACAAAAATATAGGTGTAAAGTAAAGCATCGAAAATGCCGGTCAAAGGGCACAGACTTGACTGAGAGAAGGGGTAACAAAAGGGGAACGATTGCCGATCCGTGGGAGAGAAGGGATAACTGACTAGGGGTACTGGAATGCGCGCGCGGCGAGGGGAGGATGAGGAGTGCCGATGCTTGGGGCGAGGAGAGGGAACGAGGATGACGACGACGAAGCGATCAATCCTAGCGTGAATTTTATTTTTCGCCATCGAGCTGCTGCTAGTGGCGACGCGCGATAGATTATCTTTCGCCTTCTGTTGCTGTGGATGACCAGCTTTATGCGAGTCAGCAAAACGCCCTGTTGGCTTTCCGAGCATGCCAGCGTACGCTTTTAGTCTAGATCGCTTTTTCATCTATCTCCTTAACAATTATTATTGATGCAATACCATTGTAATAATATTATAATTTAAGGTTATAAAAACTATAAAAAATAACAAAATTTATAAAAAAAACAAATTAGTGTTATGTAAATATGAATATCCTGTTAATTAATACTTATTATTAACTATTAAAAGTACATTTTACATTCTTCAACATACAATGAACTATGCTTTGTTCTACAACTAATTGAAATAAAAAAAGCACGTTTTAATTTTACATAAAAAATTAAATATTACAAAATAAAATAAATTTTATTTATTTTTATATTTAAAGTCAAACAAATTAAATTTTCTAAATTACATAAATTATTTTTTCAAGTATTGGAATTTTCATCTTAAAAATTTCTTGAAAAATAGGTAACAAACAATAGGCAAAAATTAAAAAATTAAATGAAATTAAAAAAGAGGTGAAGTTCTCGTACAAGTTTTGAAACAATGTTAAACTTACCGCAAATTTCGCAGCGGAAGGGTGTGTCGTTGGTGTGTGATCGCATATGATTGGCCAAGTGTTCTTTTCTTGTATACTTTTTTCCGCAAACTTGACAGTGATGGGGCGTTTCGCCAGTATGCCACATCACGTGGTTCATGAAGTGCTCCTTGCGCGTAAAAGATTTCTTGCAGATGTCGCAACGATGCGGCGTTTCACCCGTATGCTTGCGCACGTGGTTCACCATGTGCTCTTTTCGCGTAAACGTCTTCGCACAGTATTGGCATCTGAATAGAAACATATTTACGTGTTAAAAAGAAACAAATTTTGGTCGTTCAAAATAGTAAATGAGTAATAGTAAACTGTTTACTACTTCATTATGAAAATCTTTTAAAATTTAATAAAAATTAAAGTTAACATTTATTGGTAGTTCAAAGCACAAAATTGTATTACCTGTATGGAGTTTCTCCTGTGTGACACCTTGCATGATTATCAAGGTGTTCTTTTCTTGCAAAGCTTTTACCGCAAACCGTACAATTGTATGGTTTATCCGTGGCATGACGCTTCATGTGACGCTCCAATGACGGCGCATTAGCGAAAACATGAAAACAAACAGCGCACGTGAACATGGAACCGCCTAAGTGGCACTTTCCATGGCGTGTTAAATCATTCGCAGTGGTGAATGCCTTTCCGCATACCTAATTATGAACAATATATAATTATAATTAAGTTTTTCTTTTTTTTTAACTTAAAGCTGAAAATCAGCATTGTTTAAAAAGTTTTTTAATAACGTCAAATAAAAAAGTATAAATAAGTGCCTTTTTAAATTCAAAATGCAAATATATTTACCTGACATGTAAAAGGCTTTCTTTCTGTGTGATACCTTCGATGCACAATCAGCTGATACCGAAATTGAAAAATTTTGCCGCAAACTTCGCAGGCGTGGCTTCCTACGGAAACAGGCGATTGACTTGGACCCGGCGTTGCTTCTCCATCACTCGTTTTTATATCAAACTTGTTTAGTTGTACTTGCTGCACTATTGGTGTACCATTCTGTATGGTTGTTACTGTTTGTGTCGGCACTGTTCCACCAACAAGGGTTGTACCAGCGGCTATTTCACTTTGTAATTTTCCAAAAACTTCATGGTATGCCAGTAGCTGATTTATTTGGTTTAATTCCTCAACATTGACGGCTCCCTAAATATAAAACATTTTATGCAAATTAGGATAACTTAGCTTAATTTGATATATTTAGATATTCAATGATTCAAATATAAATAAGCTACCTTATTAATGTAATGGGATATATCAACTCCTAAGCTCTTTGCAAGATCTTGATCACTTGTGGCACTAATTTTTACAATAGAGCCATCTGCAGTTCGAACATCCATCATATGGCCTCCAGCTTTTAAATCGGGTACTTGAAACCTATAAATTATTATGAATAAAATACAAACTTTGTTGAAATTTGTTTTTATATTTTAAAATATTTGAAAATATTACTGAGTCATGTTTAATTGTCTTATTTCTTCTTTCTTTTCCACCTTCTCCACAACACCAGGATTAGCTCCATCTGCAGAAGAAGCACCACCAATGCTAACACCGATTTGTTGTTGTTGCTGTTGTTGCTGCTGTTGTTGCTGCTGCTGATGCATCAAACTTTGTTGCAAATCCTGAGCTTGTTGATGATGATCATTCTGTGTATGTGCATGTGTATGGTTATCCGATGCTTCCTCCTTCGATTTCTCATCCCTACTAGAGTTTTGATTTGATTGTGCTGCAGCCTGAGCATTTTGGTGATTTTGCAGCTGATGATGTGCTTGAACTTGATGCAGTTGTGCTTGCTGCTGCTGTGTTTGCATCTGCTGCTGCATCTGGGCATGAGCAGCCTGCAAATGACTCACACTAGCTTGGAGATGGCTGCCATCTAATGTAAGTCCTGGAAGAGACACTGGAATCTAGAAAAAAAAAATTATTATTAATAAATGTGTAAATATTCATATTTATAGTTATTAGTATAAAATTTGTATAGTTATTAGTAATATTTACTCAAATTAAAAATTAATCTAATTACAATTTATAATTCATTGTATTATAATTGAAAATTTACTTATTTTGAAAGTAATATTTTATATATATCAAAATTACATTATCATAAAATTTTACAACCATGCAATTCTATTATTTTAATTAATAGTACATATTTTCACACCTACTACAAATATTGAACATCAAGTTTTACAAAAGCAGTATTTTACTTATACACATATTACTTGAAAATCCTTCTAATATTTTTTGTAAGTTTACTACTAAATTATAGATACATCTTCCACATTGTCTACTGTAAAATAATAACATGCAATTTTATTAAAACAAACCTGTGCAGTAGTTTGCAAAGAACCATGGTGATTGCTCCTACTGACTGGTGGTTGGTGGTGATGTGATGTTGAAGTTTGATGATGAGATGCAGATGCTAGTGACATATCCTGGTTCAATAAAGTCGCTGAATCTTTGGTGTTCTGAGCTTCAGTGCTTCCTGCACCACCTCTATGTTGAGGATGGTAACAGACTTGGGGTATTGGCCCCGGAAAGAGATTGGTAAGGACCCAGTATTTAGCTACTGAAGATGCTAAAGCTACAGCTGTACCTACACGGAGGTCTGTAGATGTCTGAGAATTACTCCCTGCATTAAGGCTCGTTGGGGTTACCAGACTGCCTGGATAAGAGGGACGGCCACTTTGACCTGTGTTTACTTCCTACAGATATACATTCAAAGAATTGTACAACATCAATTAAACATGCAGCTGCATGCATTATAAATTGAAACAACCAACAAATGCACTATTATAATATATAATATATACTAATATAATTTCAACATATCGATATATTAAGATTAATTTTTAGTATTCAATAAAAACCATGCATCTATTAACACCATTAACATTTTTTAAAGCTTTTGTTTACATTTACAAACAGCTTTTGTGTTTATAAATATTACACAATATCCATGTAAATCTACTACAACAAACAGTTTTATAAATAATAATAAAAAAAAATACAACACTACTCACAATAAGTCAAATACTATGCCTTTTTTTAAATTTTCTACTAAATTATTAATTAATATCATAATACATAAAAAAAGTAAATTAGAGATTCACATTTGTTGGTGAAAATTTCAACATATACAAAATATGTACGATTGCTCACCTCTTGTTGTGCCTGCGTTGTCGCTGGCAGAGCATGCTGCTCACTATTCATTTTTGTTTAATAATAATCATTGGTCAAGCACTTCCTGCATTCTTCATTTTCAGTTCTGTAAAAAAGGATTTGATTAAGAATCATTAATTATAAATAATTTTATTAATAATTAATAATTTAGTAATAAAAATCAAAAATAAGTAAATTGATGTAATGGAAATAAATTGAACTATAATAAATGTATTTAAAAATAAATAAATATTTTGAATATTTAATTTTTTAATAATCAAATAATATAAAAGGATTTGTTTTTTAAATTAAATGAAGTAATATTTATATTGAATATTTATAATTATAAAATAATTATTTAAATAAAAGTAAAATTCCAAATTTTCCATAATTATTTTTAATGTTTTATGAAGTATATCCTTGCTCCATATAAGAATAGTTATAGTAATTTTTTCTATAAATTGAAGTAGGTCTTCCTGTTTTTTTCGAAATTTGTAAAAATGATTTAACTTTATAAGAAAAATAACTGATAAAAAATCTTAAAACCATAAACTTATGGTATTTTTAAGGTTCAACTATAATTAATAGATTCAATTTACTTAGTTTATAATAAACACCATATGTTTTCGCTCACTCTCGTGCATCTTTATTTGCGGAAAAAAAATTGTTATTCTACATATCATCGCTCCTATCCTCTCAACACGAGACGTCTATAGCAGTCCGATGCTTAAAAACACTCGTTCGTCATAAGTACTGAAGCAGCAAAAGCATCTTTTTTCGAAAAGCGTTCTGCGCAAAAACTCGTTTTTTTTTTAAGAACGCAGAATGACGAAAAAAGCGCCGATCGCCAAGAGTCCGTACGGTGACTCATCGCGAATTGGCCCACAACAAAGCCCTACAAGAACAACAGACTGCGCAAACACAAACACCTCGGAAAGCTCCCGAGCTTAACCTAAGCATAGCTGAAAATGATCTCGCAAGTTCGAAAAAACAAAGTCTCGTAAAAGCAAGGTGCGCGTTTGATTACATCGCGCGAGTATACACAGAGAGGAGAAGGCGAATGCGCGACAAGGCATCCACACACTTTTAACTTCCTTCTCTCTCCTGAGGCGCGATCGCAACTCCCCAAGGCGAAGAATCGCATATACGGGCGCGGGGGGCTCTCCTCTAAAATTACCGCGCGGTCCGACTGCGACTGCTTTTTCCACTACTGGCGCGCGCTGGCGGCAAGATGGTTGCCCTGCTTACCCACACATGAACCAGCGCCGCGCACGTGTGTATACGTGGAGGTTCGTGCTGGCCGCCTGGCAATATGGACACGCTAATCGTTGTGTAAGTCGCATAGCGGCCCTAAGCTCGTCGTAAACAGCCCGCGGGAAGAGCGCAGGAGGTGAAGTCGGCGCGGGAGACTCACGTGGTGTCCGGTGCCATCGGTAACGGCAGTGGCGGGCTTTCCTTTCCTCCGTCCTCCTCGCGGGAGAGGCTCCCCGTGCGTCGCGCTCTCCGGCACGTATATAAAAAGAGCGGCGCCGCCGCACTCACGCACACACAAAGGCACGTGCGGGATCGGGAGATCGAGGCAAGTCGAGCACTGCGCGGCGCGGGCTTCCCGGATTTCGCGAGAGCCGGCGATTTGCGGTGGAGCCGAGCCGATTTTTTTTCTCAGCTGGACGAGCGGAAGAAAAGATTGCTCGAGGAGTACCAGTGTGTCATGGCGGCAGCAGCGGTGTCCCCCGGTGTCCGTCCGTCCGTCTCTCTCCTCGTCTTCTTCTTCACTTGCGGCGCTTGCAGGCAGAGCGGAGACTCCCCTCCTCCTCCCCCGCGAGTCGACCCGCGCCCGCCACCGAACGCCTCCCACTGCTCCCTGCCGGTTTTTTCGGAGCAGGATGTGGGGAGGGGCTCCCCCCCCTGCCTCGATCACGAGCTGATAACTTGACCGTCCCTGATACCGTCAGCTTTTACAAAACTTCAATGCGGAACCGATTTTGAGTCTGATAATACCTCAGCCTGAACTTCAACAAAGAGTTTATCAATTATTGGCACTTGCAAATCAAGCAGTTTTAAAAGACAATATAGTAGGCTTGCTAGACGAATTGGATTGTACAAGTTTAGTAATGTATTTTGTTTTACAAAAAACTTCAATTCTATGATTTGTAAAACTCGGTTTTGAAACTTTAATTATTATAAACTATAGGCAGCAGTGCCCAAGGCTTATAAGCATTGAACAAAGTATAACAGTAGATTTAAACCTCTTTTTTTTAATAATTGGATTTGGGTTTTAAAGAATAATTTAAACCATGACCAGGTGCTAAAGCAGGTTTAAACTACACTAACTCTAAATATTTCGCACACGTTAGTGTGAAAAACTAAACTGCTAAAATATGCTAAATATGCTAAAATACTTTTACGTTTCAGTTTTACGTACGTTTACGTATCTAAGACTTCAGCGTTTAAAGTATATAATTTCAAAATTAATTGGAGAGTGATCAATCAATATTGGTATCAGAAACATTTCAATTCCAGAATGATATTACGCTGGTTGGATAAGAAACGCAATTAAAAATTGATTTGCACTTATATATTCTGTACCCACTGAATTCAAATTATGAATGCATGCTTTACTATCTACTCACGCTTTACTATAAAATGTAAGTAATACACTATACGATAAGTCTCCTTATCCTGAATTCTTCGAAGCTTTTGGCGCTAAAAAAGAAAAACAGCGGAAAGACGGTCCCGGACTGGTCACTGACGATTCATAAATTGATCACGTGACGTATGACGCGACGAATACATAACATCACCCTCCCCCCTCCGCTTATCGCGGGGGAACGGAGCCCCCTCGCGCCTATCAACCGCTCCCCTCCCCCGCGGTGCGCAAGCGGCAAGCGGTTCATTTTTCGGTCGGCCCCCCTTCCTCTCTCCCCCCTTTCGACAACATCGCGTGTATACGTATAGGCTTACGCACACGGCGGGACGTCTCTACGTCGTCGACTCGAGCCGCCGCCCCGCTTACATTCATTTTTGACGCCATCATGCTGGCCATTATATATGTTACAGTGTCCGATTTTTTATTCGAAGATTTTTTCGTTACAGGATTTTTCGACTTAGGTTTGAGGTTACAGAATTCGCGCCAATTTGATGGTGCGTCGCGCGCGGTATATGCTGCGAGCTCGAGTGTGAGAGGCAGATCCAGCAGGTTGAGCGATCGGTTTTGTTATTTTTACGCATTATCCTTATGCTATAATTAGCTGAGAATTATGATTATGAGCTAATGCCTTTTTATCACACTTGACACTGCTGTAGTAAATTGCGCGATTACCTCTTTGTACCAGGAAAAATATCGTATTTACAAAAATTTCCAAGTTTTATCAATCTTGCTTCAGGGAAAAAATAGATTTGCGAAATTCGCACGATAAAATATCTGATAATATCTTTGATAGTTAGTTTTATTAATTGAAACTATTCCATTGTAAATTAGGTAAGTTTGCCGAAGTCTACCTGAAATGGACTAGAATACAACTTTATTCTTAGCCACGATTCGCCTAAATTAGTTGGCATCTATTCAAAATTCCAGCTGGAAATTTTCCTAAATTAATTAGAAATAAATTGGAAATAATTTGAAAGAACAACGATAGTCTTTAAAACCATTTAATTTCATTTTGTTGCTAACGTAAAAACTGATCTTATAATTTGCGCGAATATCAATAAAGCAAATGAAATTATGATTAAGATGTGATTTTATAGAAAGATATTGTTTTCTCTTTGAGCAAAAATTTTTTGGTTGTACATCAGTAAAAGGTTCAAAGGGAATAGTAAAATTTTTTGAAGACTAAACATAAGATTATCGACATTAATTATAGAGATTTAACATTTTTGTATAATTGTGGTATTTTTTATTTGTTTCTACTGTAGTATAAATAATAAAGTTTTATAAATAAAAACTATTTTTATAAAAAAAATATTTAATTATCAGCAAAATATCTTCTGTTAAAAAATATATAAATTTGATTACAGAACAATTTAATTAGAAATTAAATTTACAGAAAGCTAGGAAATGAAATGTTTTATTATATATTTTCCGTTAATAATGTGAAAGCGTAAAAAATTTTGCAAATTTGTTATCAAATAAGTACAAGAGATACAAATAGATTTAGGTACTTGATGAATTAAATATTTATAACTTATGTACTTAACAAGTAGTGTTTGCTAATAGATTCGATCAATCCACGAGATCTAACTTATCGACATTTTGATGCCGCCATGCCAATTGCCAAAAATAAATATACTATTATATTTATATTATATATAATTTTGGATGTAGGAAAATATAAAAAAAAATATTAATGTGTTAGAAAATTAAAACATATTTATGTTTGATTTTAATTTATTTCTAAAATACCTGTTCTAACGTAAAATAAAGTCAATTAGCAAATGCTTTATTTAGATTATTATATTTGCGTAAAATAATCTATATTGCAATTATTACATAAGCAGAAAATTTCTTTTGTAACCTATATTTGCATAGAGAGATCGAAGTTAAGAAATGAAAATGTGATAAGAAAGGATCCCGGGAGCATTGGACGTAAAATGATGCACTTGTCGCGCTCCTCGCGCGCGTGTCACCGAGAGCGAGAGCGCACCAAAAAAATACGTAATAAGGGACCGAACTCTCCCTCTCACTTCTTCTCACACATGCTCACACGCGCTCCGGCCTTAGCTCGTGCAGTTTAGCAGCGGGAGTGCAATTACACTCGGGTGCACAAGCACACGGGCTGATTATGCGCGCGCAGCGTGCTCGCTTGTGTGCGTGCAGAAACGCTTGGCAGGCTCAGAGCAGGAGGCAGAGAAGGTGTACAAAGTGCAACGCAAGCGAGAGGGCGATAGGATAGATGTGTCGGGCTAGAGCGAGAGGGAGCCGGAAATGAAGAAATGGCGGAGTGGCAGCAGGAGCACTGAGTGCATTCGACGGACTCCTGTTTGAGTCGCGTGCGCCGCTAAGGGAAAATGCCGCCGCCGTCGGCAAGGAGCTCCGCCAAGGATTAGCGGACTCGTTTCCACGGACACCCGGGAACACACACAGCGGCTCGTTTTCTTTCCTTCTCTCTCATTCATTCTCTCTGTCTATCTGTCTGCCTGCTTCCCAGGCTACTCCTGAGTAGCCGTAACAGACAAGCGCCGCGTGCCTCCGGAAAAGCAAACGTACTGACTCAGACGGATGTTATATATCGGCAAGTGGATGATACAGTCATTGTTTAAATATCCTGTGGATGAGGTGACTACTCTACATGAACTGTTAATCCTAGCTGAGTCCTTGTTTTATGTGACCATGAGTCCTTCGGGTCAAGGGCTGTTTTTCAGTGGAGAATAGAGTTGATTGCAGTTGTATTTAAGGTAAGGATTTAGTAAAGTTTTTGGAGCAAGTTGCATTTAAAAGAAAGTTTGAAAATTCATATGTAAGTTGCTTTAATCATTATAATGGAAACGAAGCTAGGCTGGACATCCTTTTTGCAATGTGTTTATGTATTGGTTATTTTAAAATAATTCAAGAATTATAAATATGTCTTCTAATAGAAATTCATTATTAAACCTTTAATCTATACATTAAATAATTGTAATTAAGTAGAACAAATAAAATATCTATTTGTATTTCATTTACCTTACATATCTTAAATCTTATCAAAAAGTTGCATACTATAAAACCACTGTTTCAAATGTGCACTAGATATGAACTTATCAAAATTAATAGTAGCATATAAACGTATTCTATTTAATCCAAACATTTAAATATACTTTTAAATTTCTATAAATTAATTGATTAAATTTTTTATCAGTTAACTTTAATTTCTAAATAAAAATCGTGCATGAAACTAAATGTATTAATGCTGTTTTAAATTTAAAAGAATTAAAATTTACATAATATTTTTTTTTATTTTTTATATTCTTATACAAATTTTTTATAAAATAAATTCAGAGTATTCCTTTAGAACCTTTTTATAACTAAACAAGGTACTATTAATAGTTGCAACTTTTATAAGGATTTATCATCTTAATTATTGGTATAATAAATATTTAAATCAATATATTTCTTTAAATAGAAACTCCAAGAGCCATGGATGAGTGCATGCTCAATGACTTGCTGGAATGTTCAGTGTGTTTGGAGAGGCTGGATACCTCCAGTAAGGTTCTACCATGTCAGCATACCTTCTGCAGGAAGTGCCTCGAGGAAATAGTCAGCACACACCGAGAATTACGTTGTCCAGAATGTCGAATTCTTGTTAATGCCAAGGTGGAAGAGCTGCCACCGAACGTTCTCTTAATGAGGATTTTGGAAGGCATGAAAAATGCTACTCCTAAAGGCAACAAAACACCACAAAGAATTCATCATGCTCCTCAGAGATTAGTTGGTGGCCATCAAATTACTCCAATAAGTCCAACTGTAACCCCCAATCCTCCAGTTGCAATCGTTGCACCAGAATCAGCTCAACAAGTCAATGTTGCTGCAAAACAGGTTCATCTTCACAATCGACCTTACGGCCGTGCCATCTATGAATATTCTTCTAAGGTTCCAGGGTAAGTAAACTTTCATTAATTTATTTATAAGTACTATTATTGTCTTTTTTAGATGTTTACTTAAATTAATAAATTATTTTATAAGTACAAATTATTATAAAACTTAGCATTAACGTATAAAAGTCATATAATTTTTACAGAGATTTAAGTTTTAAAAAAGGAGACATCATAATTTTAAGAAAGAAAATAGACAACAATTGGTATTTTGGAGAAAGTGGAGCTAGCCATGGCGTTTTTCCATTGTCATATGTACAAGTAAGATCTGCTTTAAAATCTGCTTTTGTACATTTTAATCATGTTACAGTTACAACACATTTGCAGCTTTATTTTTTTTAATTTTAGGTAATGACTCCATTACCTCCACATGTTCCTCAGTGTAAAGCTCTTTATGACTTTCGGATGTCAAATGATGAGGAAGATGGATGTCTCACTTTTAATAAGGTATTTCACATAATTAATATTAAACATAAATTGTTATTTATTTTAAAAATTTTGCAACAATTTATATTTTTTAGGGAGAAGTTATTAGCGTTATCAGAAGAGTTGACGAAAATTGGGCTGAAGGTAAACTCCTGGATCGAATAGGTATCTTTCCTTTAGCTTTTGTAGAGCTTAACAGCGTTGCAAGAGCATTAATGAAGCTTTCCACAAAGTAAGTAATGATATTTTATTCAGAGAATGTTTTACCAAATATGATTTAATACAAAATTCTTTCATTCTGTAATATTAGTGTGCAACCTGGACCATCGAGAGTTGCACCACCAACCCCAACCAATGAAGAAACTACTCCACTAATACCTACTGATCATTCACGCACAGTTCAAACGTCGAGTCAACCAAGCCAACAAATTACACCTGTAAAATAAAAATGAAAATGATTCCTTTATTTTTTTTTAAATATGCTATAGTTATCTAATTATTTATCAAATGGCTTTTTTAGGCCCCCGTTCTGCCCATTTCCGACTCGAGCTCAAACGTGTCGTCAGGCGGAAGTTCGACGACAACTTCTTCCCCTGTGATAACTAGCCCAAGTTCCAGTAGCTCGAGTACGACTCCGAGTAGCCCGAGTAGCCCAGCCATATCACCACCTACGGTGGCCAACCGTCATAGTACAAAAAGGCACAGTTTTACTGCAGTAAATAGTGCTCATCAAATGCAACCTCAGCAACGACATAGTGCCGAAATATTGAGCTTAGCTGTTGATGCTGCCCTTGGAGGTAGTGAAGTTGCAACTAATGATCCTGCTTTCACCTCCAGTCAAGTATGTACTTTGTAGCATTTATTTTCTTTAAGAACTCTTCATTCAATATTAATACTTTAAATGTCAATTTATAGACGACCGGAAGCGCTGGAGATCACAATCCTCGTCACAAACGTAGTGGAAGCAGTGATTTAGTACTTTCGCAAACGTCATCGATGTCTAGTAGTGTACCAACTCATTCTTCGACATCATCATCCGCTGGTGCAGCAGCTTCATCAGCTACTGCTTTGAGTAGTAGCAGCAATCTGCCAGCTGCATATATTGCATTATATCCATATAAACCACAGAAAGCTGACGAGTTGGAGCTAAGAAAAGGCGGTATTTATGTAGTAACAGAGAGATGTCAGGATGGTTGGTTTAAAGGCACCTCTAATCGTACACAGAAATGCGGTGTTTTTCCTGGAAATTATGTAACACCAGCAAAGTAAGCAACACTAATTTATATAATTAAAATATATATTTAATTTGAGATTTGAGATTAATTAAAAATTCAGTTTCAAAACTACAAACAACTAATTCCGGTTTGGGACTCATTTATCTGACGGAATCTATTTTTCATTTAATTCTACTAAAATTGATTCTTAATAAAATATGGTAATTTAGTAATTTATTCTTTAGAAGTAAATTTATTATAAAATACATATTTGCGTCTACGAAAATTCTTCACGATAGAGGATGGCATTGCAGTATTGATTAAACTACTAGCGGATACTAATTTATTGATAGTAGGACGAGGCGATCATAACTATTCATCAACGATTATAATTTTTCATACTTTGATTCTTAGACACATTAAATTTCGTAATTTGTTTCTATATTGTGCATATTAATTTCTTAAAGAAATATCTATTGTAGCCAAAGTAAGAGCAAATTTTATTTTATAAAGCAGCAGTAAAGCAAAATCACTTGCTTTGCATATTTTGTTAGCGTGAACATTATATGTTACTTTTTAAAATAATTCCCGTAACATAATAATGTTATATAGTTTCTAAATATAACTAAATATAGTTTCATTACAAATTTTAATATTTGTCACGGAAAATAAAGAACAAATATTATTTATATTTAAAGATGTCAGCGAACAGTGTGTCGATCACCCAGCAGCGGACCATCGCAAAGTAGCAGTAATGCTTGCGCTAATGCTGCGCCATCCTCACAGCCAAGCGGTACGGATACGCGCATGGCTGTCTCATATACAAAAGCCAAGGGCGCAGCGCCGCAACCGTACGGTCTTTGCAAGCTGCCGCCACCGGAGTTGCCGCCACGTGCTCTTAGTCCTGGACCTGCTGGAGCATCTTGGCACAGTCCGAGGCAACCAGTTCAAACACAGAGCCCACCACGGCCGTCAGATCAAGCTGTTCCAGCGGCTGCTTCAATCGGGAGAAGTCATAGTGCAGTTATGCCTGCAATGTTCGGTAAGATTAATTTAAATAATTTGTTATTTTTTCATGCATAGATTTGTATATTCATGATTCGGATAGCTTCACCAGGCAAGCTCCCAATAGCTACAACGAATGCTGTCAGTGGAACATCGCTCGCAATAACAACTTCTGTAGCTGATTCAAGCAAAAGTCCAATAAATACCGTACATGCTGTATCAGCTTCTGCTGGTGCTTCTGTTTCAGCTGCAACACCAAAATCTACAGAAAAAGTAAGGAAAATATAAAACTAAATAATACAATTTTTTTTAAATATTTAATTCTTATGAAAATCACTTTTCATTAAAATATTATTGACTAATTTTAGGTGAAGGAAAAGAAAGAAAAAGGAGTTTCACTAATGCGACGTTTAACAAACATTAAAAAGTCTAAATCACCTCCTCCATCAACATATTCAATGGACAATCCAGTTTTTGATGATGGAAACACAAGTCAACCCTCCTCAATCAATCCCATTCATGTTCGGTAAGTCATCGTTTTTTTAACAGCTACATTATAATTACTGCTTTGTGTTTTGAGGCTCGCATTACGTACATACTAAGTGATTTTGTTTTGTTATTTTTTATTTGTGAATAATGAATATTTGACAATAGTTTTATTTTATGAATTTTGCTTAATTGCATGTTTTAGAAAATTTACAGCATTGCACGTATATGTTTTATAGAAAGTGCGCTGTTTTACATACGAGCTTTCCGCTATTTTTTCCCATATTTTTATTTAACAGCAATAGTTTTATCACCTAAAAATTAAAGACTTGAATAATACACGAAATAGAGTAAAAAGGAAGAAGTCCAAAGTATATATTACATTAAACTGACTTATTCCTGAGTAGAATCTCGTTCACTGAACATTCTCTAACTAAGACATTAAAACCAAAGAATTTTAAATGTTTTTATAAAATCTATACAGTTATTTTTAAATTTTGACCGAATTATTCAAAATTCTTTCAAATATTATATTATTAATTGTAAAAAAGTTTTAATTGCTCTTTCTGCATATTCATAAATAAATTATTATATAAGCCATCAAAGCCGAACGTTTGATTAAAAAAAAATTATTTTTGCCTAATGTTGCTAATATTATTAATATTATTCTTAATAATTAATATTAATATTAATTAATTAATATTAATATTATTAATAATATTCTTCCTGGGGGCTCGGTTTGATTAAATATTAGATCAGGGTCGTGTCCAAGTCAATTGCTCCAGGTGGGACCCTCGCAGGATTTAAATTCTTCTACGAACAGCCACCACCGCATTTTCCCGGGACAAGGTCACTCCACAACTTCCCAACGGGTGAAACATAAAGAGAGGCCTTCTTTGCCCGTAAGCTTCCTCCAGAGGTTAGTTATTACCCTAACCATATAAATACAAATCCTCTTTGAAAAAGAGGCTCCTTATTTTTGTAATTTTATAACATAAAAAACTGGAATAACGTAAACGAGGTAAAGTTTAATGAGGGTATATAGAAAATACATTATCCATACGAATTCAGCAATTTTTGTGTTTATTATAAAATTTTGAATGAGTTTGTTTTCCAAAATATCAGTTTTTATTTGCTTGCTATATTGTTGCTGTGTTATTATTGCAATGCACATTAAGTCTTGTCTAAAAAAAATGATCTCTTTATTTTTTAATATTTTATTAAACAATTAATGTGTCTACTTAATGATCTTACAAAGCTATGTTTTTATTGGATAAAAGTTTGCTTCTTATGCCACGTTGCTACTTAGCTCACGTAATATAAGCTTGTTATACGTTTGTGTTGTATTGAAGAGTTACATGTATGAAATGACATTTTAAAGAAAATTTGAAGATATATCGAGTTCTGTAATCCTGTATATTATAGGTATTGTAAATTTCACTTTAAAATTTGATAATATTTTAAATTTAATTTTGAGCACTAGCATGAATTAAAATTTAAAATTTGTTGAGATTGCAATATCAAACTTTTAAAAATCGAGATATTCTGGTGAGTACAAGAATTTAACTAAAAACTTTTTATTCTATATGGAAATTTTAAGATCCATATTTTTAAACACGAAATTAAGCTATTACACTTTATTTTTTTAAAATTAACTTATTATGTTAATTTATTAAGTTAACTTATAAACTTGCGCATGTTTAAAATTTACTAAAAATCTTAATTTAGAAAAAGTATTATTTTAATTATTATTTATGTGGCACAAAGTATAAATAACAATTCTGTTCTGTTTTTTATTCTAATTGAAAGTTGATTTACAGTTGATTTATTGAAAACTTGTTTAATCTTTCAATATTTTTATAGGTCTGGAGAAATGGGTGGTAATAATACTGGCACTTTGAGTAATCATCATCGTAAAAGCAATTCTCTAGATGCAGGATCAGGAAAACAAACGAAACAATCATTTTCAAGTCGGGAAAGGTATGTAAATATGTATTTTTTTTTTCTAAAATAGTACGATATACAGTTGCGTCGTAAAAATTTTTCCTGATGCAATAAGAAATCTCCAAAAAAGAGTGTATCGATGTTTTTAAGTCAATAGAAAGTAGCAAACATATCGATATAACAAATCACTTTCTTTGTTATTGCTAGATTAACCAGATTTACCAGAAAACTCACAGGAAGCATGTTTACAGATTCCGATGTATAGTGCCCTATCCGCCCAACAGCGAGTTCGAGCTGGAGCTCCGTATTGGAGACATCATTTACGTGCACAAAAAGCGCGATGATGGTTGGTATAAAGGGACGCAGCAACGCACCGGCCGCACTGGACTATTTCCTGCTAGTTTTGTTGAGTCCTTCTGAGATTCGAGGAGGTCTGGTCTTGTTCTCGAGACCTGTATATAAAGTTGACTACGAAGCTCGCTTGGCAGCCTTGCTCCAACGAAGGAGAGTGATAGAAAAAGTATTGTCTCTGAATATAGGAGTTGGTATCACACGTTTTTAAATTTGGCAGTCGTTGACTTCCTTTTATTTATTGAGAAAGAATGTGTCACTGCAAATTATTAATCTTTGTTTAACAACAAAACTGTTATAAAGTTAACTGTTTTACTTTTTTGTTTCAATGTAATTTAATATTAAGTTACAATGAAGTCGATTTAATAAGAGTTTTGTTAAATTTGGTTTTAAATTGTGATAAAATTATTCAAAATTTTAACAGAAATGAACATATTTGAAACTATTTTTCAAAAATTAAGTTTTTTTATTTATTTTCGTTATAATCATTCTAAAAATTAATCATAAAAAGCGAACAAGTAGAAAATTTATTTGAAAACAAGTTTGGTACTTATTTATTAATGAGATATGCATGAGCAATCTTTTCTTGGTGTGATTAAGAGTACAAAAAATAAAAAGAACTTAAAGCACCGCTAATTATTCCTTAAGTAATGATAAATGAACGCACAGTATACGTACAGTAGTTTAAAGATATATATATATATATAAGACGAGTATTAAAACCATTCGGGTAAATTTAAAAAAAAAACGCTTTTTCAAAGTATTATATTTTTTAGTTTTTTAATAATTTATAATTTG
Source organism: Ormyrus rosae (assembly GCA_035047165.1). Taxonomy (NCBI): domain Eukaryota; kingdom Metazoa; phylum Arthropoda; class Insecta; order Hymenoptera; family Ormyridae; genus Ormyrus; species Ormyrus rosae. The sequence continues at coordinate 3,593,000 of JAWWML010000031.1, read as the reverse complement.
AAGGGTTTGTTTAAAATTATTAACAATATGTATTTGCATCAAAATGTATTTCGTAAAAATGAGTGGTACTAGTCTAGTAATCTTGAGATCAACTAAGTTTCAAGAATTTTTAGTTTAAACCCTCTTATTTAAAAAATTAATTTTGATTAATTTCGATTAATTTATTTCATAAATATTCTGAAAATAAATTAAAAATTACAAATTTCTTTGAAGAAAATATAACTTTTACTTTAATAATTAAATGTTATTAAATTGTTTTTTCGATGCATAGATGCGTAAAATTCGATTTTATGCACTGTTTAGGGGGCGTAAAATGCGATTTTACGCCCTTCTACAAAACACCTAAAATTGAATTTTTTGTCCAGTAAGGGTATGTACGCGATTTTAGGTCTCCGCAAAACAGGAAGTAAAAATGAATTAATTCACCTGTGCATCGAAAAATAATGTTCGTCACACGGGCTTAATTAGACTTTTACACTCTAGTGCGATCGCTATCGAGGCGTAGAAGTCGATTTTACGCTCCTGTGACGAAAAGTACTATTAATATAAATTGAAAACATTCACTTAAAGATTTAGAAAAAGAAAATCATAATTTGTGCTCAAATTGACGCGGCTAAATAATAATATTACTCATAAAAATTACTTTTGTTAAAAATTAGCGGTGCCCGATTCTCTTGTCAGTTTTGTGTGTTTGCTGAAATTAATGGGCATGATCAATTTTTGTGCGTACTATTAGATTTTAATATCTATAAAGAATAAAACGATATTGGAGAAAACAAATTGAGACAGTGCAATGTGATACGCGCACAGACTATAGTGAATTTTACTTGCTGCGAGCTTTCGTCAGTTGACGTTAAACATAGGAACAAACTGCCATGAATACATATACAAAAGTAGACATGACTGCTAAATAAATTATTACTACAATTATAATGTTAATAACGAGAAGATATTAACTTTTAAGTGTTAAATTTCGTGCAATTTTTGTACTGCCATTAGAATGGGTTATGTTTTGGCTCTTTTTTTAACTATTTCAACAAAATAGTATAAAAATATTATTGAAAAAACTATGTTGCCTGTATTTTAAACGGGCTGTATAATGTACTTCGTTGTAATGCGTCAAGATTTTGTATTGGCTTTATTGTATTTTTGCGATACTTTGCTGTTTTTAAAGTATTCGTTCTTTTGATAAGCACTTTTTTAATTACCTTTTCAACGAAAGTAGGACAAGATTCTTTTCTGTTTTGTACTATTGTATGTGTACATAAAATTGAAATTATAGGCTGCGCATTGATACATGTTACCGATCACACAAGTATGATTGTGCTTCCAGTGTTCACTCGTCAGTATTTTGCCGTGGTTTGTGTTGCACTCGTCAAAGCAACTTTTCTCACGAGATTTTAACTGTTAATGAATTTACAACCAATCATCTGTGACTGGTATTCAATAAGATGTTTCACATGAATTTCGACAAAACTGTTTTGAGTCCGTAGTGCTCAATAAGGTATTAGCTAAATCTTATCGTTCTTAAAGAACCTCTTTTAAATAAGAAATTGTTATTTTCAAATAAGAAAAATAATATGTAATTCAAAATTTGTATAGCTAATACCAAATTCAATGTTGATAAAATATTATTTTATTGTTTTTTTTTAAATTATGAAATATCTTTACCAATGCAATGTTGGTGTGTTCTGCTTAATTGCTTATATATGACAGTAAAGTGTTTTTATACATAATTAGAACACAATGATAGGCCAATGCGTATTAAATAATTCATTATCTTTTCAACGACAATTTTCTCACAAAAAAATAATCCGACGATTATTGATAATAATTCATGACTAGAAACACGTAGAAAAGAGATTTTAGAGTCTGAAATTATGAACAATGTATCATGTGAGTATATTTGATATATTTGCCTTTTTTTCTGTTTTTATATATGTTTTTATTTTGTGTTGCGTTACGCACAGGAATATTTGTATACATGCGGCATTAGGAGTGTAAACTTAAGAAATCATTAAATTGATTTAATTCGAACTGATCGATGTATTAATTAAATTCTGTCACTGAGAATTTTTATTTTGTTTAAGGAACAAAAAAATATTTAACATTTGAAGTTCTAATTTGTAACTGTTTTATATTATGGTAAAGGATCGAGTTCAATAACATTGTTCTTGGACGGAAAAAGTATCACTGTTAGTGTTTATATATCTCACAATAAAAATAAAAATAAAAATAAAAATACATACTGTATCACAGACGCCATAAATTATGACTTCATTAGTGAATATTTCTTGAACCATAAAGTTATATGTTTCGATAAAAGAAAGGCATAGGTTACATCTGAATGAGGGCATACACAGCTTTGCTTCTTATATGTATTTGAACAGTCGAGCAATGATCATTTTTGATACATATTGTATTTATAATAAACACACAAATTTAAAAGATAGTTTAAATGTCTATTTACCCAAAAAAGTATTTCCTAATGTATAAAATGATATTGTAAATTATATATTATTGTATACAAATTGTACAAATTGTGTACAATAATTACAGATCAAACTTGTTCCTGGGTTTTAATGGACTGCACATATTATGTTTCATATCAAGTTATCCCTCATTCGCCGATGTGTACTGCCTTAAGTACGTCCATAAAAATACTGCATCTTTAAAGTTAATATTTATCTATATAAATGTTTTATATGGCAAAAGCAACAAAAAAAAATACGAAAATAAATAGTCGATAAGTAATTTATTACTTCGGTAATACACGAAATCTTTTCTCAGTGACCAATCGAAGGATAATGGAGAAAAACGAAAAAGAAACACTAAGCGTCATAACTTTTAAGTATAACTAATATATAATTAGAATCTAGATAAACGACATACGACCAAGTAGTCAAAGAACAAGATTTTCTTTTTCGTTTCGTGTTCGCTCTTTGACCTGGTATTGAATCCACCCAGTAGCAATAATACGAGTACCTAACCCAATGAACACATGCTTGCCGTATATTTGGAAAATAACAAGATTTATAGACAGTGAAGGTACAATACACATGTGCACACATATAAACAAAAACAAGCAACAAAAATACAAGCAAACTACCGTACCGTCTTATTTATTGTCAGTATTTGTAATTTTTAATGAGTAGTAGCAAAAAGTATAGACATAAAAGATTTTAAGGGTAAAAGCGGATAGGCTAAGAGAAGAAAATCAAGTCGGCTGTATGATAAATATACACACGTGTACCTCGAACCATACATACTATATATAATATATATTTTTTGTTTCGTCAAATTGAAAGATAAATGAAAATGACGATGAAGTAGATGGACAGGATTTGATACGAACTCAAAGCCATTTCGATTAAGTGAAACTTTATTTAATAATCGTTGACTACGATTTTTCTTCACTGAATCGAAACGATTTTGACATCGTTGATAGATTCATTGACCACCAATAATAATGTCGTTAGATATATTCTACTACTCAAGCGTATAGCGTCGCAAGCACGTTGTCAGTGTTTTGCGTCCAATGTAATTTTCACGATACAATTGTAGACTTGTCCAATACCTAACTGATTAATATCTGTAATAAATGAATGCAAGTAAAAAATATTATCTATTTATTCCCTTTTTATATAAAAACTAGAAACTATAAACTGTAATATTTAAAATAATTAATAGTTTATAATTAATTAATCCTTGAAAGATCTTTAACTTATAAATAAATTACTTTAAAAATTTTTGCTAAAAATTAAAGTACAATAACTTTAATAGATTTTGGATTGGATTTGTAAATTTAATTTCTCTTATTATTTCTTCCCGTCTCTATTGGAGATTTTAAATCGTTAAGATTTTTCAAGGTCAAAGGGATGTTCTTACAGCAACTTTCGTTTTTCTCTACTACAGTCTCAGCAATACCGGTTTCTCGAGCTAAAATATGTATGGTCAAATTTTTTCTTACTCCAAATAAGTATCTATTTTAACCAATAAAAGTTTGGCTAATGTTCTTTTTCATTTTTACAAGAAAATGAAAATGATGTATTTATTTATGAGGTTGATAGGAGCACAGAGCTTTAATTCAAATTAACTCCTCTAAATACAAATCTATTTTTTTTAATTGCACTTCAATTAAATTTTCGATTAACAATTATATTATATGGATTAAAAACAAACTAGTAATTGATAGTGATCAATTTTTAACGTTTGGTTATCAAGCCGCATCTTTGAATTTAATCTAAGATTCCAAAAACTTAATCAAAAGATTTAAAGGATTTTAAAATGTACACAATAGTACAATAATAATTTAACTATAATTTTTAGTGTCAACTTAATTAACTTAATTATGCGAATTACTGCTATCTTTATTGCTACTAAAATAATTAAATTGTTTACATTTATTGTAAAACTGTGAGTACTAAACCTTGTAAAAGTAATTTAAATGTATAATTGAGACAATTACAAGATTATAAAGTGTAAAATTTTATGTTAAAAGAAGAAGAGCCATCGATAAATCGCAAAATGCTTTTTACTTAAGATAATTCGTTGATTCAGGATGATTCTGATCGATTAAGTGGGCAGAATTGGAGCAACGACTCTTCCCATCGTGTTACGCAACGTACGTGCATTTTGCGATCATCTTTGCAGTCTTCAGTTGAAGAACGGACTATCCATCATTCTTATCAAGCACTTTTAATAAAAATCATTTTTAATTAAACAATTAATTTCGGTTAATAACACGCTGAAGAGTAATGATAATTAATTAATATAAATTATATTACAAAAACAATAATCTCTTTGTGTTCTACAAAGAAGATATAATTTATCTTAAATTTTAAATATAATCAACTGTTAATTTGTGCACATGCCATGATAACACACGGTCATTATGTGACATTAATTATTTATCTGACCTCATTTATTAAGTAATACCAAATTTGCATCTACTTTAACTTATTTCAGCAATAGATAAGGTATGCATCTTTAAATTCTCTAGTTTCGATTTTTGTTTCAATCTTAATTTGTAAATACTTGTTACAGTACAAGTCTGACTTTCTTTCAGGATGATAAACACGAAATTTATTTTATGAGTATGTTAATATTGTTAACTAAGCAGCAATCAAACACGTGTATTTCACGGCCAAAGAACGTGAGGAGGACTTTCGATAAAGACCATAGCTCATAAGTACATTGATTAGATTTAAACATTTTTTAGAACACCTCTTACAAACGATAATTATAATTGTTTTACAAAATATGAGCACATTGTTTTGATTTTTATAAACTTTAACTTTTCATCGCCTTTTAATCATATACTCATGCTGTACTTTCTCAGATAGATAAGTTAAGATCTATAAGTTTTACTTGCTTCTACTTATGCCTACTTGGGCATGGGTTATATATTCAATTTTTTCTTCTTGCTGCAAAATGTATGCTTATCGATAGCTAGGCGTAAAATTTGTTTATACAGACAGAGTACTTAAAACTTATTTATTCAGACAACTTAAATACTTGCGATTAAAATATGTTTATTATACTTAAAATATAAATATAATACTTAAGCGTGAAATAATGCGTGTTTGACTAACTAAAAAAAAACATTAATGTCACGTTTTCCTCGAGATAAAAAAAAAGAAATGATAACTGAAATCAAAATTAAATATATAGGAAGAAAGAAAGAAAGAAAGAAAGTAAAAGTGAGGTAAAAATTAACACTTTCACAAGTCAATAGGTCGTTTATGACGTATAATGCAATATAATTAAAATAATACATGATTTACAAAACTTTTATTATGTAAAAGTAACATTAAATGCAATTTTATAATAAACGCAATGTACTTTCTTTCATTATAATATTCGACAGACTTTTGATAAATTTATTCAAAAAATCAAAATTCAAAAAAATTTTCAAAAATTTAAATTCCTCAACTTTCAATGTCACGATAATAATAGTTTTGAAGTCGACTGATAATTCAGTTTTTATTATCAAAACGCGTCAGCAATATAAGGTGATAAAATTTTGCTGAATACGAAGTAGACTCGCATGACGAGACGCGAAAACTGCCTGAATCCTAACAATGCATTATCAATGCATTATTATTAAGCATTATATTGTTCCGTTTAAGGTCTTTTAAATTTTTTGTTTACTAACGAAATATGTACATATCTTGCTAATTGAATTTGCTTAATTTGAAATTTGTGGCGATAAATTTTTTAAATAACAATACGGTTTGAACGTACCGTTTTAGTAAGCGAACTCGTAAAATAAATGTTATGAATTCATTCGGCGTGAAATTCAAGAAGTGAGACGGTATTTGCGGTTGATACAGCTTCTTTGTTGCAGAATCTGTCGTGTTGAAGTGCTTACTTTGCTAATGATACTTAAATCATTGACGACAGCAATAAATGCTATATAATCAAAGTTTTCTAGTCAATATATAAATGAATCTAATAATTCATGTGATAGTAATTTTTAATGTTATCCCTCGACAATTAAATTCTTTTTCTTAACACTGTCTCTTCAGACTGTAATTTATGGAAATTTTGTTGATTTTTTATATAAATTTTAACATAAAATAGTTTAGTTATTAGTTTGTAAATTAGATTTCATACGTAAGTCGAAAGGAGAAGTTAGGATTTTATTTACGCATTGCGCTGAAAACTGTCAATGTAATTAGTATATCTCACTTTACAATTATTGTTTAACAAAATTTAGCCAGTAAAAATATCTACGAAGTCGGAATGTTTGACAAAGAAATCTAACATTGCTCGCAATTAATATTTATTTTACTTTACCCAAATTTAAATTACTTAAACGGTTTTGAACAAAAAGTGTGCGCTTAAAAACATATTTTTAAAAGCTGCATAAATATATACAAAACCTCACCAAGAACAAAAAACTTACATTTCAAGCGTACTTTACAAAAACCAACTTTTTAACTACGCCACTCATAATAAATTACGAAAAATTTTCCATCGCCGCGGAAGAGAAACTTTTTTCAAATCTGCGCAGGTTAGCAACATTTTAGATTCAATACCTCCTTTAGATATGATTCGCTCGCGCGATCGCTTTTATGCATGCATGCTGATGCATCGCGCGAGCACAACTACACATCACGCAATGATCAGTTACATTCGCGATCTCGTCCCGTTTGAAAAACCATCGCGTGTTCCGCGAGTAATTGTCGCTTAAACTTTCGCTTATTGCGGCACTTAGAAATCCTTAAAGCAGTCGGAGCGGCGGTTTTACATGAAGCAGTGACATGACCGCTGCACAATGATATACTACCCGGCCTTGAGGACCATTGAAGTTTTGTGCGATAGACGACGAGCAGCCGAGGGAATCGGAGTTTATTGTAGCGAAATAGGACTATGTACCCTGGTGGAAGTTTTTTTAAATTGCAAGAAATAATAAAAAATAACAGCAAATAAAGAAAAAATTTTAAAGAAATTGAGCGATAATGGAAAATGGAAAAAGATAAAAATAAATAATGATAAATAATGATAAATAATAGTAAATAGTAGAAAATAATATCAAATACTGGTAGTCCAAATTCGGACATTTTTATTT